>CM043699.1:34075637-34663137 GCA_023935145.1 Bretschneidera sinensis
TTTGGCACACTCACTTAGGACACATGAGTGAAAAAGGCCTGCAAGTTCTTAGCAAGGATGGTCTACTTGGTGGTGACAAAGTAGAGAAACTGGATTTCTGTGAGAGTTACATTTTTGGGAAGCAACACTAGGTCAGCTTCAACACCGGAGTGCACAAGTCTAAGAGGATTCTTGACTACATTCATTCGGACCTTTGGGGACCAGTAAGAACACAAACACAGGGAGGTAACTTTTACTTTCTGTCTTTAATTGATGATTATTCAAGAAGAGTGTGGGTTTATTTACTTAGAAATAAATTAGATGCCTTGGATAAATTTGTTGTGTGGAAGAAGTTGCTGGAAACTCAAATGGGTGGGGTAGTTAAGGCTTTACGAACCGATAATGGCTTAGAATTTTCTAAAAAGGATTTTGATAAATTCTGTGAATTAAATGGCATTCTAAGATGCAGAGCGGTTGTAAAAACATCTTAGCATAATGGAGTTGCTGAAAGGATGAAAACAACCCTTATGGAAAAGGTTAGGTGCATGTTAATAGGATCCTGTTTACCAAAATACTTTTGGGGAGAAGTTGTGGCTACAACTGCATACTTGGTAAATAGATCACCCTCTAGAGCTTTAGAGCTCAAGACTCCCATGAAGATGTGGAGTGGGAAACCCCCTGAATTAAGCAACCTTAGGACTTTTGGGTGTGCTGCATATGCACATCAAAAGGAGGACAAACTTAGCCTAAGATCTAGAAAATGTGTTTTTCTAGGATATGGTGATGGGGTTAAGGGATATAGGTTGTGGTCCTTAGAAAACAAAGGCATGAAACTCATTATAAGTAGGGATGTTATTTTTAATGAATTGTTATTTCCCTACTTAGAGAAAACTAACCCTGTAGGGGCTAGTGAGCAAACCAGTCTGGAAGTTATGGAGAATCGCATCAAGGATAGTTCGGTTCAGGTAGAGCAAGGAAGGCAAGAGGGTTCGGACCAGGTAGAGCCCTTGAATGAAAGCCATGCTCAAGAAACTCAAGAAGAGGCTGAACAAGAAGAGGTTGATGCAGCAAGTCATAATGACTACCAGCTCACAAAAGACTGGAGAAGGAGGGTGGTTAGACCATCTTTGAGATATGGGTTTACAGATGCTAATGTAGCAGCTCCTTAGACAGAATGAGAGGTTGAACCAAAAACTTACATGGATGCCATGGAGTGTAAGGATTCGTCAAAGTGGCAGCTGGCTATGGAGAAAGAAATGGACTCTTTGATGAAGAACAACTCTTGGGAGTTGGTGCCCAAACCTGAAAAACAGAGAGTTGTGGATTGTAGATGGCTCTACAAGATCAAAGAAGGGAATACTATAGGGGATGAAATCTGCTATAAAGCTAGGCTAGTAGAAGGGGTTCACACAAAAAGAAGGTATAGATTTCACCGAAATCTTCTCACTGGTTGTGAAGTATAAGATGATACGAATAGTGTTAGCATTGGTGGTCCAATTTGATTGGGAAATTGAGCAAATAGATGTGAAGACAGCGTTCTTACATAGAGCGCTCGATGAGACCATTTTCATGAGGCAACCCGAAGACTATGAGGAAGGAAGGCAGGGAGAGTTGGTGTGAAAATTGAAGAAATCTCTCTATGGCCGAAAGTAATCACCTCGATAATGGAATAAGAGGTTTGATTCCTTTGTAATCAGCTTGGGTTTCATGAGGAGCTACTATGATTCGTACTTGTATTATAAGGGGCAGAAGGTTAAGGAAGTGGTGATCATCCTCATCTATGTTGATAACATATTGCTGGTTGGGAGCAGCATGGAGAGGATAAGGAAATTGAAGACTTAACTCAGTGAGGAGCTTGAGATGAAGGATCTTGGCTATGCACAGAAGATCCTTGGGATGTGTATCATCCGAGAAAGGGAGAGAAATAGATTGAAGATCTCTCAAACTTCCTACATGGAGAAGATGATATCTAAGTTCTCTATGGAAGATAGCAAACCAGTGAAGGTTCCCCTTGCTGGTCATTTGAAGTTCTCCAACGATCAATGTCCGAGATCGAAGGCGGAGAAGAAGGAAATGGAAAAAGTCCCTTATTCTAGTGTTGTTGGTTCTGTTATGTTCACCATGGTAAGCACTAGACCTGACATTGCTCATGCAATGAGTGTTCTCAGCAGGTTTATAAGTAATCTCGAAAAGGAGCATTGGCTTGGGATGAAGCGGTTCTTGAGGCACTTGAAGGGAAGCCCAGAAATAGGGTTGGTTTATGAGAAGAGAGGTAAGTCCATCTGCCTTGAGGGTTCTGCGGATTCGGACTATGGAGCAGACCAGGGTAAAAGAAGATCAATTACCTCCTACTACTTTAACTTAAATGGATGTTGTGTAAGTTGGAAGGCTCAGTTGCAGCCAGTGATAGCACTCTCAATAACCGAGGCTGAGAACATAGCGGCTACGGAGGCCATTAAGGAGGCTATGTGGTGCAAAGGGTTGCTAGAAGAGATGAAGGTACTGGAGGAGCAGGTTGTGGTGTTTTTGGATAGTCAAAGTGCATTGTACTTGTGTAAGAATCCGATGTTCCATGAGAGGACAAAGCACATGGATGTTCGGTATCATTTCATTTGGGAAAATGTTACGAAAGGATGCATCCATATGGACAAGGTAGCCACGGAAGAAAATCCTACGGATTTAGGTACTAAAGTCCTACCTCTAAGTAAGTTCAATCATTGCCTTGGACTACTTAGGATTGGAGTTGGTTAATTGATGACTCAAGATGAGTTTGGATCCTGAAGCTTTCTGCACAATAGTTTGGGTTTAAACACGTAGACAAAGGTAGAGATTATTGGTATTTGTCTAAGGTTTAAAGATGTCTAAACATGGTTCAAAGATGGTTAAATTCTAAACCAAGGTTGGAAGATTAAAATACAGCATGTTAAAGGAGTGCACACATGTGTGTGCACACCCCTAAACAACAAAGCAAAATAGTGTGCACTGCTATGTAAAAGGCAGCATCAGTGTGTGCCTCACCACCTCTTCATCAGTGCCTCATCGCTTAGCAAGGAAGCAGCTTGGAGAAGGGCAGCGCGACACCACCCCTCTACCAGCACTGCATCACCTAGTATGTGGTGCAAAGGAGCTTTGCCTAGCGCCTCACCGCCCCCTGTTCAGCGCCTAGGCGCTAGGCACACTGGAGCACACATGGACAGCTTGTTTAAACCTCCTCTTAGGTGTGTGGATGCAAGGTTAAAACACACAGCACCACTTAGGATTGATGGAGGGCCATGGTTGAGTGGTCATCAAGATCTAAGTGTGGAGATTGACTCTCAAGATTGGAAAAATTAAATTGTAAAAAAAATAAGAAATTAATTTAAAATTTAGGGTCATCCAGAGACGTCCCAGAAGATAGAAAGAATGAAAAAAAAAAAAAAAAAAACATGGCAGCAGGTGGCAACACCTCACCTGCTGCCCAAATTTTGAAAGAAACCTGCTGCCAAAATTTGAAAGAAAAGATGCATGTCTCCCATGTCTCTAAAACATGGAGACTTTGTATGCCTTTGGTGTTTGAGCTACAGAGTGTTTGGGTTAGCAAAAATAAAAGTTTACTTATATATATATATATATATATATATATATATATATATATATATATATATATATTATACTTAGTATAATACTTACTGATTTCATTTAAGTTTTCTTTCAATTACTCTATTTTCTTAAACACTTGAGGACCCAAAGAATGGTTGAAAGAGCAAAATTTTGAAGATTTTTCCAGAGAATTTTATAAAGAGTCACGAGAAGCTAACAGAAAAATAGAAGGTAATAATGTAGTGTTTATTTTTGAATTTTTAGCATACATGAAATTTCTCGAAATTCAAAGTGGGAATTTTCAAAGGGTGTGGTTTAAGAAGAATTGAAGAAATAATTAGAAATTTAATACAAATATTTTATCAGGTGTTAATGATCAACAACCAGGGGAAATTTCTGAGAGGAACGGGAAAGGTAAGGAGGTGATCTATGGGTAGCTTTAAGTGCTATCTGGTGAGTTAGATTTACTTTAAGTAGTTTAGATAAAAATGAAATATCTAGTGATAATATTAAAATAAATTATTAGCCTATGCTTTGGTGGTAGATTAAAAATTGATCGATAGGTACGATATAAATTTTTGGACTTGTAGAAAATTATTAGGTGAGAAATAATATTTTTGGAATAATAAGTTGATTTAATAATAAAAGTGATAAGTGAAATTCTTGATGAGCTATGGTTGATGTTTTGATACGAATTATGAGAAGATGAAATTTAGTGGATCTTGACAAGCTTTGATGGATGATTTGATGTGATTAATGATGAGAGGAATTTAATGGAATTTTTTTATATATAATTTGAAAAAAAATCAGGATAGTCAATTTAAATATTCGAATTCATGTTTTTTTTTATGTTATTGTGCAGATGCATATTTCATATCATTGTTCATGTGCATATGCATTAAATAAAAGAAAAGAACTGAGAAGACAGCCAGTCTAATGAAAATGAAAGAACCGGGAAGACAGCCGGGCTAATGAAAATGAAAGAACCAGGAAGGCAACCATTCTAAATGAGAATGAAAGAATCGGGAAGTCAGCCGGTCTAAGATAAAAACATGTCAACATGTGGGAAGACATTCCCTAATAATAATTCATGCATTGCTTCCGTTTTAAATGTTGATTTGCATTACTGAAATGTTGATGTGTTATGTGTTATTGTGAATTTATTTATAGAGGAATGAGTCTCACAGAGAGACAGTTATGGTGAGAAAGAAACATATACATATAATATGATAAGAACCATCTAAATGGTAGAATTTATGATGTGAACCTCATTACGAGGTAATTTTGAGATAATTGATGGGCTTAAGGTGAACCAATAAATAAGAAGAAGAGATTGATAGAGAATGAGACTTATGATATGTGCAGTAATAATGGAATGCTAGTATCAAGTTGTATGAAAAATAAATGATAAAATGTTGAAAGACTATTTATACAGATTGAGTACTTCTAGTAAATTTAATTCACTGAGCTTGTGAAGCTCATTCCTCATTGTACAATGATTTCAGGTAGTAGGCAGGACAAATAGTTTGGTGAGTTGAGGTTCAGACAAAATACTTTTCTGTAAGCCACGTATGTGTCAACATCCTCAGAGTAATGAGAAAATAAAATAAAAATTTATTTGTAAATATTCATGCATTTTACGTTGTATATAATGTTTAAGTTAATATAAGATTGATGTATCTCCCATGTTAAGTGTTGAGGATTGATGTAAAAAATTTTGTTAGTATTATTTTTATGGTTGCATATATGTGTCGTGTTAGGATTTTCAATATGTAATGACACCGTCTCGGGGGTAGCCAACCCGGGATGAGTCGTTACAATTATCCCCTTTTCTTTTTTCATTTTATTAGCTTTTGTGTGATGTAGCTTTATGATATAATTTGGTCTTTATTTTTTTTTTTGATCTGTAAATAAAGATTGTATTGATCAAAAGGAATTACAAAAAAACACTGGGCATACCCAGGGGATATACAAAGAGAGCTTATACAGAAACAAAAACAGAGAAGCTAACAAAAGCAGCCTCATCTAATCATGGAGACATACAATGATGCTAGGCAAGCCCAATGAGTATACCAAGCTTGAAACAAAAACAAGCATACAAGCATACAAGCTGGACTTGCAGCAGCAGCCTTACAGAGATTCATTGGGCATACCTAGGAGATAAACAAGGAGAGTATACAAAAACAAAATAACAGACAGCTTACCCAAGGTGACAACACTAAACATGGAATGCAATCAAAGGTACAAGGCAATTACAGCAGCAGCCTAATTTCTGGGCAAGACGCATACATAACCCTGTAGATTACAACTTGGATTTTCTTAGCTAGACTAGATGGTAGCACAGCAGCTTGGTCAAAGAGATTAGCATTCCTGGCCATCCAAAAGTTGTACGCAGAGCAAGCAAGGGCAATTCTTTTTGCAATGGCTGGGGGACCAGTTCCCTTGACTTTTTGAGACCACTTGACTGCACTTTCAATTGTAGACATATGTCTTCTCCATCCGAGCCATACTTTGATAGAGTTCTATGTTTCCTTGCTGACCCTGCAGGAGAAGAAGAGGTGATCCCTGGATTCATCTTGCTCTTTGCATAGGGGACAGAGTTTGTCCTCCCCTTCAAGTTGGAGTTTATCTTTGGTGAGGAATCTATTCTGAATTGCAAGCCAAAGGATGAAAGAATGTTTAGGAGGGCAGTGACCCTTCCATACTAATGTGGCCCAGCTAACCTCATTACCTTTCTGTCTGATGGAGTTGTACACCTTCTTGATACACAGCACATCCTGGACACTCCAATCCTTAAGTCTGTCACTGCCAAGCTGACCAGTGGTAGGATGATCAGATAGGTTGTGCCTGATTTCAAGAATTTTCTTCCAAAGAGGGGAGTCACCCTTAGCAGCCCTGGTCTCCCAAATGGATCTGTTTAGTAGGTAGTAGTGTTGTACCCATTGTATCTGTAGAGAGTCTTTCTTCATGTGAATGTCCCACAAGACTCTAGTGAGGAGAGCTTTGTTCCAAACTTTAAGATCAACCAGACCTAACCCTCCTTCAGATTTAGATCTATAGAGGGCTGCCCAAGCAACAAGAGCCTTTCTCATGCCACTACACTTACCATTCCATACGAAGGTCCTACACATCTTGATAATTTTCTCCAGGATGTTACCAGGGATAGGGAAAATGGCTAGCCAGAAGCACTCAACACCTTGAAGCACTGACTTTATCAGTTCTGTTCTGCCAGCATAGGAAAATGAAGATCTAGCCCAGACATTGATGTACCCAACAATTTTGTTAATGAGAGGGGAGTAGTGAGTAGTATTTAGTCTGGCTGAGGCCAGAGAAACTCCCAAGTACTTGAAGGGAAAGCTGCCCTCCTCCATTCTAGTAATTCTTTTGATTTCAGTCTGCTCCTCAGCCTTAACTCCAGCATGATAAATGTTATACTTGGCCAGGCTAGCTTGTAGCCCAGAGCACTCACTGAACTGGTTGATACACTCCATTAATAGACCAACAGATTTACCATCCCCTCTAGCAAAGAGAATGAGATCATCTGCAAAAGCTAAGTGGGTGATCTTGAGCTTATCACATTCTGGATGATATCTGAATCCATCCTCCTCATTTAATCTCCCAAGGAGCCTGGATAAGTATTCCACAATCAAGATAAATAGGTAGGGGGAGAGGGGATCTCCCTGTCTAAGGCCTCTTTTACTAGCAAAGAACCCATGCATACTCCCATTGATGGATAGGGAGAAGGATGTAGTGGTGACACATTCCATGACCCAGCCTCTAAATTTTCCAGGAAACCCAAGACCCTCAAGAAGGTTGTCCAGAAAATCCCATTCAACAGAATCATATGCTTTCCTGAGGTCTATCTTGATCATACATCTTGGAGAGATTATTTTCCTTTAGTACTTTCTAAGGAGTTCTTGAACCAAATAGATGTTCTCTGTCATACTCCTTGCTTTGATGAAGGCAGCTTGGGCTTGGTTAACAATAAGGTTTAGGCATGGGGCTAATCTAGCTGCTAGGATCTTGGAAATGATCTTGTAAACCACATTACAACATGTTATTGGTCTGAAGTCTTCAACTCTTGAAGCTTGAGTGCATTTTGGGATCAAAGCCAATAAGGTGTGGTTTAGTTGCTTTAGGAGTTTACCATTCTGAAAAAATTCTCTCACTGCCTCTATAATATCTTTACTGATTACATCCCAAGATTTATTGAAAAAGCTGGAGGAGTAGCCATCAGGACCAGGGGACTTGTCCTCCCCAATACTCCATAGGGCATCCTTGATTTCATCCTTAGAGACCTCTTTAGTCAACTGGTCAGATTGGCTCTCTTGAACAAGAGGGCCAGCTCTAATAATATCCATGTTAAGGGAGCAACAATTTGAAGAAGAACCAAGAAAGTCCTTGTAGAACTTGAGGAATTCATCATTCACTTCAGCTTCAGAGGTGGTCAATGCTCCATTAGAGGAAACAACTGTAGCTATATGGTTTTTACTAGTCCTTCTTTTAACCAAGGCATGAAAGAACTTAGAGCCCCTATCACTATTGAGGAGATATCTACACTTAGCCTGTTGGGATACGAAACTCCTTTCAGCTTCAGCCAGTTGAAAGGCTTTGAGTTTCATGGAAGCCACCATAGATTGGAGCTCTAGGTCAGATGGGTTGTCATGAAGGTCCTTTTGGAGACTGACAAGGGTGTTAGAGGAATCCAAGGCTCTTTTAGAGATGTGACTAAAGTATTTTTCATTAAGCAGCTTAAAGTGAGGTTTGAGGCCTTTTAGGTTTCTACAAAGTTTGAACAACCTAGTCCCCCCCAAGGTCCTGCCCCAATGAGCTCTCACAGTGTCCAGGAACTTTTCATGCTCAGTCCACATATTGAAAAACTTGAAAGATCTTCTTCCCCCACTAACCTCATCCATCAAGCTTACAATGCCTGGAGAGTGATCAAAGAGGCACCCAGCAGGCAGGAAGGATGCTTGAGCTTTCAGCCCCTTACGATACCAAACATTATTCACCATTATTCTGTCCAACTTGCTCCAAACTTTGTTGTTAGTCCAAGTAAAGTGGCACCCAGTAGCACTGACATCAGACAAGCCTGTTTCTCTACAACAAAAGGAGGGGTCCCTGAGCTCATAAATAGTCACAGGAAGACCATTTGCTTTCTCCTCAGCAGCAAAGACATTATTGAAATCACCCAAGATAAGCCAAGGGCTATAGCAATCAAAGCTAAAATTACAAAGATTATCCCACAAAGGCCTTCTAGCCACAATGGTGTTACATCCATATACAAAACTAATTACAAAAGTATAAGAAAAGATTAAACATAAAGCATTAAAATGAATAACTTGAGGGCTAGCTTCAATTAGAGATAGACTGACCTTAGAGGGGTCCCAAAGAATCAAAATTCTGCCTTGCTGATGAGTGAAGAAGTTGTTGATCTGATTCCACTGGTTGAATTTGTTACCCATGATTCTGTGCAGCTTAGTTTCATTAAGTTTACATTCCAAAATTCCCATCACATTAATCCTCTTGCTCTTCATGAGGTGTAACACCCCATTATGTTTCAGGGGCTTATGGAAGCCCCTGATGTTCCAGCTAGCTACAATCATTTAGGGGTATGGGAGGGCTTTCCCCCCTTCCCAATTTGGTGGTGATCTTTCTGGCCAGCCTTCCCCTTCTTTTTCTTAGTGGCAAGGAGGAACCTCCCTTGCACCTCTGGGACCATAGGCATCACACTAGTATCTGGAGGATCAGGGTAATGGCTGGGCCCTAGACCAGCTACCACCTGAATAGGAGTTATTGAAGGCTCATGGCTATCCTCCTCCCTTGTCTCTCTGGGGCTTAGATTAGCACTTGAAGAATCCCTCTCAACTTAGGCCTCATCTCTGGGAACTTGTACTGTTTTTCCTTTAACTGGAGGGACAACACTTGGCCTCTCCCCAACTATCTCAGCCTGTTGGTTGGTCCCCCTATTATCAACCTCTTTAGGAACTTGAGACCCTTCATGTCTTGCTGTCTCTACTTCCCTTACATTCTGCTTCCTCCCCTCATCTGACTTTGCATTTAGGCTGCAAGAGTAGAGGTCATGGCCAAGTACTTGACATTTGGAGCAGTATCTTAGGAGATTCTCATAGGAAATTCTTTGCTCAAAGGTGGTCCCATTAGGGAAGTTGACTGGTATAGAGAACTTAATCCTCTTTGCTATATCAACCTCTACAAGCATCCTAGCATAAGAGATTCTATCTTTGTTGTTTGTGAATTGGTCAGCATATAGGGGTTTCCCTAGTTGGGAGCCTATCTTACTTAAGCAGTTAGTTATCCAAAGCTCAAGGGGCAAGCCTTTCAATTGAATCCATAGTAGGATGGTACTTATTTCTTCATTGCCAAATTAAAAAAAATTTAGGCATGGTTTTCAGGAGAAGGGGTCTACCATAAGCTTGATAGGGCCCTTGTTGCATTACATTCAAACTAGCCTCAGCAGTCTCAAATTTAAATACTATCCAGCCACTATCATGGAATTGGGTTGAGACTTTTACCTTCTAGGAGTCAGTGAGCATCTTCAAGGCTGTCTTTCCTGGAAATCTCCCAGCAAAGTAGCCTATCAAGCAGAATGGGTAATCACTAAACACCTCCTCAATGTCCTCCACTGTGACACATACAATTTCTCCCTCACATTCAACTGTGGAGAGCTGGAGACCCTTGCTTTGCTTCCTGTTGTCAGCAAACAAGGTGACCCAAGGAGCTTTCTTTCCTTGCTCCTGGGGAGCACTTTCTGGGTTAGCTTGACCAGTAGTTCCTTGGTTCTCAAGAATGCCTAGAGAGCTTGCCTACTCAGGGGGAGCCACATTGGAACAAGAACCAGCTGGGGAGCCCCCATTCTTCATTGGAGAATGAGGTATAAGCCCTTTGCTTACCTCTTTCCTATCTAGCCTAGCTGCAGCTGGACCTCTGTGAACAGTAGCATTACAGCTGGGATCATCTTCTTCACTAGAAGAATAGGACTCTTCTTAGGCAGGGCTATCATCACTCTCTTCAGAGGAGCTTTGGTTATCTTCCTCAAGGGTCTAAGACTCATCCTGCATTGTCTGCATGTCCCCCTTACCCTTGGATTGAATTTGGGTACTGTTCACCATTGAAGCTCTGCACATGCTTCCTTCGCTGCCCGAGGCTGGGTCTTCCACTCCAGTCCTTATGGACTTAGATACTTCCTCTCCTAGGGAGCAGGAAGAGCTTTCTGTCCCTTTGCTTAAAGCTCTAGCTCCATGCTTGTTGGAACTTATAGGAACTTCTTCTCGCAACAAAGTTACTGTAGCATCTTTGTATTTGAAATGATTCTGGACAAACTCCATATCATTCTGCTCTTGGACTGAAAGGGAAGGCTTCTTGGAGGGTTTCTTCCTACCTATGCTAAGTCTGGTAGTGATTTGAGCTCAGGGAATAGAGGTGGAGGGGGAGAGAGGGGCGGGAAACCATGGGTAAGCACTGTAGCAGTTGAGAGCTTCTCTCTCTAGCTTGCCCGGACTGAGAGCTCTTTTATAATTTGGTCTTTATTATTTGCATCTGAATTAGTGTGGCCTTGGAAGTCCTTTTTTTATCAAAAAAGGTTAGAAACACCAGAGTAAGAAGCCTCAAGGCCTTCAATTGTATATATAAGCATGTCCACAATCAATAAAAGTCCATGTTTTACCCAGTTACTTATAATTTTATATCATATCTTGATGTTTATCTTAACAGGGACATTTTTGAGCTTTGAGAAAGAATAACTTCAATCAGCAAAAGAAGAGAATAAAAATGAAAATAATTAATTGAGTTAAGCCTTGTTGTCATCTTTTTATCCTTAATAATGAGTTTTTTTAATCATTTTTGGTTATAAAGTTTTCGTTTCTGGTTTGTGCAACAAAATTTACTACATGTGTGGCCATATGTGTTCCATGGGATTTACTTTATTACAAAATTTTGCCTCGATTTACACAGGTATCAAAAACAACATCTTGTAACGTACAGATCTAGTAACTTGCAAATCTGTATTGTAATTATAATTTTCAGAAGTTTTTTTTATAGTTTTAATTGTTTTAATTTAAGTATGCGAGGCTTCTTACTCAAAGTATAATTGTTTTGAAGGAGATAAATTTTATGTAATTGATTGGAAAATAATTTATAGTCAAATATCTATTACTAATCACATATCAAACCTAATTATAACAAAACTAGACTCTCCCCATGTGTATGTTTGCTTTTTTGAATAATTTTTCAAAAATATAGCGATATTGACACTCCAGAAATAATTATCGCTTAACTTCTTAATTCAAAATCACCTTCCTTAATTAAACTTTAATGAAAATAATTATATTTTAATTAGTTATAAAGATTTTTCCCAAATTAAATCTAATAGTTCCAACATAAGAAATATAAACTCTTAGCTAGGCTTGTGTCACACCACGTGCGTTACATAAAATTAAGCAACTTTGTCGGCTTTTTGTTGTACAATTGTGCAAGCACCACTTGAAAATTACACAAAAGGAAAACCACACCCTTCTCTTTCTATTACTTTTTTGGTATATATAACCAAACATACTCTACTCTCGTCCCTCAAAAAGAAAAAAAAAATTTGGAAAGTGAAACCATGGTTCTTCAGTATCCCCTTTCTTTGCTACAAATTTTTTTGTATGGTTTTAAACTAGATGAATAGTTTCATGACTTCCTCCAAAAATAATAACCCAACACAAAAAACCAAAATCCAATTCACAAAAAAATGCAAACACCTTAAAAGCATGCAAACAGAACAATCTCCATACAAAGGTGGAATGTAGAGACCATCGTATCTTGTTGCCATCTACAGCTGCCGCTAGGATCTTTCAGCTCACTCATGAGCTCCGCTACAATACCAATGGTGATACTATCTCATGGGTCTTACACCAAGCCGAGTAATCTATCATTGTAACCACTGGAAAAGGTTTTGCTTTGGATAGTACTATTTTTTATCCTCTTTTTGATTCTACTGCTACTAATCCTGATCTTGTTTATCTTCTCAACTAGCTTGTAGTTTCTCTGGATTATACACCTTTGTTGAATTTTTGGGAAGAGGCTATTTAACCACATGATAATAATCAAGACATGTTCAACAATTGTGTGATCTCTAGGGCCGAGCCACATTCGCCACAAATTAATGATCAATTTTGTTACTTTATGGACTATAAATGGAACCGAGTTCTATGAAAATAATACTTGATGATCACTAGACAAGAGCAAAATAAATAAGATGATAAGTACCAATGAATAAAAAAAAAAAAGTTAAGAAAAGATGCATATAATTTTAAATATAAATATTTGTCTATCTCCTTCCCTTTTTTTCTTCTTTTTTTGGACTAGGTTATTGCCTTTCCTTTTTTTCATTTTATTAGCTTTTGTGTGATGCAACTTTGGATACAATTTTGTAGTGTTGGTCTTTATTAATTGCATCTGAATTAGTGTGGCCTTGCAAGTCCTTTTTTTTATAATAGAAAGGTTAGAAAAACCAAATTAAAAAGCCTCAAGGCCTTCAATTGTATATATAAGCATGTCCACAATCAATAAAAATCCATGTTTTACCCAGTTATTTATGTAACAACCCATCCCGAGTGGGCCTACTCAGGACAGTGTCAATTACCTTTCAAAATCGAGCACCTGTACACATAAATATATTCTACAACAGAACAACATCTAATCTATATAGTTAAGATCATACAGTTATTATTACAACTATAAGGTTGTAGCTTTACAAAGTGTCTAAAGAGACACAGCCAATCGGTTACAACTTCACACACCTAATATACAATATAACACTTAAAAAAAAGGCTTGACCGAGGATGCGATGCTCATGGACCCACCTAAAATTCCATTGAACTTCAAAGATTCAACACTTCAAATCCAAAATCACTTGGAAGCCTACCTATTAGGTTATAAAGAGGAAAGGGGGGGTGAGCTATAAAGCTCAGTGAGTTCTTACTTTACACAAAGTAATCACTTGTTAGGAAAAGTTGAGAGCTTATTAATATTTATTTTTCCTTTTTACTATTATTGTTTGTATACATAGTCATTTAGCACTTTGCAAATACACAATCTTAGTAATCATAATACGATCCTATAAAACCCACAACCACCTTGCAATCGCCATTCCCTAGTCAATCAAAATATCACAATTTATCCATACAACCAAACATTTCATATGCCCCCTTACGGACCAAGTAATTCAAATTCATGTATGGTATGCCAACGCAACATGATGCAATGCAATGTATCATCTCATAATCAATCATAATCCATCGGGGACATCTCCCCACATACCGGTACATTTTACAAACAATAAATTTTCGGAACCCCCTTGATCCGGGCCGGATCCAATCATCCAAATATATTCGGTACCCTTACACCCATTGTGGGAAGGGACCTATCGTCCTCACACATCACCCCCCCTTCAATAACATACCATAAATTTCAATCCATGAAATGAAATGAAATCAAGTGATGAACATCAACAAATTCTCGTTAATCCATACAATCACACAACATTCAACACAAAGGTTTTGAATTCACTATCTCATCATTAATATATAATTAATTTATCTTACCATATAGTTATAAATATAATTATTATACCTAAATAGCAAATTACAATTCTTATGTAACCTTATTGTCTTGGTTTCCCCATTAACATTCATGCTTACAGAGTAGGGTAATACTCACCTTACGCCAAATACTAATCGTGGATCACTTCTTTACCTTTACTATGATCATCCACCATACCTATTGAAATGCTATTTTAACAATTAAAGCAATCTACATATACAAATATTCAATGAGCATACTATTTAAAACATAGACACTTAATAAGAAATCAATCATTCCATTTACTTACACATATAAATCAAAGAAAATACTACTAAAGTTCGTTCTTCTCCTTAATCACCTATTTTCACTCTTTTCTTCTTTCCTTCATTCTTTACTCCATAAAACTCTCAATTTATATGAACTTTAATTTCAAGACACTAACTTAGGGTAATTACCAACAAATCCCAACTTGTAAAAAGTATTCATTCTAAATATAATTTCCCAATCAAGAAAAAATGTCTTACTTAGAGGAATTTCTTTTAATTCCTAAAAGAGTTTCAAATTTACAGCCCATAGTAAAATGCTCTAACAATACCCATCTAAAAAATCATGTTATACAAGAATAACACTTCAAACTTTGTACATACAATCACCCTAACAAATATTCAAACTTCACAAACTATTATCACTTTCTTCCAAAGTGTATGATTTAATCAAAATTCCATTAATAGATTTTAGATTTTATAATACTCACAGCAAAAATTAAACCTAAACACCAAAGTTTCATAATACAGAAATTTCTAGATTTCTCTCAAATTTTCTCCCAACTTCAAATATTTCAAACTAAACCAATTTAAATTCAAATCGTCCCAAACAAAGTTCTAGATCAACTTTAGGAAGTATAATTTAACTTAAAAATAGTTGGGACCCAAAACTGCCTCAAATTCTAGCTGAAAAACAGCTCACAAAATTGCCCAAAACATGAAAAATTTTCCAGAATTTCTGCAAAATTCTTCTAACTTATACAACTCATAAATCCCTCAAATTAAATCCAAATGACCTCAAATGATGCCAAAAATCAACATCAAGAAGTGTAGCTTAAGTTTGTAGTTGACAACTTTTCAAAATTACCTCAAACTCTGCACGAAAAAGCCAAAGGAACAAAACGGGTTATTCCTCCCCTGTTCGGCGCGTGTAGGTCACGCACCACCATGGCCTCCTCGTGGAGGCTCACCTCTCTGGCCGAAAGACAGTTGATGGTGGTAGAAGAGGGTTTGGGAAATTTGGGGGAAAAAAGATCTTGAATGGTGGCGTTAAGGCAAAGTTAAAGTTTGGAAGAAAATGGGTTTTTGAGAAGGAGAATTTTCTGGTGCTTTTCCTTCTCTCTTTTCTCTCTGTCGAGTTTCTCTTTGCCAAATGAGAGATTTCACTCTTCTAGTTTAAATTTTGTTGGAAATCACCTTGAAAAGATGCCCAGGTGGTGATCTTCTAAACACCCAAGTCTAGAATGACTTGTAGAAATAATTTCAGCAATCAAACACAAGAACAGAAAATCAAAGAAAGAAAGAAGACAAGCAATTTGTTATTGAGGTTCAGCAATGTGCCTACGTCCCCGTGAGTTCCTCTAAACTCTCTGTACTATCTCAAATGGTTCTTACAAGTTACAATAATCCCCTTCAAGAAACCAAGTTCTTGAAGACACCAAGAAGAGAAGAAAGAAGATTACAATGCTCTCTCTCTATGCTACTCTCTCTTCTTTACAACCAGCCTCACTACAAAGAGTCCCTCTTGTGTTTGTCACTCTTACACAATTCTCTCTATGTGTTTATAATTGATCTCACAATTTCACTTTTGAATGTGTGTTGTATTCTCTTGTGGTTCCTTGTAGTGTGTGAAAATGAGGCTTGAGAACCCCTTTTATAGCCTTTCACTTCTTGGACATTCTTGTGAATCAATCTCCTCCCTTTGATCATGATCTCCTTTTACTCTTAGCCCTTCATCATTCTCCAAGTTTTGCTGTGCATTTTGGTCTTACGCACACACACTTTGGAGAGTCCTAAGTCATTCTGCCCATGTGTGCTTTGGTGTGCCTGGCGCCTTGGTGCTCAACAGAGCACGCCTTGGACTTGGGGTAGAGTGAGCTTGTGAAGTCTCTGGGTGGCACGACACTGGCTGCTGGGCGCCTAGGCGCTGGTGCGCACCTGATGTGCAACACGCTGGAGGGTGCAGTGCTGGCTTCTGGGCGCCTAGGTGCTAGTGCTATCCTAGAGCACACCATTTTGGAGGGCACGGCGCTGGTTCTGAGCGGTGCAGTGCTGACCCGGACCTAGCACACTTCTTACTGTCCGCACACTTTCTCAGCTTGTGTGCAGAAGTGCACACACTAGTGCGCATGGCCTTCCCTTGCTCCAAAATGATGCACACACATGTGTGCAACCTTATAACTTGCTGAGCTTTAATTCTCCAACTTTGGTTTAGACTTTAACCATCTTTGAACCATGGCCCTGTGCAAACCTTAGACAAATACGAACAACTTTTCTCTTATATACTCCCACTAACACTTGACCTTTTACCAATCTACCCTTCCTTTTCTTCTTTTTTTAATTTACAAGTCCTTCCTTTAATTTTCCTTCTAGTATTTAGACACCCCCCAAAGTTTTCTTTTGTTTCTTACTTAGAGTTCCAAAAAAAATAAAATAAAAACTGAATTATAAAAATTAAATTATAAAGGCTTTTAAAAAAAAATTTGGATTCTACAATTCTCCCCTCTTAAAAAAAATTTCACCCTCGAAAGTTTCAACTAACCTGAATTGATTTAGAGATAAGGGTATTGGTTCTTCATTTCCACTTTGCTTTCCCATGTAGCTTCTTCAACTCCTCTATTTCTCCAAAGAACTTTAACCAAGGGAATGACTTTGTTGCGAAGAACTTGTTCCCTAGAGTCCAAGATTTTTACTGGCATCTCCACATATGAAAAGTCTTTTTGAACTTCTATGGATTGGAATTGAATGATGTGCGACTCATCTGGTACATATTTGCGCAAAGCTGACACATGGAAGACATCACAAAATTGTGAAAGTTTTGGAGGTAAGGTTAATCATTATGCTACAAGTCCAATCCTTTCAATAATCTCATAAGGTCCGATATAACGAGGGCTTAATTTCCCTTTTTGTCCAAACCTCAAAATTCCCTTACAAGGGGAAACTTTAAGATGCACATGATCACCAACTTGAAACTCCAATGGTCTCCTCCTCTTGTCTGCATAACTTTTCTACCTACTTTGAGCCGTCCTTAGATGTTCTCATATTTTCTTGATCCTCTCTGTGGTTATCTCTACTAATTATGGTCCTAAGACACTTCTTTCCCCCACTTCTTTCCAACATATCGGAGTCCTACACCTCCTACCATATAATGACTCGAAAGGTGCCATCCCAATGCTAGTCTTAAAAATATTATTATTTGCAAACTCCATAAGGGGTAAGTATGCATCCCAACCAACTGAAAGTTCATAGCGCACGCTCGCAGCATATCTTCTAAGATTTGAATTGTTCTCTTTGACTGACCATTCGTTTGAGGGTGGCAAGCTGTGCTAAAATGTAATTGAGTACCCATAGCTTGCTGAAATCCCTTCCAAAATCGAGATCTAAACTGAGTATCATGATCCGATATAATACTTAATGGTATACCATACAATTTTACTATCTCAGCCACATACAACTCTGCTAATCTTTTAGGAGACCAAGTTATCTTGATGGGTGGAAAATGAACAAATTTAGATAATCGATCAACTATGACCCAAATGGCATCAAAACCTCTCTAAGTACGAGGAAGTCCTATCACAAAATCCATAGTCACCCTTTCCCATGGTTATTCCGGTATAGGAAGAGGTTGTAGTAACCTTGCCGGATGTCTATGCTCAATCTTCACCTGTTGGCATACTAAGCATCGAGAAACATAGTCTGCTATATCTCTCTTTAAACCTGACCACCATAAATTTGGATTAAGCCCTCTATATATTTTTGTTGGAAATCACCTTGACAAGATGCCCAGGTGGTGATCTTCCAAACACCCATGTCTAGAATGACTTATAGAAAGAAATACAGCATTCAAAAGCAAGAAAGAAAAGAAGACAAGCGATTTGTTATCGAGGTTCGGCAATAGTCTACGTCTCCGTGAGTTCCTCTAAACTCTCTGCACTAAATCAATGGTTCTTTACAATTACATCAAACCTCTTCAAGAAACCTCAAGTTCTTGAAGAAACCAAGAAGAGAAGAAAGAAGATGATAAGAACTATTACAATGCTCTCTATCTATACTACTCTCTCTTCTTTACAACCAGCCTCTCTACAATGAGTCCCTCTTGTGTTTTGTGTCTTTGCACTCTCACATAATTATCTCTTGTATTGTGTCTTGTCACTCTTTACGATTGATCTCAAAGTATGTCACAACAATATTGTCTAGAATGAAGCTAGGTGACCCTTTATATAGTGCACCAACTTCTTGTCCAATCTTGAGAGTCAATCTCCACCCTTAGATCTTGATGACCACTTAACCATGACCCTCCATCAACCCTAAGTGGTGCTGTGAATTTTAACCTTGCATTCACCCACCTAAGAGGAGGTTGAAACAAGCTGTCCATGTGTGCATCAGTGTGCCTAGCGCCTAGGCACTGAACAGAGGGCGATGAGGCGCTAGGCAAAGCCCCTTTGCACAACGTTCTGGATGGTGCGGCATTGATGGAGAGGTGGTGTGGTGCTGCCCTTCTTCAAATTGCCTCCTTACAGGACGGTGCAGCACTAGTGAAGGGGTGGTGCGGTGCACACTGATGCTACCCTTCACACAGCAGTGCGCACTCTTTTGCCTTGTCGATTAGGGGTGTGCACACACACCCAAAGTGATGCACACACATGTGTGCACTCCTTTAACATACTGTATTTTAATCTTCCAACCGTGGTTTCGAATTTAACCATCTTTGAACCATGTTTAAACCTTAGATAAATACCAACAATCTCTACCTTTATCTAAGTGTTTAAACCCAAACCATTTTGCAGAGAACTTCAGGATCCAAACTCATCTTGAATCATCAAGTAACCGTCTCCAATCCTAGGTAGTCCAAGGCAATGATTGAACTTACTTAGAGGTAGGACTTTAGTACCTAAATCCACAGGATTTTTTTCCGTGGCTACCTTGTCCATATGGATGCATCCTTTTGTAACATTTTCCCGAATGAAATGATACCGAACATCCATGTGCTTTGTCCTCTCATGGAACACCGAATTCGTACACAAGTATAATGCACTTTGACTATCAGAAAACACCACAACCTGCTCCTACAGTACCTTCAACTCTTCCAGCAACCCTTTGCACCACATAACCTCCTTAATGGCCTCCGTAGTCGCTAAGTACTCAGGCTCGGTTGTTGAGAGTGCTACCACTGGCTGCAACTGAGCCTTCCAACTTACATAACATCTGTTTAAGTTGAAGAAGTAGGAGGTAATCAATATTCTTTTATCCTGGTCTGCTCCATAGTCTGAATCCGCAAAACCCTCAAGGCAGATGGACGTACCCCCTCTTCTCATAAACCAACCCTACTTCTAGGCTTCCCTTCAAGTAACTCAGCAACCATTTCATCCCAAGCCAATGCTCCTTTCCGGGATTACTCATAAACTTGCTGAGAACACTTATTGCATTAGCAATATCAGGTCTAGTGCTTACCATGGTGAACATAACATAACCCACAACACTAGAATAAGGGACTTTTTCCATTTCCTTATTCTCCGCCTCCGATCTTGGACATTGATCGTTAGAGAACTTGAAATGACCAACAAGGGGAACCTTCACTGGTTTGCTATCTTCTATAGAGAACTTAGATATCATCTTCTCTATGTAGGAAGTTTGAGAGATCTTCAATCTGTTTCTCTCCCTTTCTCGGATGATACACATCCCAAGGATCTTCTGTGCATGGCCAAGATCCTTCATCTCAAACTCCTCACTGAGTTTAGCCTTCAATTTCCTTATCCTCTCCATGCTGCTCCCAACAAGTAACATGTCATCAACATAGATGAGGATGATCACCACTTCCTTAACCTTCTGCCCCTTATAGTACAAGCACGAGTCAGAGTAGCTCCTCATGAAACCTAGGCTAATTACAAAGGAATCAAACCTCTTATTCCATTGCCAAGGTGATTGCTTCAGGCCAAAGAGAGATCTCTTCAATTTGCACACCAACTCTCCCTGCCTTCCTTCCTCATAGCATTTGGGTTGCCTCATGAAAATGGTCTCATTGAGCTCTCCATGTAAGAACGCTGTCTTCATATCCATTTACTCGATTTCTCAATCAAATTGGACCACCAATGCTAACACTATCCGTATCATCTTGTACTTCACAACCAGTGAGAAGATTTCGGTGAAATCTATGTCTTCTTTTTGTGTGAACCCCTTCGCCACCACTCTAGCTTTATACCAGAATTCATCCCCTGGAGTATTCCCTTCTTTGATTTTGTAGATCCATCTACAATCCACAACTCTCTATTTTTCTCATTTGGGCCCCAGCTCCCAAGAGTTATTCTTCATCAAAGAATCCATTTCTTCCTCCATAGCCAGCTGCCACTTTGACGAATCCTTACATTCCATGGCTTCCATGTAAGTTTTTGGTTCAACCTCTCCTTCTGTCCAAGGAGCTGCTACATTAGCATCCGCAAACCTATATCTCAAAGGTGGTCTAACCACCCTCCTTCCCCGGTCTCTTGTGAGCTGGTAGTCATTATGACTTGCTGCATCAACCTCTTCTTGTTCAGCCTCTTCTTGAGTTTCTTGAGCATGACCTTCATTCAAGGGCTCTACCTGGTCTGAACCCTCTTGCCTTCCTTCCTCTACCTGAATCGAACTCTCCTTAATGTGATGCTCCATAACTTTTGGACTGGTTTGCTCACTAGCCCCTGCAGGGTTAGTTTTCTCCAAGTAGGGAAATAACAATTCATTAAAAATAACATCCCTACTTATAATGAGTTTCATGCCCTTCTTTTCTAAGGACCACAACCTATATCCCTTAACCCCATCACCATATCCTAGAAATACACATTTTCTAGACCTTGGGCTAAGTTTATCCTCCTTTTGATGTGCATATGCAACACACTCAAAAGTCCTAAGGTTGCTTAATTCAGGGGGTTTCCCACTCTACATCTCCATGGGAGTCTTGAGCTCTAAAGCTCTAGAGGGTGATCTATTTACCAAGTATGCAATTGTAGCCACAGCTTCTCCCCAAAAATATTTTGGTAAACTGGATCTATTAACATGCACTTAACCTTTTCCATAAGGGTTCTATTCATCCTTTTAGCAACTCCATTTTGTAGAGGTGTTTTTACAACCGTTCTATGCCTTAGAATGTCATTTAATTCACAAAATTTATCAAAATCCTTATTACAAAATTCTAAGCCATTATCGATTCATAAAGCCTTAACTACACAACCTGTTTAAGTTTCTAGCAACTTCTTCCACACAACAAATTTATCCAAGGCATCTGATTTATTTCTAAGTAAATAAACCCACACTCTTCTTGAATAATCATCAATTAAAGATAGAAAGTAAAAGTTACCTCCCTGTGTTGGTGTTCTTGTTGGTCCCCAAAGGTCCAAATGAATGTAGTCAAGAATCCTCTTAGATTTGTGCACTCTGGTGTTGAAGCTGACCCGGTGTTGCTTCCCAAGAATGCAACTCTCACAGAAATCCCGTTTCTCTACTTTGTCACCACCAAGTAGACCATCCTTGCTAAGAACTTGCAGGCCCTTGTTGTGAGTTTTAAATTACTCGCAAGCGCACGAGTCGTTTACAGTATAGCGTTGTGCAAGTGCGAGGTCGAATCCACAGCGAATTATGTTGTGAAAGTATATTTTTAATCTAAACTAACTCTATCTTAACCTAGTTCCGAATTTCAGATGATAATTTGCAAAAGAAATTAAAATTAAACTAAATTGATTTTTAAAAACTAATAATTAAAATACTAAGGTTTCCAAATCCACCCCACCGAAGTTAAGCATATATGTTCTAAAAATATAGCCTATCAAAACATTCCATGAATCCAACTATAAGACAAAAAACAAAAAATATCCTAACTAAACCAAAAGCATCCAATGTATCCGCTCTCAACAAATCATAAAGGAAATCCAGTTTAATCAAAAAGCATTCAATGTATCCATCAGATGAAACACAAGGAATATCCAACAGACAATTTAAACTCAATCAATTATAAGATTAACTCAAATAATTGACAGAACATTTATACTAAAAATTGTCAAATTTGTATAAGCAAATCTGTACTACGCCAAACAACGGCGGGGCTTCATCTTCAACCTTAGCTGAAGAGTCTAGCCACTCATAACTATGAAACTACAATTCATAATAAAAGTGCTAAACATTTAAACTAAAACAACTAAATGTAAAGAAATAAATAAATAACTTTACATGGGAGAAATTCCACTCGCTGACGGGCGGCGCTTCCCCTTGTGGTGACAAAGCCTTCGAGATCCACCAAAATGCTAGCGGACATCCACCGGTAAACACCAAAGTGGCTTGGGAATTGTACACTAAAGATGAAGTGAAAAGGGGCTTATATAGGGAAACATCACAAGTGCAACGTGTTTCCAATCCGATGTGGGATACTACAGATTCCAGCTTTTGCTCTTTGACCTTTGTCTACTAAAAATGCCATAACTTTCTCTAGAAAAATCATTTTATTGATCCGTAAAATTCTCCAGAAAATAGACATCCGGATTTTTCAAAGAATATATGGCTCATCTCCTGGTTCTTCCTGAATCAATACAGGTAAATTCTCGAAAATGGCTGATGTGTACGAGCAATTCTGGCAATTTAGTGAAACTCCTTTCCAAGCTAATAAACCTGTAAAACAACGAAAAACAACTCAAAGTAACGAATTCTTAAGCTAACAAATGTAAATTAAGGGGCCAAAATATGCAATATTTTTCACTCATCAAATACCCCCAAACTTACATTTTGCTAGTCCCTTAGCAAAACAAAATAAAATAATAAATAATAAATAATAAAAAAAACAAAGAACATAAAGATAAGTTCATCACTCATGTTATCCAAAAATTTAAGGAGCACACACCACCATGATATTCATACATGAGCAAGCTTAAAAAGATAAACCCATCTTCATAATGAATAGAAATGTTAAAATCTAATTACTTACAAAAGGCATGTTAAGGCATCACAAGTCTGACACTGTGTAAATTGAATTAGCATATAAAAATGAAGCTTCCAAATAACTCCAATGTGTAAGGTCTCCATGTCTCAAGATTCACCAAATTTCCCATCAGAATGAACAAAAATGGCATAGTTTTTATCTTTTTTTATTTTTTAATTTTATATAAAAGGCTCTGCTATGTTTAATTCCCTTAAGCTTTCTAATTGACCCATGTAGCGAGTGTTGAGTCAATAACTCCCAAACCAGATGGTTTTAGGGCATTAGGTGTAAAGACACCCCTAAGGACTTACTAACTCGAGTAAAAAAGGCTATGAAACTAAACTGACCTTAATGCTACCAAACAAATTTTTCGCCTTTTGACGTGAACACTCACTACTTACTGAGGCAAGAGGTCCAGTTACTCAGCGAAAAATTTCGCAATGATCATTATGAATAAAATTCCCACCTTTTGACGTGAACACTCACTGCTTACTGAGGCAAGAGGTCCAGTTACTCAGTGGAAAGTTTATTGATGATGATCATTAGTAGTATTATTATTATATATATTTTTCTCTTTTTTTATGCTTTTCTATGCCCAAGTGTTTATCCAACAAGTCATCCAGTTTCAGTTAAGAAAAGGAAACGTACACATTAAAATCACATGTCATACCTCACACAATTTTTGCTAATGTGCTCGTGTTAGATAAGATCAAATATGTGAATTTTCAAATGCCTAAAGTAAGTAACTAAATTTTAAAACTTTATCACCAGATCATGTGTTCAAAATTTTAAGCTCACCAATGACATCACATCACAGAAAATGTTTTAGATCAACCAAAATTTTAAAATAACATGAGCATGCATTTACCTTTACGATGAAAAGACAACAAATTAGGACAAAGTGTGTGATGTGTCTCCCATACCCCCAAACTTAAATTACACATTGACCCCAATGTGTGACTAATATGGAAAGAGCTGTTTTGAGATATAGAGAACTATTTGGACTGGTATGGCTCATAGCATACCCCCAAACTTGAACTGAAGTACCCATTGTCCCTGAAAAATAAAAAATCTGGAAAACAAAAAATACTGGAAACAAACATTAATCATAAAAATGCGAAATAATAAATAAACAGAAAAGATAAGCTGTGGGGTGCCTCCCATGAGCGCTAAGTTTAACGTCTTCAGCCAGACCCAACATTAGTAAACATGCCCAACTAAGCGCTCCACCATCTGATCAATAAATGGGAATGAAAAATGATCAGGCCTAGTGGCAGCATTCAATTTACGGTAGTCTAGACACTTTCTCCATCTTAACTGCACTCGAGTTGAAACCAACTCGTCGTCTTTATTTACTACCGTCAATTTAGCACGTTTGGGCACGACTTTAATCAGGCTCACCCCTTTGCTATCAGAGATGGGATAAATGATCCCTGCTTCTAACAGCTTAATATCTTTTGCCCTCACAACCTCTTGCATAGCAGGGTTGAGCCTTCTTTGTGGCTCCCTCAATGGCTTGACATTCTCCTCCAACTGTATCGTGTGTATTACCAACGAGGGGTTGATTCCCTTGACATCCTTAATAGTCCAGCCTATAGCTTCCTTATTCTCTCTTAAGACGTCCAATAATTTCTCCTCTGGAGCATCACCCAAATCTAAAGCTATAATTATAGGCAAAGAATCTGCCGGACCTAGGAACTTATACTTAAGATTGTCTGGTAAAGGCTTAAGTTCCTTCTTGGGGGGTTCAAGTGTTGTGATTTCCTCCATCTCACTGATCTTTTGAGGAGCAGACTCCAAAGTAGCATTTTCTTGCTCAAACAACTTATTTAAATCCAAATCGTCTTCAAATTGAGCAAAGCATGCCTCCAAAATGTCCTTAGACTTCCCTTCTTTCTTGGGCACTTGTAGTCTCTCAGGTAAGGCACTTTAGGTAAAAATGACCTAGAGAGATCATTAATAATAGGTGTGGCTGTAGATGGCTCAGCATCTCTCTTCTCATTGTTGCCACTTTCTTGCCCTTGGTGCATAGCAGGGTTCTCTTCCACTTGATTGTGCACTTGTCTCCTAGACCTCAATGGGACAATTGATTGCACTTGTTCCTGCCAATGCATAGGAGTTAATAAATTTCCCACCGCAAACTGTTCCTTTGGGTTAGGATCAGTTTGACTAGGGAACGTTCATTCCTCTCCTTTACCCACGTAACTTGCGATTTGATCAATTTGACTCTCTAGTGTGGCAATCGCTTGGGTGTTTTCTATTGTTGCACTCATCACTTCACTCATAGATTGGCTAGTCATTTTCATGAAATCATTGAGAGCGTCCTCCAATGACTGTGAAACCGACGCTGGCGCTTGAATGGGAGCTTGGTAAGCGGGTGATGGTGCTGGATAAGCTGAGTGACCATAACTTGGAATTGGTGGAGGAAATTCGGGAGGGTATTAATTGTGAGCATGATAAGGGTCTCCTCCCTGATTCCTCAGTTGGTTCTGCGTCCATGAAACATTAGAGTGGTCCCACCACCCTGGATTATATGTTTCAGAGTAAGATCCATTTGATTGCCAACAACACTCATTGAAAGCATTCATTTGTTCCATGGGATACTCGGCAAAAGCTGGCATTGATGGACAATTCTATGCTAAATGCAGAGGACTAGCACAGATGAAACAACTATCAACATTGAATGTGTTGGCAGCATTGAGGGACGGGCCGATTATTTTAATGAAATCCTTGAGGGCGTCCTCTAAAGACTGTGAAACCGGCGCTGGATTCATCCACATTTTTTTTAAATTAAATTAATTTTTTTAAAAAAAATTGATAACTAACTAGTAGAAATATAAAATCAATTCAGACAAAAAATTTTCACAAACCAAACAATTCCCCGGCAACGGCGCCAAAAACTTGTTGCGAGTTTTAAATTACTCGCAAGCGCACGAGTCGTTTGCAATATAGCGTTGTGCAAGTGCGAGGTCGAATCCACAGCGAATTGTGTTGTGAAAGTATATTTTCAATCTAAACTAACTCTATCTTAACCTAGTTCCGAATTTCAGATGATAATTTGCAAAAGAAATTAAAATTAAACTAAATTGATTTTTAAAAACTAATAATTAAAACACTAAGGTTTCCAAATCCAACCCACTGAAGTTAAGCATATATGTTCTAAAAATATAGCCTATCAAAACATTCCATGAATCCAACTATAAGACAAAAAACAAAGAATATCCCAACTAAACCAAAAGCATCCAATGTATCCGCTCTCAACAAATCACAAAGGAAATCTAATTTAATCGAAAAGTATTCAATGTATCCATCAGATGAAACACAAGGAATATCCAACAGACAATTTAAACTCAATCAATTATAAGATTAACTTAAATAATTGACAGAACAGTTATACTAAAAATTGTCAGATTTGTACAAGCAAATCTGAACTACTACGCCAAACAACGGTGGGGCTTTATCTTCAACCTTAGCTGAAGAGTCTAGCCACTCATAACTATGAACTACAATTCATACTAAAAGTGCTAAACATTTAAACTAAAACAACTAAATGTAAAGAAATAAATAAATAACTTTACATGGGAGAAATTCCACTCGCTGACGGGTGGCGCTTCCCCTCGTGGTGACAAAGCCTTCGAGATCCACCAGAATGCTAGCGGACGTCCACCGGTAAACACCAAAGTGGCTCAAGAATTGTACACTAAAGATGAAGTGAAAAGGGGCTTATATAGGGAAACATCACAAGTGCAATGTGTTTCCAATCCGATGTGGGATACTACAGATTCCAGCTTTTGCTCTTGGACCTTTATCTACTAAAAATGCCATAACTTTCTCTAGAAAAATCATTTTATTGATCCGTAAAATTCTCCAGAAAATAGACATCCGGATCTTTCCAAGCATATATGGCTCATCTTTTGGTTTTTCCTGAATCAATACAGTTAAATCCTCGAAAATGGCTGATCTGTACGAGCAATTCTGGCAATTTAGTGAAACTCCTTTCCAAGCTAATAAACCTATAAAACAACGAAAAACAACTCAAAGTAACGAATTCTTAAGCTAACAAATGTAAATTAAGGGGCCAAAATATGCAATATTTTCACTCATCAGCCCTTTTTGCTGCCTTGCCTCCTGCTCACATTTGAGCACACAACAAGAACATCATCTTGTTGTTCTCCCTTGGCAACCGAAGCCTCTCCATTGTTGGTATGGCTTCTCCTCTCATCCCACATCTTCTTCTTGCAATCTTTTCTGAAATGGCCCTCCTTGTTGCAGTAGAAGCACCTCTTTCCAAATCTCGATTTGGAATGTGCTCTCCTATGGCTTTGCTCTCAACCTCTTGATTTCTCCCAGTAGTTGCCATGGTTGCTACTGCCATTCCGAGTTGCAGACCTTCCTCTTATGAATAGCCCATCTCCACTTGATGTCTCATTCATCTTGGCTTTGAAGTCATGTGCCCTTATGGAATTGATCACAATCTCCTTAGTTAAAGTATCCCTTCCATACTCAATAGCATTAATCAAATTATGAAACCAATCAGGAAGAGAATTTAACAAAATAATAGTCAATTGTTCATCCGAGAATTTAATACTACAACTAGCTAAATCTTGAACTAGTTTATTAAAGACATCAAGATTATCTTGCAACTCTTCACTAGGATCCATTTTAAAAGCAAAGATTATTTTAAGAAGATAAATTTTGTTAGGGAGAGTTTTGGTAAGAAACAACTCATCTAGTTTCTTCCATATGACAGCTGGATCTTCTGAGTCTCCGCACTCACTTGTGATACTATCCGACATGTGCAAGGAAATGGTGATGTAAGCCATCTTCTTCATCTCAACTTGCTGGTCCTCCATGACACTTATTGGAAAAGCATCATCTTCTCTAATAGCCAAGTCCACTTTCTATTGCATTAGAACCGCCTTGATCTTTCGCTTCCACAGAGAAAAATCTCCTTTTCCATCAAGCTTCTCAACCATGAAATTTGAAATCATCTTTGCGGACAAGATCCCAAATTATGCAATTCTCACAAATGTTTTCTTCAACCTCAAGAACACAATCGAAGATGGATCTTAACATCGTTCTTGAATCACCCTCAAGAACATGATCTGATCTTGATCTTTACTCCGTTCTTGAATCACCCAAGAAGTTGATCTTTGATTCTTGGAGTCTTGGCTTCGTCACCTTCTGTTTGTGCTCCGATACCTAGCTGTGCAAGCTCCTCTGGCTCTGATACCACTGTTGAAAATCACCTTGACAAGATGCCCAGGTGGTGATCTTCCAAACACCCAAGTCTAGAATGACTTCTAGAAAGAAATACAGCAATCGAAAGCAAGAAAGAAAAGAAGACAGGCGATTTGTTATCGAGGTTCGGCAATAGCCTACATCCCCGTGAGTTCCTCTGAACTCTCTACACTAAATTAATGGTTCTTTACAATTACAGCTCTTCAAGAAACCTCAAGTTCTTGAAGAAACCAAGAAGAGAAGAAAGAAGATGATAAGAACTTTTACAGTGCTCTCTATCTATGCTACTCTCTCTTTTTTACAACCAGCCTCTCTACAATGAGTCCCTCTTGTGTTTTTCATCTTTGTACTCTCATATAATTCTCTCTTGTATTGTGTCTTGTCACTCTTTACAATTGATCTCAAAGTATGTCACAACAATATTGTCTAGAATAAAGCTAGGTGACCCTTTATATAGTGCACCAACTTCTTGTCCAATCTTGAGAGTCAATCTCCACCCTTATATCTTGATGACCACTTAACCATGGCCCTCCATCAATCCTAAGTGGTACTATACATTTTAACCTTGCATTCACGCACCTAAGAGGAGGTTGAAATAAGTTGTCCATGTGTGCATCAGTGTGCCTAGCGCCTAGGCGCTAAACAGGGGGCGGTGAGAC
Organism: Bretschneidera sinensis; assembly: GCA_023935145.1. Lineage (NCBI taxonomy): Eukaryota > Viridiplantae > Streptophyta > Magnoliopsida > Brassicales > Akaniaceae > Bretschneidera > Bretschneidera sinensis. The sequence continues at coordinate 34,104,881 of CM043699.1, forward strand.
GCTAGGCAAAGCCCCTTTGCACCACGTTCTGGACGGTGCGACGCTGGTGGAGGGGTGGTGCGGTGCTGCCCTTCTTCAAACTATCTCATTGCTGGATGGTGCGGCGCTGGCGAAGGGGCGGTGTGGCGCACACTGATGTTGCCCTTCACACAATAGTGCGCACTCTTTTACCTTGTTGATTACGGGTGTGCACACACACCCAAAGTGATGCACACACATGTGTGCACTCCTTTATCATGCTTTATTTTAATCTTACAACCTTGATTTAGAATTTAACCATATTTGAACCATGTTTAAACCTTAGACAAATACCAACAATTTTATTACTCCTCAGGTGCATAGAATCAATAGTGTCGTGAGCTTCCTTTTGGATCTTCTTCCTTAACTCCACTTCATTTGGCCCACAGATTCGATTTCCCATCATCACCATTCCATCCTCTCTTACCACAAAATCACTCAGCTTGTTTTCTAAAACCTCATTCTTAATAGCCATTAATACTACATCCTTACCTTGAGCATCCAATAGACGACCTACTATTGATGATGTTACCACCATGTTAGCTACTAACCTCCCAATGGTGTTAGCCTCAAGCTTCACTTCTAAACTTCTTAATTCCTCAATTAACCCATAATCATAAATCTTCAAATTTGCCAACTTGCTACTTGATTTTTGACTTAACACATCAGCCACTATGTTAGTCTTTCTAGGATGATAACTTATGGTACATTCATAGTCACTGATCAGTTCTATTCATCGCCTTTGTCTTAAGTTTAAATCTTTCTGGGTAGGTAGATACTTGAGGCTCTTGTTGTCCATAAAGATCTCACATCTTACTCCATAAAGATGATGTCTCCAAATTTTCAGGGAAAAGACTATCGCTGCCAACTCTAGGTCATGGGTGGGGTAGTTCCTTTCATGGTTCTTCAATTAGTGTGAAGCATAAGAAACAACCTTCCAATGCTGCATTAGGACACAACCTAACCCTTAATGTGATGCATCACTGTAAACCACAAACCCCTCATCACTCGAAGGAAGGATTAACACCGGTGCCATTGTCAGCTTTTCCTTCAACACTTGAAAACTTTGCTCACACTCTTCTGACCATATAAACCTTTCTCCCTTTCTTGTTAATTTGGTTAGGGGTACCACAATCAATGAGAAATCTTTGATAAATCTCCAATAATATCCTGCCAATCCCAAAAAACTCCTAATCTCGGTCTTATTTGTAGGTCTCCCCCAGTTTAGAACTGCTTCAACTTTCTAAGGGTCCACAACCACTCCTGCTTCTGACACCACATGTCCTAAGAAGGTCACTTCTTTTAACCAAAACTCACGCTTGTTAAACTTGGCATAAAGCTTCTCCTTTCTAAGAGTCTCCAGTACTATCTTTAAATGTCTGGCATGGTCTTCTTCACTCTTCGAATATACCATAATATCATCAATGAAAACTACCACAAATCTGTCCAGGAATGGCCTAAATACTATATTCATCAAGTCCATGAAGGCTATAGGGGCATTAGTCAATCCGAACAGCACAACTAGGGCATGTTTGGTAACAGTTTTCAGTTTTCAGTGTTCGAAAACAGTTTTCGAAAAGAGTTTCTGAAAACAGTTTTCAGTGTTCGAAAACATGTTTGGATAACAGTGTTCGAAAACTATTTCCAAAACAGTTTTCAGTAAAATGTTGTTTGGATAATCAGTTTTCGAAAACTATTTTGAAAAAAGAAAACTGTTTGGATTACACTTTCTTGTAATTGTTTTCAGCTTTCAGTTTAAATTTTAATATCTAAAATCAATTTTGTTTCTCATATTTACTAAATAAATTTTTTTAAGTACACACCAAATACTTGGAAATAATTAATATTATTTTATTTTTAAAATGTTAGTATTTTTTATATATCATCGATCAAACATGACAACACTCTTCCCCTGGTCATGTCATGTTTGTTTGTTAAATAAATTCTTAAAAATAAAAATAAAATATACAATACAACTATTACAATTTGATAAAATTTGAACAACTAACCCATCAAATACAATATTCACGTTTGTTCAATATCTAAAAGATAACATACTTTTCTTCTTAAAAATAAGATAGTTGATGACAACTTTAAGATACAATATTCATTGATCAAACAACTTTGATAAATTGATAAAAGCAAAAAATAATATATAAAATTTTTAATTTAAGTTAAAAATTATTTTTACTGTTGTTTAATTAAATAATAAAATAATTTTTAACTTCGTTGTTGTTTAGTTAAAAAATTGTTTCACCAAACATTGTTTTAAAATTTGTTTTATAAACTATAAACCGAAATTATCTAGTAAACTCTGTTTTTCATCCTTCAAGTTTACGTCAGGTTTTATTTTGGTTTCTGAAGTTTAAAACATTATTTATCCAAAAAAATAATGCATTCGTCTTTTTACACTCATGTTGCAACCTTTTGGAAATCAAAATTCACTTTTGTTTTTGTGTTCTTTCTTTTAAATTTTATATAACAGTAAAAATTTCATTATATTTAAAATAAATTTCAATCTTTCTAATAGGCTACTACATGTTCTAAATTATTTTATTATCGTAGGTCTTATTGATTTATATGAATTAAAACTTCTTTCAATCATAAGCTCACACTTTGATCAATTCATTTTAATTTTAGAAAAAATAGAGATTAATTCCAAATCCAGATAAATCTTGAAGTAATAAAATTTTTGTGTCTTGTATATTTAATGGTCTGGATTTCTTGGAAAGGTTTAGAGTCCCACCTGTCTCTCTCTCCCCTCTCTCTTTCTCTATCTCCCTTTATCCCAATCCCAAATCACAGAAAACAAACAAAACAAACCTTCGAGAGAGAAAGAGAGAAGCTAAAGTATATATATAGAGAGAAAACAGGTATCTCTTTCTTTCATCTCTTAATTTTGATGTTCTATCCAGGGCTATTCTTGATTTTGCTCATCTGTCTCTGTCTCTTTTGTTTGGTCCTTATTTGACGTGTTGGTATTTGTCTAAGGTTTAAACATGGTTCAAACATGGTTAAGGTTTGAACAGGTCCAAGTATGGTTCAAAGATGGTTAAAGTCTAAACCAAAGGTGGAGGATCAAAGTTCAGCAAGTTAGAAGGCTGCACACATGTGTGTGCTTCATTTTGGAGCAAGGGAAGGCCATACGCACTAGTGTGCGCACTTCTGCACACAAGTAGAAGGGTGTTGTGTGAAGGGGACAGCAACTTGGAGCTGCAGCGCTGGAACCTGGTAAGAATAGCACAAGGGATAGAAACTCAAAGCTGCAGCATGGCGCTACAGCTTTGGCAGGCACATATGGACAGCATGCTTTAGCCTTCTCTTAGGTGCGTGAATGCAAGGTTAAAATGCAGAGCACCACTTAGGATTGATGGAGGGCCATGGTTAAGTGGTCATCAAGATCTAAGGGTGGAGAATGACACACAAGATTGGACAAGAAGTTGGTGCACTATATAAAGGGTCACCTAGGTTCAATCTCAACAACAAAAAACAAAAAGGAAGATACAAGAATGTGATGATGTAACTTGTGAGACATGTGTGTGAATGAGAGAATTGTGTGAGAGTGCAAAGACACAAAACACAAGAGGGACTCATTGTAGAGAGGCTGGTTGTAAAGAAGAGAGGGTAGTAGAGAATTGATAGGAAGCATTGTAATAGGTCTATCACTTTCTCGTTCTCTTCTTAGTTCCTTCAAGAACTTGAGGTTTCTTGGAGAGGGTTGCTAAATTGTAAGAACCATTGATTTAGTGCAGAGAGTTTGGAGGAACTCACGGGGATGTAGGCACATTGCTGAACCTCGATAACAAATTGCTTGTCATCTTTCTTTCTTTGATTTTCTGTTCTTGTGTTCGATTGCTGAAATTCTTTCTGCAAGTCATTCTAGACTTGGGTGTTTGGAAGATTACCACCTGGACATCTTGTCAAGGTGATTTCCAATAGTGGTATCAAAGCTTTGGTCAGTAGAATCAGAGCTGCACAGTTGGTTATCGAAGTAAAAAGTAGAAGGTACGGAGTCAAGACTCCAAGAATCAAAGATTAAACTTCTTGGGTGATTCAAGAACGGTGTAAAAATCAAGATCTGGTCGTGTTCTTGAAAGTTGATTCAAGAACGGTGTTAAGATCCATCTTCGATCTGTGTTCTTGAGGTTGAAGAAAGCATTTGTGGGTAGTGCATAAATCGGGGATCTTGTCCGCAAAGATGGCTTCAAATTTTGGTATTGAGAAGTTTGATGGAAAGGGAGATTTTTCCCTTAAGAAGCGGAAGATCAAGGCGGTTCTAGTGCAACAGAAAGTGGACTTGGCTCTTGGAGAAGATGATGCTTTTCCAACAAGTATCACGGAGGACTAGCGGATTGAGATGAAGAAGATGGCATACAGCACCATCTTCTTGCACATGTCGGATAATGTCACAAGAGAGTGTGGAGACTCGGAAGATCCAGCTGCAGTATGGAAGAAACTAGATGAGTTGTTTCTTGCCAAGACTCTCCCTAATAAAAGGTATCTTCATAAACGAATCTTCGCTTTTAAGTTTGATCCTAAGAAAGAGTTGCAAGAAAATCTTGATGCCAAGAAAGTAGTGCATCAAGTAGTAAAGGGATCTTTAAAAGAAGGCCAGCAACTTGGTATGGTAGCAACCATGGCTACTACCAGGACAGAGGTATAGGAGAGAGCCATGGAAGAGTGCACAGCAGCATGCATGGCTACTACCGAGACAGAGGTAGAGAAGAGAGCCATAAAAGAGTGCACAGCAGCATGCATGGCTACTACCGGGATAGAAGTAAAGGAGAGAGCCATGGGAGAGTGCACAGCAGCATGCATGGCTACTACCGGGACAGAGGTAGAGGAGAAATCTATAGGAGAATGCATTCTAAACTGAGATTTGGAGAGAAGAGCTACTACTACTGCCATAAGGAGGGTCGTGTCAAGAAAGATTGCAAGAAGATGACAAGGGATAAAGGAGGAAGCCATACCAAGAATGGAGAGGCTTCGGTTGCCAAAACAGAACAGCAAGATGGTGATGTTCTTGTTGTGTGCTCGGGTGTGACAAAGGGGCAAGAAGGCAGGGGCAAATGGATCTTGGATACCGGGTGCACTCATCACATGTGCCCTCACCGGAGTTGGTTCAAGAATTTCAAGGAAATCAATGATGAAAGGGTTTTCTTGGGGAATGATATTTCTTACCAAGTGAGACGCACGTGAGACATCCAGGTGAGGATGTTTGATGGAATGACAAGGCTGCTGGAAAATGTGAGATATCTCTCGGATTTGAGGAGGAATTTGATCTCATTGGGGCAGTTGGATTCCATGGGATACACATGCAAGATAGAGGGAGGAAAGATCAAGGTAGCCAAAGGATCTTTGGTAGTGATCAAGGCAGCAAGAAACGATGGACTCTATGAGATGATCGGAGAGACAGAAATCAATGATCAAGCAGCAAGCTTGATGGCTAAGATGGATAGGGCAGCCCTTTGGCACACTCGCTTGGGATATATGATCGAAGAGGGCCTACAAGTTCTCAGCAAGGATGGCCTACTTGGTGGAGACAAAGTAGAAGAACTTGATTTCTGCGAGTGTTGTGTTCTTGAGAAGCAACACCGGGTCAGCTTCAACACCGGAGTGCACAAGTCTAAGGGCATTCTTGACTACATTCATGTAGACCTTTGGGGACCAGCAAGGACACCAACCCAGGGAGGTAACTTTTACTTTCTGTCATTAATTGATGATTATTCAAGAAAAGTGTGGGTTTATTTGGTTAGAAATAAATCGGATGCCTTGAATAAATTAGTGGTGTGGAAAGGACTGGTTGAGACTCAAATGGGTAGAGGAATTAAGGGGATAAGAACCGATAATGGCTTAGAAATTTTTAACCAAGAACTTGATCAATTCTGTAGGTTAAATGACATTCTAAGACATAGGACGATTGTGGAAACCCCTCAGCAAAGTGGAGTTGCTGAGTGGATGAATAAGACCCTTATGGAAAAGGTTAGGTGCATGTTAAATGGATCCGGATTACCCGAATGTTTTTTGGGGGGAAGCTATGTCTACTACTGCATACTTAGTGAATAGATCACCCTCTAGGATTGTGTATCAAAAGACTCCCATGGAGATGTGGAGTGGAAAACCCCCTGAGTTGGACAACCTTAGGACTTTTGGGTGTGCTGCGTATGCACAACAAAAGGATGATAGACTTAGCCCAGGATCTAGAAAGTGTGTGTTTCTAGGATATGGGGAAGGGGCTAAGGGGTATAGGTTGTGGTCCTTAGAGAAAGAAGGATTGAAACTCATTATAAGTAGGGATATTAATTTTAATGAATTGTTATTTCCCTACTTGGAGAAAACTAACCCTGCAGGGGCTAGTGAGCAAACCAGTTTGGTTCTTGTGGAGTATAGCATCAAGGAAGATTCAGTTCAGGTAGAGCAAGGAAGATAAGAGGGTTCAGACCAGGTAGAGCCCTTGGATGAAGGCCATGCTCAGGGCATTCAAGAGGAGGCTAAACTAGAAGAGGTTGATGCAGCAAGTCGGAAGGACTATCAGCTCACAAGAGACCGGGAAAGAAGGCTGGTCGGACCACCTTCAAGATATGGGTTTGCGGATGCTGCGGATGCAACAACTCTTTGGACAAAAAGAGGGATGAGTGAACAAGGGACTTACATGGGATGTAAGGATTCACCAAGATCGAAGCTAGCTATGGAGGAAGAAATGGATTCTTTAAGGAAGAACAACTTCTAGGAATTGGTGCACATTCCGAGAAATCAGAGAGTTGTGGATTGTAAGTGGACTTACAAGGTCAAAGAAGGGTACCCTCCAGGAGATAAAGTCCGGAACAAGGCTAGGCTGGTGGCGAATGGGTTCACAAGAAGAGAAGACATATGTTTCACAGAAACTATCTCACCTGGACACAAGGTGGAGAAGATGGTGAGTATCCTCACCTATGTCATTGATGGGCTATTGGTTTGGAACAGCAGGGAGAGGATAAAAAGTTTTACATCTTAACTCAGTGAGGAGTTCGAGAGGAAGGATCTCAGCCTTAGACAAAAGATCCTTGGGATGTGTATAATCCAAGAAAATGAGAGAAACCGGTTGAGGGTTTCTTGGGCAATGGGTGTTCTCAACAAATTTGTGAGTAATCCTGGAAAGAGGCATTGGCTTGGGATAAAGTGGTTGTTGAGGTATTTGAAGGCTCAGTGACAGCCAATGGTAGCACTCATAACAACCAGGGCAGAATACATAGCGGCTATGGAAGCCATAAAGGAGGCTATAGGGTGCAAAGGGTTGTTGGACGAGTGGGAGGTCCTAAAAGAGAAGGTTGTGGTGTCTTTGGATAGCCAAAGTGTAGGGCACTTATGGAGGAATCCGGTGTTCCATGAGGAGATGAAGCATATGGATGTTCAGTATCATTACATTCCGAAAAATGGTATGAAGGGATGCATTCATGTTGACAAGAAGACCAAGGAGGAAAGTCCTGCAGATTTGGGTACTAAGGTTCTACCTCTAAGAAGGCCCAATCATTGCCTTGGACTTCTTAGGATTGGAGTCAGTTAATTGATGACTCAAGATGAGTTTGGATTCTGAAGGTCTCTGCACAATGGTTCGGGTTTAAATGCTTAGACAAAGGTAGAGATTGTTGGTATTTGTCTAAGGTTTAAACATGGTTCAAACATGGTTAAGGTTTGAATAGGTCCAAGTATGGCTCAAAGATGGTTAAAGTCTAAACTAAAGGTGGATAATCAAAGTTCAGCAAGTTAGAAGGCTGCACACATGTGTGTGCTTCATTTTGAAGTAAGGGAAGGCCATGCGCACTAGTGTGCGCACTTCTGCACACAAGCAGAAGGGTGTTGTGTGAAGGGGATAGCAACTTGGAGCTGCAGCGCTGGAACCTGGTATGAATGGCACAAGGGACAGAAACTCAAAGCTGCAGTGCAGCGCTGCAGCTTTGGCCAGCACACATGGACAGCATGCTTTAGCCTTCTCTTAGGTGCGTGAATGCAAGGTTAAAATGCACAGCGCCACTTAGGATTGATGGAGGGCCATGGTTAAGTGGTCATCAAGATCTAAGGGTGGATAATGACACACAAGATTGGACAAGAAGTTGGTGCACTATATAAAGGGTCACCTAGGTTCAATCTCAACAACAAAAAACAAAAAGGAAGACACAAGAATGTGATGATGTAACTTGTGAGACATGTGTGTGAATGAGAGAATTGTGTGAGAGTGCAAAGACACAAAACACAAGAGGGACTCATTGTAGAGAGGCTGGTTGTAAAGAAGAAAGGGTAGTAAAGAATTGATAGGAAGCATTGTAATAGGTCTATCATTTTCTCGTTCTCTTCTTGGTTCCTTCAAGAACTTGAGGTTTCTTGGAGAGGGTAGCTGAATTGTAAGAATCGTTAATTTAGTGCAGAGAGTTCGGAGGAACTCACGGGGATGTAGGCACATTGCCGAACCTCGATAACAAATTGCTTGTCTTCTTTCTTTCTTTGATTTTCTGTTCTTGTGTTCGATTGCTGAAATTCTTTCTACAAGTCATTCTAGACTTGGGTGTTTGGAAGATCACCACCTGGACATCTTGTCAAGGTGATTTCCAACATCACACATCCCACTTCTTTCTTTGCTTTAATTTCTTTAATCTAGTTCGATCAAAATTATTCATTCTTTTCTGGGTTCTTTGAAATTTAGGGATTTTATTTTTAGGTTATGAATTTGGTTTTTTTTCTTTCTTTTTTTTTTTGCTTGCGAATTGTTTAGAAGTCCGAACAAATTGTGCTTGGGTTGTGTTTTGATCTCTGTTTTTTTTCTGGTGATAATCATGATTTTGAATTTGCATGTGCTTTTGATGGAAGGCAATTATCATCGGTGTGGTTTGGTGGTAAGGATTAATGGGTCTTTTTTGTTTTCTTACCCTTTTCTGTTAATCATTTAGATTTATTCATGGAGTGGTTTGGGGTTTTTGAACCAGATGATGAGAGGAATTTTCTGGATTGGAGAATGAGAAGGTAAGGTCATCTGTGAATTAGGAAAGTGAAGCTGAAAACTGAACACTGATTTCAAACTGAAAACACCAATTTGCAGTGTTCTGATTTCATGTCTTTCCTTATACACAACCATCTCACAGGCACAAATCCACGTAGTAGAAAATTTAACAAATTTTTTTACAAAATTGCTTGCACACCATCACACACCAGTTTTTTTAATATGTTTTTCTTTTATATATGTTATCTTGTGTGTTGATTGAATCTTTTCGTATTTACAGGAGGTTGGGGTCGTGGTTGGGTACTGTGCACAAAGCTTCGCGTATTTGGCACACAGAAACTGTTTGACAAATTGCCTGAGTCAGTGTGTTTGAGCACTGGTACTTTGCGATCGAGCGCACCTCAAACTTTGCGATCAAGTGCACCATCAACTGTGATCGAGCACAATCACACCAGAAGCTACACTATTTTTCTACAACACATGGCCTCCACCTCCCAAGTTTCCAGCAACCGCCACCAGGTATCCCGGCCCAGTTTCGAGCAGCATGAAATACTATTCAAGACTACATTTAACATAGATGAGGATTTTAATAGTTTGGACGCCACGAGATGGACGATCCAAGAGTTCAAGAGCCGGGGTCTCAAGCGGCTATTCAAGCCGATCTCTTTGACGGCTTACACCCTATTCGTGGTTAGTTTCTACGAGAACCTGACCTATGACTGCACCAGACCAGAGATTTTATCATCCTCAGTTCAGGGCAGGTTCATAGAGCTTACCACCGCTGACATTGCCAGTTCCCTTCATTGCAGTGATGAGTCCCCTTCTGGAGGATAGCTATATAGAGGAGTAGCTAGACCCATTTTCTCTGCCACACATCATAGAGGATATGTGCGCGGGACAGTATTCAGACCGGCACAATAATGCCGGGAGTTGGTCAAGGTTGCCCCCCCCCCCCCCGTTTATGGTTCGCAGACTCCGTCCTCTAGCGTAACGTGTGTCCTTTGGGGCATAAGACACAGAGGAGGGACCAGTTTCTACAGGCTCTCTATGCCTTTCATCGGGGTCACTGGTACTCCATCCTATCAATCATATGGAGTTAGATACATAAGTTCTACGATAGCGTGCATAACTGTCAGACCACCATAGCTAACGCCTAGAGGCTCCCTTTCCCCTTCTTACTCAGTCATATCTTCAAGAAGAAGGGGATTAGAGGCTCCTCTGTAGATGGGCCAGTTAGCGATCATCCATACTTTGGGAAGGCCCAGTGGAGCCTCAGCAAGTCCCACATGCCCCGAGGACCCCGGATGTCGATTCCTGTTGCTGAGCCTATAGCGGATAATCCTATGGACACCGAGCACAGGACAGTGAGCCCTCCAAGGGAGAAAGACTAGCCAGACATGCGATCCACCGTATCTCGTCCCTTTCTCAAGAAGCTATCCTTCCTTCGACGAGAGCTCTCTGATATTCACAGAAAGGATAGGGAGGCGAGACTATTGATGGGTTGGAGGCACAGTTCGCACGGCAGGAGATGATGCTACAGGCCATCCTCGATCGCCTACCTCCCGCACCCGGTACCTCTTCGACTGCACCACCTGATGACTTGCAGTGAGAGGATACCCCGTCTGGCTGAATACATAAAACTTAGCGCTCATGGGAGGCACCCCAAAGCATATCCTTTTTGTTGTAGTATTTTTCTTTTATTTGTGTTTCTGTTTAAATGTTTATTATCCATAATTCTTGTTTTCTGGCACAAAGTTTATTTTTCTTTGTCAGGAACTTAGTGCGTTCATCTAGTTCAAGTTTGGGGGCGTGTTACGAGCAATGTAAGCAATCTAGTTCTCCATCTCCCAGGTCAGATCTTTCCATGCCACACACACATTGGGCACAATGTGTATATTAAGTTTGGGGGTAGTGGGAGACACTGTTACATGCACACATTAGGTCCCAGTTTTTTTTTAGAAAAGATAAATGCATTTTCATTTTGTGTTAGGAATTTTGGTTGATTTAAAAATATGATAAAACTTCATTAATAAGCTTAAAATCTAGAACACATGGTCTTGAAATAGGAATTTTACAAAGTTTAGTTACCTACCTCAAGGCACTTAAGAATTCACGAGTTTGATCCAGATCTAACACGAGCACATTAGCACACATTTGTGTGGGGTATGACATATAATTCTTATATATATGTTTCCTTGACCTAACTGTAATCGGATAACTTGTTAAAAGAATGCTTTGGCATAAGAAAAATGAAGAAAATTGTCCATCATGCAAAAAGAGAATAAAAAGCTTCTAAATGATCATTAAAGAAAAACTTTCCACTGAGTAACTGGACCTCTGGCCTCAGTAAGCAATGAGTGTTCACATCAAAAGGTGGGAATTAAGCATTTAATGATCATAATAAAAATTTCAACTGAGTAACTGGGCCTCTTGCCTCAGTAAGCAGTGAGTGTTCACGTCAAAAGGTGGGAATTTCACTTGGAAGCATTAAAACCTGTTAGTTCCGTAGCCTTTTTTACTCGAGTTAGTAAGTCCTTAGGGGTGTCTTTACACCTAATGCCCTAAAACCATCTGGTTTGGGAGTTATTGGCTAAACACTCGTTACAAGGGTCAATTTGAAAGCTTAATGGAACTCAGCATGGCAAAAATCGCATGATAAAATAAAAAGAAAAAGAAACAAGCATTATGCCATTTTTTTTATTCTTTTTGATAAGAAATTCGATGAAAGTTTGGACATCGAAACACTATACATTAAAATTATTTGGAAGCCCCATCTTCTATGTGCTAATTCATCACACACAAATCAAATTTGCGATGCCTTAAGCCAACCTTAGGTAAGTAACATAAGCTTTTAAAATCCTTATTCAGTATAAAAATGTGTTTTTATTATAAGCTTACTCATGAACGGTCATCATAGTTTCATGTGCAACCCAAATTTTTGAATCTCATGAAAAACGAATTTATCTTTAATTTTGTTTCGACATAGTCTTTCGTTTTGTATTGCTAAGAGACTAGCAATATGTAAGTTTGGGGGTGTGATAAGTGCTTAAATAGTCATATTTAAACCCCTTAATTTACGCTTGTTAGGCTCTTTGGTTATCTATTTTAGTAGATTTTATTTTATTTTTATGTGTTTTTCACAGGGCTTTGACAAAAAGATAACATTTTGGAGCTCTAAGGAGTAAAAAGTAAAGTTCTGCAATCCAGCAAGGTGTGCTCGAGCGCACAAGCACACGAGCGCACACATACGCTCGAGCGCACACACTCTAGAGGCGATAGAGCCAGATATGGAAAGAAGTCTTCGGACCTCAAATAGGAAATTAGGGTTTTGGAGCACCCTTAGAGTCCTATATATAGCCTTGTAAAACACAGAAACTAGATCTTTTGTGTGAGACTTGAAGTTGCAAGCTTGGAGAGGAATTGACGACTCGTCTCCCGAGTCTTCTTCGGGTTTTATTTTTTTGTTTTTGTTTATTATGGTTATAATGTTTAGTTCAACTAGCATGTGTAACTAAACCCTTATAGATCTCGATTGAAGCCCTAGTTATGCTTTTCCACATATATATTCATTGATTACCTTTGTTTATAGCCATGTTAGAATGTTTAACTTGATTAATGTCTGCTTGTGTTTAAATTCCTTATATGTTTGTGTCTGATCAACGTATGCATGTAGTATGGATTGGTTAGTTGAATCAATTTGGATGACCGAGTCCTGGGTTCAACAATAGTAACAAAAGATATCCACACCGGATTCTTGGGTTAATCAACATGGGAAACTGGGAGCGGACCAAGCCCTAGGTCCCGTGTGGTTGCCGATCTCCACAGCCCTTATGCTCTCTTAAGGAACAACTCAGTATACACCCATGCTGAATCCCTTAAGAAAGAAAAGAGTTAGAGTATACACTATGCCTAACTCATTGCATAGGGAGATCAATAGCCTAAGGTGTGGGCTAAGCCCTTAGGTTGGCAACCATTAAATATTCATAATAAGGCTAGAGCATTGGCACCTTACTTAGTGGGAAAGTGTAATTAGTGGTGGATATCGCAGTCCTATATTCTTATTATTATTAAGTCACACTCAACATTTATTTCTCTTTTTACTTTGAAGAAACTAATTCTAAATCAAAGTTTACCAATCCCTGTGGAAATGATCTCGCACTTGCACACTATGCTACCATTGACCTTGTGCACTTGCAAGTAAAACAAGTATGATTATTTGCGTATTTATTTAGGTAGATAATCGCATAACAGTAAGCTTGGCAATAAATTTTCTAATATATTGAAGTCTTCCCAAAAATCCTCTAACCACTTTCTTTATTTTCGGTGTTGACATTTTTAGAATTGTTGTCACCTTTTTTGGGTCTACCTCAATCCTTCTTTCACTAACCATGAAACTCATGAGATTATCGGCGGTGACTCCAAAATCACACTTTTTAGGATTAAAATGTAGCTTGTATTTTTGAATTCTATCAAAGAACTTTCGGAGGGCATCGCCATATCTTTCTCTATTTTAGGACTTGACGATCATATCATCCACATATACCTCCACTTCTTTGTGGATCATATCATGCAACAAGGTGGTGGCCATCCTTTGATAAGCACTCAAGCATTTTTAAGTCTGAATGGCATGACTCTATAGCAAAAGGTGCCCCATTGAGTATTGAAGGTAGTTTTTTCCTTGTCTTCAGGAGCCATGAAAATCTGATTATACTCAGAGTAGCCATCCATGAATGATAGAAAGGCATTGCCAGTAATATTATCTACAAGGGTATCTATGTGAGGTAAAGGGAAGTCACCTTTAAGGCTGGCTCGATTCAGGTCCCTGTAATCCACATATACTCTGACTTTTCCATCTTTCTTTGGCATTCTTACCACATTCGCTACGCACTAAGGGTACTCGAAAACCAGCAAGAAACCGGCTTGCAACTGCTTGAGGATCTTTTCTTTGATCTTAACCACCCAATCGGCTTGTATTTTTCTCAACTTCTGCTTGACTTACTTAGCATTTGGGTTCAAAGGGATCTTATATTGTACAATATTTGGATCAATACCGGGCATATCCTCATATAACCAAGCAAATACATCTTTGTACTCATGCAAAAGTTTTATTAAATTTTCACTTTCTTTTTTAGAGAAAGTTGAGCCAATGCGAATTTCTTGTGGGTTTTCATCAGTGCATAGATTAATGACTAGAGTTTCTTCCATTTTAGGTTGGACTATCCTTTCTTTTTTGTTTTCAACTAGCTCAACAATCTCTTCTAATGAAGGGGATTCTTGGTTAATTTCACTTAAGGTTTTCCCATTATATAAAGAAGACTCAAAGTACTCAAAAACATTTATCATTTCATTCAGGTTTTTGGCGAATACATCACCAGACTCCGAAAAGAGGATCAGGGATATCATTCCCCTGCTCACATTGGACTCTGTTATAATGAGGAAAAGAAAGGGTTACTTGTTTAGGTCTTTGGCTACTGATGAGTCTTAAATATTGCATATTTTAGACCCTTAACTTATATTTGTTATGCTCTTAGTTAGTAGTATTTCACTTTATTTTACGTCTTTCTTGTGTTTTGTGTATTTTTACAGGTTTGTGGAGAAAATGAAGCATTTCAAGAGATTTGAAGCTTCTGGAGACATTGCGATCGATCGCACGAGATATGCGATTGAGCGCACCTGCCTATGAACGAGCGCAAGGTCAACATCCCACATCGAAATAGTTGCTGTTCAGTGCGTCTGCGATCGATCGTAACAGACATGCGATCGAGTGCACATGCGATCGTGCGCATGAGACATGCGATTGAGCGCACATGCGATCGATCACACCATTCTGCGATCGAGCGCACTCGGGCCAGTATCCCACATCGAATCTGAAACCCACATTGCTCCGGGTCTCCCCCTATATAAACACCACCTGACTTCATAATTCAGTGTACAATTCCTGAGCCACTTTGGTGTTTACCGGTGGACTTCCGCCAGCATTTTGGTGGATCCCGAAGGCATTGCTACCACGAGGGGAAGCGCCGCCCGTCAGCGAGTGGAATTTCTCCCATGTAAAGTTGTTTATTTATTTCTTTATATTCAGTTGTTTTAGTTTAAATGTTTAGCACTTTTTATTATAGTTTTATAATTATGAGTGGCTAGACTTTTCAGCTAAGGTTGAAGATGAAGCCCCGCCGTTGTTTGGCGTAGTAGTTCAGATTTGCTTGTACAAATCTGACAATTTTTAGTATAAATGTTCTGTCAATTATTTGAGTTAATCTTATAATTGATTGAGTTTAAATTGTCTGTTGGATTTTCTTTGTGTTTCATCTGATGGATACATTGAATGCTTTTCGATTAAATTGGATTCCCTTTGTGATTTGTTAAGAGCGGATACATCGGGTGCTTTTGGTTTAGTTGGGATATTCTTTGTTTTTTGTCTTATAGTTGGATTCATTGAATGTTTTGATAGGCTATATTTTTAGAACATGTATGCTTAACTTCGGTGGGGTGGATTCGAAAACCTTAGTGCTTTTTATTATTAGTTTTAAAATCAATTTAATTTAGTTTTAATTTATTTTGCAAATTATCATTCAAAATTCGAAACTAGGTTAAGATAAAGTTAGTTTAGATTAAATTATATTTTCACAACGCAATTCCCTGTGGATTCGACCTCGCACTTGCACAACACTATACTGCAAACGACTCGTGCGCTTGCGAGTAATTTAAAACTCACAACAAGTTTTTAGCGCCGTTGCCGAGGAATTGTTTGGTTTGTGAAAATTTTTTGTCTGAATTGATTTTATTTTTCTACTAGTTAATTTAATTTAAAAAAAAATTATTAATTTAATTTTAAAAAAAAAATCATGTGGATGAATCCAGCGCCGGTTTCACAGTCTTTAGAGGACACCCTCAAGGATTTCATTAAAATGACCGGCCCGTCCCTCAATACTGCCAACACTTTCAGTGTTGAAAGCTGTTCCATCTGTGCTAGTCCCATGCATCTAGCACAGAATTGTCCATCAATGCCGGCTTGTGCCGAGTATCCCATGGAACAAATGAATGCTTTCAATGAGTGTTGTTAGCAATCAAATGGATCTTACTCTGAAACATACAATCCAAGGTGGTGGGACCACTCTAATGTTTCATGGACGCAGAACCAACTGAGGAATCAGGGAGGAGACCCTTATCATGCTCACAATCAATACCCTCCCGAATTTCCTCCACCAATTCCAAGTTATGGTCACTCAGCTTATCCAGCACCATCACCCGCTTACCAAGCTCCCATTCAAACACCAGCGTCGGTTTCACAGTCATTGGAGGATGCTCTTAATGATTTCATGAAAACGACTAGCCAATCTATGAGTGAAGTGATGAGTGCAACAATAGAAAACACCCAAGCGATTGCCAAAATTGATCAAATCGCAAGTTACGTGGGTGAAGGAGAGGAAGGAACGTTCCCCAGTCAAACTGATCCTTACCCAAAGGAACAGTTTGCGGTGGGAAATATATTAACTTCTATGCATTGGCAGGATCAAGTGCAATCAATTGTCCCATTGAGATCTGGGAGACAAGTGCACAATCAAGTGGAAGAGAACCCTGCTATGTATCAAGGGCAAAGAAGTGGCAACAATGAGAAGAGAGATGTTGAGCCATCTACAGCCACATCTATTATTAATGATCTCTCTAGGTCGTTTTTACCTAAAGCGCCTTACCCTGAGAGACTACAAGCGCCCAAGAAAGAAGGGAAGTCTGAGGACATTTTGGAGGCATGCTTTGCTCAATTTGAAGACGATTTGGATTTAGATAAGTTGTTTGAGCAAGCAAATGCTACTTTAGAGTCTGCTCCTCAAAAGATCAATGAGACGGAGGAAACCACAACACCTGAACCCCCCAAGAAGGAACTTAAGCCTTTATCGAACAATCTTAAGTATAAGTTCCTAGGTCCAGCAGATTCTTTGCCTATAATTATAGCTTTAGATTTGGGTGATGCTCCAGAGGAGAAATTATTGGATGTCTTAAGAGAGCATAAGGAAGCTATAGGCTGGACTATTGAAGATGTCAAAGGAATCAACCCCTCGTTGGTGATACACACGATACAGTTGGAGGAGAATGCCAAGCCATCGAGGGAGCCACAAAGAAGGCTCAAACCTGCTATGCAAGAGGTTATGAGGGCAGAAGATATTAAGCTGTTAGAGGCAGGGATCATATATCCCATCTCTGATAGCAAGTGGGTGAGCCAGATTCCAGTCATGCCCAAACGTGCTGAATTTACGGTAGTAAATAAAGACAACGAGTTGGTTCCAACTCGAGTGCAGTTAAGATGGAGAAAGTGTCTAGACTACCGTAAATTGAATGCTGCCACTAGGCCTGATCATTTTCCATTCCCATTTATTGATCAAATAGTGGAGCGCTTAGTTGGGCCTGTTTACTAATGTTGGGTCTGGCTGAAGACGTTAAACTTAGCGCTCATGGGAGGCACCCCACAGCTTATCTTTTCTTTTGTTTATTTATTATTTCGCATTTTTATGATTAATGTTTGTTTCCAGTATTTTTTGTTTTCCAGTTTTTATTTTTCAAGGACAAAGCGTACTTCAGTTCAAGTTTGGGGGTATGCTATGAGCCATACCAGTCCAGATAGTTCTCCATATCTCAGGTCAGTTCTTTCCATATTAGTCACACATTGGGGTCAATGTGTAATTTAAGTTTGGGGGTATGGGAGACACATCACACACTTTGTCCTAATTTGTTGTCTTTTCGTCATAGAGATAAATGCATGCTCATGTTATCGTGAAATTTTGGTTGATCTAAACATTTTCTATGATGTGATGTCATTGGTGAGCTTAACATTTTGAACACATGATCTGGTGATAAATTTTAAAATTTAGTTACTTACCTTAGGCATTTGAGAATTCACATGTTTGACATAATCTAACACGATCACATTAGCACAAATTATGTGAGGTATGACATGTGATTTTAATGTATATTTTTCCTTATCTTAACTGAAACTGGATGACTTATTGGATGAACTCTTGGGCATAGGAAAATATTAAAAAAAAAATTATCAATAAACTTTTCGCTGAGTAACTGGACCTCTTGCCTCAGTAAGCAGTGAGTGTTCACGTCAAAAGGTGGAATTTTGCTTGGTAATATTAAGGTCGGTTTAATTTCGTAGCCTTTTTGACTCGAGTTAGTAAGTCCTTAGGGGTGTCTTTACACCTAATGCCCTAAAACCATCTGGTTTGGGAGTCATTGACTCAACACTCACTACATGGGTCAATTAGAAAGCTTAAGGGAACTAAATATAGCCGTGCCTTATTAAAAAAAATAATAAAAAAATAAAATAAAATAAAATAAAAACTATGCCTTTTCGTTCATTTTTGATGGGAAATTTGGTGAATCTTGGGACATGGAGACCTTACACATTAGAGTTACTTGGAAGCTTCATTTTTATATGCTAATTCACCTTACAATGATTCAAGCTTGTGATGCCTTATCCTGCCTTTTGTAAGTAATTAGATTTTAACATTTCTATTCATTGCGAAGATGGGTTTACCTTTTTAAGCTTGCTTATGAATGAATATCATGGTGATGTGTGCTCCTTAAATTTTTGGATACCATGAGTGATGACTTTATCTTTATGTTCTTTGTTTTTCATTGAGTCTTTTATTTTGTTTTGCTAAGGGACTAGCAAAATATAAGTTTGGGGGTATTTGATGAGTCTTAAATATTGCATATTTTAGACCCTTAACTTATATTTGTTATGCTCTTAGTTAGTAGTATTTCACTTTATTTTACGTCTTTCTTGTGTTTTGTGTATTTTTACAGGTTTGTGGAGAAAATGAAGCATTTCAGGAGATTTGAAGCTTCTGGAGACATTGCGATCGATTGCACGAGATATGCGATCGAGCGCACCTGTCTATGAACGAGCGCAAGGTCAACATCCCACATCGAAATAGTTGCTGTTCAGTGCGTCTGCGATCGATCGTAACAGACATGCGATTGAGCGCACATGCGATCGTGCGCACGAGACATGCGATTGAGCGCACATTCGATCGATCGCACCATTCTGCGATCGAGCGCACTCGGGCCAGTATCCCACATCAAATCTGAAACCCACATTGCTCCGGGTCTCCCCCTATATAAACACCACCTGACTTCATAATTCAGTGTACAATTCCTGAGCCACTTTGGTGTTTACCGGTGGACTTCCGCCAGCATTTTGGTGGATCCCGAAGGCATTGCTACCACAAGGGGAAGCGCCGCCCGTCAGCGAGTGGAATTTCTCCCATGTAAAGTTGTTTATTTATTTCTTTATATTCAGTTGTTTTAGTTTAAATGTTTAGCACTTTTTATTATAGTTTTATAACTATGAGTGGCTAGACTTTTTAGCTAAGGTTGAAGATGAAGCCCCGCCGTTGTTTGGCGTAGTAGTTCAGATTTGCTTGTATAAATCTGACAATTTTTAGTATAAATGTTCTGTCAATTATTTGAGTTAATCTTATAATTGATTGAGTTTAAATTGTCTGTTGGATTTTCTTTGTGTTTCATCTGATGGATACATTGAATGCTTTTCGATTAAATTGGATTCCCTTTGTGATTTGTTAAGAGCGGATACATCGGGTGCTTTTGGTTTAGTTGGGATATTCTTTGTTTTTTGTCTTATAGTTGGATTCATTGAATGTTTTGATAGGCTATATTTTTAGAACATGTATGCTTAACTTCGGTGGGGTGGATTCGGAAACCTTAGTGCTTTTTATTATTAGTTTTAAAATCAATTTAATTTAGTTTTGATTTATTTTGCAAATTATCATTTAAAATTCGGAACTAGGTTAAGATAAAGTTAGTTTAGATTAAATTATATTTTCACAACGCAATTCCCTGTGGATTCGACCTCGCACTTGCACAACACTATACTGCAAATGACTCGTGCGCTTGCGAGTAATTTAAAACTCACAACAACTACTGCTGGTGCACTTGTCAAACGGCCTAATCAACACATTTGGATCGAAACTGCTCACATTGCCTTCTCTTGTCCTCAAAATACACATGGCTTCACTATCTAGGTTTTCGATCCAATCGGTTGTCTGCGATGCTTCGTTGTTCTCTATCATTTTTTTTTTCTCAGAAAACTCGAGACTGAAGACAATTTCGAATCCTGGTTGCCTTTTCTGAGTTCTCTTGTCCATCCATGGCTCAGGGAATCCACAATAAGGAAACTCTTCCCCTTCTTTCACGAAGTATCCATTCAGAGTCAAATAAGAGTTACCCCTTGTTTTCTTATTGTTTTTACTAGGTTCATAACCTTAGCCTCTCCTCCCAAAATACTGTTTGAAGTTTGGGAATTTTTTCACTCTTTGCCCGTATTTATTCAGACCTGTGTTGGAGTGATTATCTACCTAAATAAATATGCAAATAACTGTCCAAGTTTTACTTGCAAGTGCACAAGGTCTGTGGTAGCATAGTGTGCAAGTTCGAGATCATTTCCACAGGGATTGGTGAATTTCGTTTTAGAATTAGTTTCTTCAAGTTTAAAAAGAGAAATAGCAGTTTGATTATAAGTAAATAACAATAATGGGAACATAGGACTACGATATCCACCCTAATTATACTTTCCCACTAAGTAAAGCTTCAATGCTCTAGCCTTATCATGAATATCTAATGGTTGCCAACCTAAGGGCTTGGTCCACACCTTAGGCTATTGATCTCCCTATGCAACGAGTTAGGCATGGTGTATACTCTAACTCTTTTCTCTCTTAAGGGATTCAACATGGGTGTATACTGAGTTGTTCCTTAAGAGAGATGAGGGCTGTGGAGATCGACAACCACACGGGACCTAGGGCTTGGTCCACTCCCGATTTCCCATATTGATTAACCCAGGAATCTGGTGTGGATATCCCTTGTTACTAATGTCGAACCTAGGGCTCGGTCATCCAAATTGATTCGACTAACTTATCCATATCACATGCATACATTGATCAGGCACATACATATGAGGAATGTAAATACAAACAGGTATTAATCAAGTTAAATATTCTAACAAGGCTATAACAAAGATAATGAAATAAAAGCATAAAACTAAAACTGAAGAAGACTCGGGAGACGAGTCGTCAATTCCTCTCCTAAGCTCTCTACTTCGAATCTAGAACAAAATATATGGTTTATATGTTTTACAGGGCTATTTATAGGGTCCTCTTGGTGTCCCGAAACACTAATTCATTTTTGGAGTTGGAAGGATTCTTTCCATATCTGTCTCGGCCACCTCTGGAGGGATTGCGCTCGAGCGTATGCGGGATGCACTCGAGCGCAAGTGTGCGCTCGAGCCTTCTTCAAGTGCACTCCTGCTCTTGTGCGCTCATTCTCAATGGGGTGCGCTCGAGCGCACCTTGCTAGATGACAGATCTTGACTTTTGTTTCTAAAAACTCCAAATTATCATCTTTTTGTCTAGGTCCTGTGAAAAACACATAAAACACAAAAATGAAGTAGAATCCATAGAAATAGATAAATAAAGAGCCTAACAAGTGTAAATTAAGGGGTTTAAATATGACTATTCAAGCACTTATCACATCCCCAAACTTACATATTGCTAGTCCCTTAGCAATACAAAACTAAAGACTATGTTAGAACAAAATTTAAAGATAAATTAGATTTCCATGATATTCAAAATTTTGTGTTATGCATAGAACTGTGATAACCGTTCATGAGTAAGCTTAAAATAAAAACACATTTTTGTATTGAAAAAGGATTTTCAAAAGCTCGTGTTACTTACCTAAGGTTGGCCTAAGGCATCGCAAGTTTGATTCAAGTGTGATGAATTAACACATATAAGATGGAGCTTCCACATAATTTTAGTGTATAGGGTTTCGATTCCCAAACCTCTATCGAATTCCTTATCAACGAGAACAAAAATGGCATAGTACTTGTTTCTTTTTCTTTTTCATTTTATCATGCGATTTTTGCCATGTTGAGTTCCATCGAGCTTTCTATTTGACCCTTGTAACGAGTGTTTAGCCAATGACTCCCAAACCAGATGGTTTTAGGGCATTAGGTGTAAAGACACCCCTAAGGACTTACTAACTCGAATAAAAAAGGCTACGAAACTAACAGGTTTTAATGCTTCTAAATGAAATTCCCACCTTTTGACGTGAACACTCAATGCTTATTGAGGCAAGAGGCCCAGTTACTCAGTGGAAATTTGTTATTATGATCATTAAAGGCTTACTTCCCACCTTTTGACGTGAACATTCAATGCTTACTGAGGCAAGAGACCCAGTTACTCAGTGGAAAGTTTTTAATGATCATTAGAAGCTTTTTTAATCACTTTTTGCATGATGAACATTTTTTTTATTTTTCTTATGCCAAAGTGTTCTTTTCAACAAGTCCTCCGATTACAGTTAGGTTATGGAAACATATATAAAAGAATTATGTGTCATACCCCACACAAATACGTGCTAAATGTGCTTGTGCAAATTTGAATAAAACTTGTGAATTTTTTGGTGCCTTGAGATAGGTAACTAACTTTGTGAAATTCCTTATAGAAGACTATGTGTTCTAGCTTTTAAGCTTACTAATGAAGTGTTATCAAATTTTTAAATCAACCAAAATTTTTGTTTACCAAAAGAACATGCATTTATCTTTTCTAAAAAAAATTGGGACTTAGTGTGTGCATGTGTTTCAAGTGTGTGTCTAGTATCTCCTATTACCCCCAAACTTAAAATACACATTGTCCCCAATGTGTGTGTGGCATGGAAAGATCTGACCTGAGAGATGGAGGACTGGGTTGCTTGCTTGTTTGCTTGTACACGCCCCCAAACTTGAACGATGCACGCACTAAGTACCTGACAAAGAAAAATAAACATTGTTCCGGAAAACAAAATATATATAATAGACATGTAAATATAACTATAAACAAATGAAAAGTACTGATAATTAAAAAAGGATATATCTGGAGTGCCTCCCATGAGCGCTAAGTTTTACGTCTTCAGCCAGACGGGGTATCCTCTCACTGCTGATCATCTGTGGGTGCAGTCGAGGAGGTACTGGGTGCAAGAGATAGTTTCTAGTGTAATTGCGCTCGATCGCAAGGGTTATATGTGCTCGATCGCAATGCATCAAACAGGGGCATTATATGCTATAGAAACTAGGATTTCAGGAGTCCGAGGATCAGCTATATATTGTACAGCTTCAAGTATTAAGTCCTCGTCCCGATGAGGCATAGTGAGATCAAGGTATGGTTTGACACGATGTCCATTTACTGTAAAAGTCTGATTGCTGTTTGAGCTATGAATTTCCAAAGCCCTATGAGGAAAGACCTTGGGGACCACATATGGACCAGCCCAACAGGACTTTAGTTTGCCAGGAACAACCTTAACCTTGAATTATAGAGTAGCACCCTTTGTCCTACGTGAAACTCTTTTCGTACTAGTTGTTTGTCATGATAGGCCTTTGCCCTTTCCTTGTAAAACTTGGCATTCTCATATGCATCATACCATAATTCTTCTAACTCATTTAAGTGCAGCCTCCTTTTCTCACCCGCTTGTTTCATATCGAAGTTGAATTGTTTAATGGCCCAATAGGCTCTATGTTCTAGCTCGACAAGTAAGTGGCAAGCTTTGCCAAAGACTAAACGGTATGAGGACATCACAATTGGTGTCTTATAAGCTGTCCAAAATGCTTTTGATTTCTCGGTTACTTATCTCAACTTAGTTACTAGTCTGAGGGTGATATGGGGTGCCAATCTTATGGGTGATTCCATATATTCTTATGAGTACGGCAAAAGAATGATGATGGAAGTGGTTGCCTCTGTCGCTGATGATTGCTCTTGGTGTTCCGAACCGGGTAAAAATGTTATCCTATAGAAACTTTAACACCACTTTGTGATTATTAGTCTTTGAGGGGACTGCCTCAACCCGTTTAGACACATAATCCACACCCACAAGAATATATAAATTACCAAAGGAATTGGGGAAGGGACCCATGAAATCAATGCCCCATACATCAAAAAGTTCTACTATGTGGATATTTTGTAGGGGCATTTGATTTCGGGATGAAATGTTACCTGTCCGTTGGCATCTATCACATGAGCTACAGTATGTGAAGGCGTCTTTAAACAGATTAGGCCAATAAAAACCAGATTGCAGTACCTTAAGTGCTCTTTTATTGGCCCCAAAGTGTCTTCCACAAGCAAACTGGTGGCAGTGTTGTAATAAGCTTAAATGCTCTTCTTTCGAGACACACTGTCGAATGATCTGATCGGGATAGAATTTGAAAAGGTAGGGATCATCCCAATGGTAGTGTCGAGGCATATATATTAACCGTTTCTTTCCTTGTGTTGTCGTACCTGGGGGAAAAACTTTAGCAGTTAGATAATTGACAATATCAGCATACCATGGGAGTTTTACCTCTAGTGCGAACAATTGCTCATCAGGGAAGTTCTCATTTAAGGGTAACTCATTTGTATTATTCTCATAGGGTAGTCTTGATAAGTGATCTGCAACTACATTCTCACTGCCCTTCTTGTCTTTGATTTCCAAATTGAATTCTTGCAATAGGAGCACCCATCTGATTAACCTAGGCTTTGCATTTTTCTTAGAAAACAAATATCTTAAAGCAGCATGGTCAGTGTAAACAATAACTTTAGAGCCAATAAGATATGATCTAAACTTTTCTAAAGCAAAAATAACAGTTAATAATTATTTTTCAGTGGTAGAGTAATTAAGCTGAGCATCATTTAAAGTCCGAGAAGCATAGTAAATAGCATGAGGTACCTTATTGACTCTTTGACCTAGGATAGCTCCCATAGCAAAATCACTAGCATCACACATTAACTCAAATGGAAGGCTCCAATCTGGTGCCATCATTATTGGGGTGGAGGTTAGAACATCCTTCAATATGTTGAAGGTTGTCATATAGTTATTAGTCCACTCGAATTTGGTATCTTTAGCTTACAATGCACACAGAGGTCTTGAAATCTTGGAGAAGTCCTTGATGAATCTTCTATAAAAACCGACATGCCCGAGAAAGCTTCTAACACCCTTGACTGTGAGAGGGGGAGGTAGCTTTGAAATAATGTCTATTTTAGCCTTGTCTACCTCAATACCTTTGTTTGAGATGGAGTGTCCCAACACAATGCCCTGTTGAACCATGAAGTGACATTTCTCCCAATTTAGTACTAAATTACTTTCTTCAAATCTCTTTAGGACACTTTCAAATGACTTAGGCATTCATCAAAATTGGAACCAAAGACACTGAAATCGTCCATGAATACCTCATTGTATTTTTCCACCATATCGGAAAATATGCTCATCATACATCTTTGAAAAGTGGCTGGTGCGTTACATAATCCGAATGGCATCCTCCGATAAGCAAATGTACCGAAAGGGCATTTGAAGGTGGTTTTTTCTTGATCTTCAGGTGCTATGGCAATCTGGTTGTATCCACTGTACCCATCCAAAAAGCAGTAGTAGCTGTGACCAGCTAATCTTTCTAACATTTGATTAATGAATGGCAAGAGGAAATGATCTTTTCGAGTAACCTTGTTTAATTTTCGATAGTCAATACATACTCTCCGACCAGTTATTTTTCTCGTGCGTATGAGCTCTTCATTTTCATTCTTCACTACTGTGATCCCACTCTTCTTTGGAACAACTTGAACCGGGCTTACCCATTTACTGTCGGAGATAAGGTAGATAATGCCAACATCTAAGAGTTTTAATATCTCAGCCTTTACTACCTTTTTCGTGTGTGGGTTAAGTCTTCTTTGAGCGTCTTGAGTGGGCCTTACTTCATCCTCAAGGTATATATTATGCATGCACTTGGATGGACTTATTCTTTTAATGTCAGCAATGGTCCATCCAATGGTGGATCTATGCTCCCTTAGGATTCTTAATAATTTGTGTCTTTCTGCCATACTCAAATTAGCAGCCACAATAATTGGTAATGTTTTCTTCTCTCCTAAGTAGGCATAAGTTAAATGTTCTGGCAGCTACTTTAATTCCAAAGTGGGCACCTGGACAATAGAAGGAAGAAGAGTAGTATTAGTAGGCATGAGAGTTTCAAATGGAAGAGCATACTTACTTGAGTGTTTTGGAGATGCTTCAAGGAGATGCACAGTTTTCATGACGCCCTTAGTGATATTTTTCGGTTCTTGCTTAATATCCATAGTTTTAAGGCTATGGGTAAGAGTAGTCTCCAAGGGATCGATGTGCTGGACCTGAAAAACTTGCTCAACAAAATTGTGTATCATACATACATTAAAGCATTCCATATCATCTTGAGGTAATCTTAGTGCATCAAATATTTTGAATTCTATTTTCTCTCTATTCACCTTCATACTTACTGTACCCTTTTTTCACACAAATCTTCGTATCAACGGTTCTTATGAAGGGTCTTCCTAAAATGATAGGCAAGGGTAATGGCATAGGACATTTCTCCATATCTAATACAATGAAATCTGCAAGCAGAATGAACTCACCTACGTTTACTAGGACATCCTCAAGAATACCCCTAGGTCTTTTTATACTTCTATCTGCCAACTGCAAGGTAATGGAAGTTGGTTGTAGCTCCCCTAATCCTAGAGTTTCAAATACGGTGTATGGTAGCAAATTCACCCCCGCTCCTAAATCTAGTAATGCTCGCTCAAATAACTGATCACCTATCCTACAGAGAATGGTAAAACTACCCGGATCCTTTAGTTTTGGTAGGAGTTTTCTTAACAAGACAGCACTTACCTCTTCAGTTAGGGCTACAGTCTCATGTTCTTGAAACTTTCTTTTATGAGTGCAACAATCCTCTAAAAATTTAGCATAAGCTGGTATCTATTGAATTGCATCTAACAAAGGAATGTTTATTTCAACTTTTCGCAAGGTTTCAAAAATGTCAAGTAATTTATTCTCTCTCTTTTGTTTTACTAACCTTTGCGGGAAGGGTGGGGCATTCACCTTCTCCGTCTCACTCACCTTTGATGCTGTTATAGATTCATCAGACCTTATCACTTTACCATTTCTGAGGGTCATGATAGCTTTAAGTTGTTGATGTCCCCCAAGGTGTTGAGTTGGAATCTCCCTTTGCTTTCTGCTACTCATCTCCTCAGTTAATTTTCCCATTTGTACTTCTAACCTTTGGATGGCTTGTTCATGTTTCGCTATGGTTTGCCTTAGTTCAGTTCGAAATTGGCTTTCTTCTGCCATGAACCGATCTTGTGAAGTCATGATTTGTTGCTGTTGAGACGTTAGTTTCCTCACAAGACTTTCGAGGTCATTCTACTTTGGTTCAGGAGCAGATTGGGCTACTGGTTGGAAATTTCTTTACTGCCCTTGACTGTTTTGGTTGTCGCTCCATGAGAAATTCGGGTGATTCCGCCATCCACGGTTGTACGTGTTAGCATAGGGGTTGTTATTCAGTGGATAATTATTTGGTCCCACAAAGTTGGCTTGCTCATTATCTGCAGATGAATACAAGGGATATGTATCAATATTATGATCAAATTGTGAGCAAATGGCACATACCTGGAGTGGTGTAGCTGGTGGGTTCGTTGAGGTGTTCTGAGCAGCCATGGCTTTAACCAATAGATCAAGTTTCCTTTCCACAGCAGCTATTTGAGGAGATGATCCTCCGTTCGCTGCTCTTTTCCATCAGCACTCCTCTATAACCTGAATCAACAATATTTTTGTTAGAATCACTCAAACCTTCATAGAAAGCTTGTACCAATTCGTCTTGGGGTAGGTTGTGGTGTGGGCACTTGAGTAGTAGCTCGTTGAAGTGTCCCCAGGCCTCGAAGAATAGTTCACCATCCTTTTGTTGGAAGAATTGAATTTCTTTTCTCATTTGCCTCGTCTTTTGGGCTGGGAAGAACTTCCTTAGGAATTTGCTAGCCAACTCCTCCCAAGTGTGGATGGAAACTGCAGGCAAAGAATTATACCATAATTTAGCGTTATCTTTCAAGGAAAAGGGAAAAGAATTAACCTTGTTCCTTCTTGGTCTAAGCCTCGGATGTGCTAGAATTTGCAAAGGTCGAAGAACTCTCGAAAGTGAAAATGTGGATCCTCACTAGGTGTACCCCTAAAGTGAGTCAGTGCACTGAGTATCTGTGGAGATATGTAGTAGTTCCCTTCCGCCTTAGGTTGATACGTGATGCACGATGGTTGGTCGAGGTTCTGTGGGATGAAGGATTGCTTCATCGGCCTCCGCTCAGGTGGTTGCTGCTCGGCTATCTGTTCTGCCATTGGTGTGTCTTCCTCAATTCCTCCTTTGTCCTCTTCCGAGTTGTCTCTAAGTCTTTGTCGGATAGTTCTCTCTAGCTCGGGATCAAGGGGAAGGAATGTCGGATGCTTGGATCGTCATTCGTGCATGAATCGGTGCCAGTTACTTGAGTGCAGCAGTCAAACACTGCTGCTCAGATTACTCTCTGCCTTAATTACGCTCGATCGCATAGAGGATGTACTCGATCACACAGAGGGTGCGCTCGATTGCAAATGGCACAGAAAGCTCTACTAGAGTACTTAAAAAAAAAAAAGGAAATTAATTAGGATTTTTATGAAACGAAAAATAAGATAAGCACAATAATTAAGAATCGAATAAAAAGGAAATAAAAATAATTAAATTAAATGAGAAATTAATTCTAAAAAGAAATTTTAGCGCAATCCCCGGTAACGGCGCCAAAAACTTGTTGGAGCGATTATCTACCTAAATAAATATGCAAATAACCGTTCGAGTTTTACTTGCTAGTGCACAAGGTCTGTGGTAGCATAGTGTGCAAGTGCAAGATCATTTCCATAGGGATTGGTGAATTTCGTTTTAGAATTAGTTTCTTCGAGTTTAAAAAGAGAAATAGTAGTTTGATTGTGAGTAAATAACAATAATGGGACATAGGACTACGATATCCACCCTAATTATACTTTCCCACTAAGTAAAGCTTCAATGCTCTAGCCTTATCATGAATATCTAATGGTTGCCAACTTTAGAGCTTGGTCTACACCTTAGGCTATTGATCTCCCTATGCAACGAGTTAGGAATGTTGTATACTCTAACTCTTTTCTCTCTTAAGGGATTCAGTATGGGTGTATACTGAGTTGTTCCTTAAGAGAGCATGAGGGCTGTGGAGATAGGCAACCTCACAGAACCTAGGGCTTAGACCGCTCCCGGTTTCCCATGTTGATTAACCCGGGAATCCAGTGTGGATATCTCTTGTTACTAATGTCGAACCTAGGACTCGATCATCCAAATTGATTCGACTAACTTATCCATACCACATGCATTTGTTGATCAGGCACGTACATATGAGGAATGTAAATACAAACAGGTATTAATCAAGTTAAATATTCTAACAAGGCTATAGCAAAGATAATCAATGAATGACCATGTGGAAAAGCATAACTAGGGCTTCAATCGAGCCCTATAAGAGTTTAGTTACACATGCTAAGTAAACTAAACATTCTAAACATAATGAAATAAAAACAGAAAACTAAAACCGAAGAAGACTCGGGAGATGAGTCATTAATTCCTCTCGTAAGCTCTCTACTTCGAATCTAGAACAAAAGGTATGGTTTATGTGTTTTACAGGGCTATTTATAGGGTCCTCTTGGTGTCTCGAAACCTTAATTCCTTTTTGGAGTCAGAAGGCTTCTTTCTATATCTGTCTCTTCCGCCTTTGGAGTGATTGAGCTCGAGTGTATGCGGGATGTGCTCGTGCGCAAGTGTGCGCTCGAGCCTTCTTCAAGTGCGCTCGATCTCAATGGGGTGTGCTCAAGTGCACCTTGTTGGATGGCAGATCTTGACTTTTTCTTCTAAAAGCTACAAATTATCATTTTTTTGTCCAAGTCCTATGAAAAACACATAAAACACGAAAATGAAGTAGAATCCATACAAATAGATAAATAAAGAGCCTAACAAGTGTAAATTAAGGGGCTTAAATATGACTATTTAAGCACTTATCAACCTACCCCTGGGAAGTAGCTCATCCCTTTCATTATATGAAAAAATTTCGAGTTAATGAAAAGGTCGACTTCTACAATGTCAATCACCGTAACTTCCTCGAAAGTAAAGCCATATAGCTCATTTTCTTATGCTTGAATGTCGAACACTGGGGCAATACAAACTTCATCACTGCACAAGATTATGACTTGGTTCTCAACTCTGTATTTTACCTTCTGATGGTAAGTAGAAGGTACTGTCCCTAGGCTGTGGAGCCATGGCCTACTCTACAACATATTGAAGGAGATAACGATGTCTATGACATGAAAATCAATCACGATATCATCCATACCCAACTTACACCTCAAACTCACTGTCCTGACTATCATGCGTTTTGTATTATCATAGGCTCAAACCGTGTGACTACTTGGTTGAAAATCATCTGGCTCAAGCCCTAAGATTCGAGCTGTCCGTAAAGGCAAAACGTTCAGAGCTGACCCATTATCTACCAACACCATGGGCATCTTTTTCTCCTGACATTTCACTGTCAGATACAATGCACTGTTATGAGTTCTCCCATATAGTGGGATTTCCTTATCACCAAAAGTCATATATGGGCTTAATTTTTCCATACGTCAAGTAGTGCTAGAAGATCGTCAGGGGAAGTACTTGTGGGAATGTCAACTTCACCCAAATGATCTAGTATAACCTACTGGTGTTTCTTCGAGGACATGAGCAACCCCCAGATGGAGATGTTGGCATGTGTTTTCTTAAGTTGTCTCAACACTGAGTCTTCTTCCTTTTCCTTTCCTTTCTCTTTCTTTGTTGTCTCTCTCTCTTCATCTCTTGACCCTCTCAATCATTTCTCATTTTTTAATATATTTAATAACATATATTATTACAGCCTTACATTTTTCTTATCAAAATGTCTGCCTTTTCTTTGTATAATCTCCTTACTTTCTAAGAAAGATCGATTGAAAACTCATGTTGTAAGACCAAGGTGGAAATATTAATGTGGGAGAAAGTTTTTATCACTAAGTTTTACATATAAAACAAGATTTTCTTCATTGAACCACATCAATAATTACATGATCTGGGATATTAATCATTATCACAAGCATAAAGGTGATTTAATATTTATCTATTTCTTAGTTCTAAATACATATGAAACCAAAACGCATTGATTTACAATAATTATTATTATCGGCCTACTTTCCAAGAAAGAATTGCATGAAAAACTCATGTTGCAAGACGAAGGTGAAAATTTTGATGTTGAAGAAAGTTTTTATCACTTTTTCATGAAATTAGTTAAGAACTTGGTTCACCCAGATAAAGATAAGGAAAATGTACTCATTATATCATATTTGATGAAAACAACATGGCATGCATATATTTCCATTGCTATTTCTCTAACTTGCAAAACTTCAGTGGAATTTGGAGAGATTTTGAAATTAATGGCTTATTCCTAACAAGAAGAATCCTCCAATCTTAGATAATATTTGAATTGATATGAGCATTATAAAAGGTCTTATAGTGGCAGAAACATTTTTCTCTCTTCTCAGGTCCTTCTACTTCAATATAGATAAGATCATACTAGTAGGCTTTATCTTTGCTTTCATGGTACACACTACAGCTACATTTCTCTCTCTTATCTTTTTAATCTATTAAAGCGATGCTTAATACAAGTAATACAATGATACACTTGATTACAATATAAACCTATAATGATATCCCATTAGGTAAAAAAAAGCCAACAATACTACTGCAACCCATTTTATGGAGAAATACTGATATATAAATCGAACAAATAACCTACACATCATGAGAATTGAATATGAGACTTTGTAATCCCAAATCCTCAACCTTAGTAATTAGACCAAAACCTCATCGGCTTCTCTTTTTTCTTGCTCAAGCTCAAAAAGCTTTAGCTATTAAAGAAAAAAATCTATGTCAAGAATGTTTAACAATAAAAAAAACATAACATAAAGATGACAAAAAAAAAACCATTTTTAGGGCCAATCTGGTTGTTCCTTTTTGTTTTCAGCACATCAATAATCGATCAAATGCAGTTGAGGACCTTAGCATTAGTGACAATGACATTGAGATAGGGGAGAACTCAAGCCATCAATCAACAGAACCTTCAAACAATTTGGGATCAATGATGGAAAGTTTTGCAACAGAACAAGCACAAACCCACAAAAAAAAAAAAAATTTGAGACATGGACAAGAACATTTGTTATGATTCTATTTACAATAGCTATTACTTTATTTGGTGGCTTGTGGGCTTTAAAGAGAAATGGATTAATATTGTCTACAAAATCTTTCCCTCATCAAGTATTTTTCTTCATTGTTATGATTAATTCTAAGCTTCGGTCAAAGGTATCATCCTCTGGCATTTCTTTCCATTGGTGGCTCGAATCTTCCACCTGATTTCTATTGGTGACTATACTCTTTGGTGCTCTTCTTCTAAACAAAGTAAATGATATTCCATGGATTTGTTTAGCATTCATGGTTTTCACAATTTTCGGATTACTTATCTATGAATAATTCTAAAAGTTGTTTCGATATGGAACAAAACAAAGTGAAGTTGTTACATAAAATGTTGAACAACGAGTAATCTTCGCTGCTAAGTTCTACAGGACAATCTTCTTTTTTAACATTTTATGTGTATGTATTGTTAAGGTTAAGCCTAACTAGACAAAGTTTGTATTGCTTCCAAAATTGAGAATTGCCAAAAGAGGTTTTGTCTATTCTGGCTTTTCTACCCTCTGGCTTTGATATACTACTTATATCATTGTTTGGTGTTTCAAATCAGAAAGTCTAGTTTTATCATTCATAGAATCTGAATCTACAGCGTTGATGCTTAATTTATGTTTGGTATTTCCTGAAAATCATAATGTTTTTACTTACTAAAGTAATGAGATTGAGGAAAGAAAAATTGTAAACTTAGTTGTAATCAAGTTTTTCTTAGGGTTATTAACGTTTATTTTTGTTTTGTCAGCAAAAAGTTTTTTTTGTGTAATTTCCTATTAGAAGAAATGACCATGCAATCGCAGGTCTCACCATTGACTAGACCGGACTTCGATGATATATGGGAGGTGAGTAGTTCAGAAATCATTACTATATTTTATGTAGTTTTGTGTTAATAATAATTTCATCAACTTCATAACTTACCACTAAAAACCTGAGTCTCATTGTTGACTACACTGTAGTTTTGAACATTGTATGGGTCAGTTCTTAAAATATTGTGCACTGGGAAATTAACCCATATATCTCTAACCCTCGAGCAATCTTTTAAGTTCCAAGGTTGAACTCTTGCTTTTAGTTCAACTGTCATTGCTTGTGTCACAATTACTAACCCGAGTTGAGAATGCTGCAATGTTACGCTTATAAAATTCTCACTACAATTGCTCAAAGTGTCACAAATACATCACTAAAGCTAAATTTTCAATAATTATGTAATAAAATTATAGAAAATTTTATATTATAGAATTTGATATAAAATAAATTCGAATATACAATCCATCTTATTTTTTCTCTCAGTTTTCTTCTCCATCAATTTGAACCCTAATCTATTTTGGCTATAATTAAATCATAGAGATGACTTGATGTAAAACAAACAAGAGAAAGAAACCAAGTAGACTTGATGATTGGAACAGAAAATCAGGCTACCCTAGGGAAGAAGAAATTTGATCTCGTTGTATTTTATTCAATATCAAAGCTGTCTCTAGAATGTAATACAATCATATACTTATATTTGAAAATAAGCTAACTCTAGTAAGGACTCTGTAAGTAAGAGGACTTTGAAATAAATAATAAAAATAATTATTAAGACTAAGACTAAGCCCAAGATATCTTGTGGGTGCCCCTCGAATAGGTTCAGACCAAGCTTGGTTGGGCCTGATCTCCATCAGTCCTCCGTAGCTGGAAAGAACTCGACTCCAATGAGTAATACTGCTGGTAATGCTCCAAAAGATAGGGATCAAGACATCTAAGTTCCTTTTTAGTGATCCATGTAGCATCTAATGAAAGTCTTCCCTCCCATTGAACAAGATAATGCTGAAAAACACCCGACATGAACATGACTGTCTGATCGTCCAATATGTTTGCAATGCGGCCTAATGTCGATGGGTGTGGCCTAGGCAATTGAGGCACGTGTGCGGAAACAACTCCACTTGTAGATAACCATGTAGGCAACACAGGAAGCTCAAAGGTACCTTGGTAAGGAAACAAATCCTCCATATTGAATACTAGACTAATATTCATATCAGATGGTAAGTCAAGTAAATAAGCATTAGATCCCAGTCTGCGAGTGATACGAAATGGTTTAGTAGCCTTAGCATGCAATTTTTTGAAAGAGTTTTTAGGGTACCACTCAGGACAAATACGGACCATGACATAATCCCGCTCATTAAACTCTTTATTCCTACGATGAGCATCGGCAATACTTTTATAAGTGTCGTTACTCAATGCGATTTTTCGTTGGATATCGGCATGTAGGTCTTGTATGTGAGAGGTAAAAGATTTGGCTGACTCAGAAGGTTGGGAATCAGGGGGCAATGGGATAAAGTTAATTTCAGAGGGGCTGTTACCAGTAGACCTATTGACAGAACAACTGTCAGCAAACTCCATAGTAGGTAATAACTATAATACCCGTATTCGTAAAGTAAGGGTAAAAAAGTAATTTAATAAATATGACATGAAATTTGAAATAATATATATATGAAAGATTTATTATAAAAAAATAAATATAATTTATTTTTTTAAAAAAAGAATAAGACAGGACACCTGGTAGTTAGTGTCAAAAAGAAAAAGAAAAAAAAAAGAAATGTCCAGCGTGGTACAAAGAAAAAAAAAGGTCCATGTGTTGTCACAAACCAAATGCATTGTTGCATGTTTGATAGGAACACTAACATGCAGCAATACTGCAAACGGTTATAAGTTTATATATATATATATATAATTTTTCTTTTACTTATTCATTACTTACCAAATCCTGTTTGGTTTTCTCATTTCCTCAATCCAAAACTACTCTATTTCTTTAAACACTTGAGGACTAAAAGAAAGGTCGAAAGAGTAAAATTTTGAAGAGATTTACGGGAGAAATTCTAAGAGAGTCGAGGAAAGCTCTAAGAAAAACCAAAGGTAATAATGTGAATTTTATTTTTGAAATTTAGTATACATGAAATTTCCCAGAATTTAATGTGGGAATTTTTAAAGTGTATGAATTATGGAGGAATTGAAGAATAAATTAGAAATTTTAATATAAATATTATGTCAAGTGTTGACGATCAACAACCAAGGAAAATTACTGAAATGATCAAGAAAGGCAAGGAGGTGATCCATGAGTAGCTCTAAGTGCTACGTGGTGAGTTAGATTTACTTTAAGTAATCAAGATAAATATGAAAAATATAGTGATAGTATTTAAATAAATCATTAACTTATGATTTGGTGATAGATGAAAGTTGGTTGATAGGTATGATAGGAATAATGGATGTGTAGAGAATTATTTTATGAGAAATAATATTATTGGAATAATGAGTCGATTTAATAATAAATACGATAAGTGAAATTCTTGATGAGCCACGGTTGATGATTTGATATGATTTATGAGGAGAGGAATTTAGTGGATCTTGACGAGCCATGGTTGATGATTTGGTATGATTTATGAAGAGAAGAATTTAGTGGAAATTTTCAAATAATATTTTGAGAATAATCGGGATAGCTAATTTGAATGTTTGAATACATGCTTGTTTCTATATTATTATTCATATACATATTTCATATCATTATTCATATGCATATGCATGAAATAAAAGAACCAAGAAGGCAGCCAGTCTAAATAAAAATAAAAAAACCGGGAAGACAGCCGATCTAAATGAAAATAAAAGAATCAGGAGGGCAGCTGGTCTAAATGAAAACTATGACAGCTGATATATGCTGAAATAAAAAAACCGGGAGGGCAGTTGGTCTAAATGAGAGTAAAAGAACCGGGAAGGCAGCCGATCTAAATGAGAATGAACCGAGAAGGCAGTCGGTCTAAATAAGAATGAACCGAAAAAGTAGCCGGTCTAAGACAAAAATATGTCGACATGTGGGAAGACGTTCCCAATAATAATAACATTTAAATTCAAACATTACATTCGCTTAAATATTGATTGTTATTACTTGAGATGCTAAAGTGCTATTCATGATTTTAAATTAATTGATAGATGAATGAGTCACATAGAGAGACAATTATGCTAAGAAGAAATATGGAAATATGAAATGATGAGAATTATCTGGGTGACTGATTATATGCAGTGAATCTCATAATGAGGTAATTATGAGATAGAATTGAAAATTTCAATATGACGATTAACTATATGAAAAAAAAGACATTAATAAATGATGGGAATTTGATATGAGTAGTGATAATAGAATGTTATCATCAAAATATATAAAATATAGATGAATGAATATTGGAAGACTACTTATACAAATTGAATACTTCTAGTAAGTTTAATTCACTGAGTTTGTGAAGCTCACTCCTCATTGTACAATGATTTCAGGTAACAAGCAGGACAGATAGAATTATAAGCGGAGATTTAGACTAAATCATTTTCTGTAAGCCACGTGGTCCACATCCTCAAACTAATGAGAAACAAACATGAAAAAAATATTTGTAAACATTCATACATAATATGTTATATATACTATTCAGTTAAGATCTGAATGATGTAACTCCACTATTGAGGGTTGAGGATTTATGTATGTAAATCATTCAGTTGTTGTTTTTTTTTATTGTTGCATATATGTGTCGTGCTGGGATTTCCAAAAAAATGACGACACTGTCTTGGGGGTGGCTAACCCGGGATGGGTCGTTACAATTTTGATATGAGAGCATTAGGTTTTATGATTCTGTAGACTGCATAAAAAGAAAGAAATTGGAAGATTAAAATAAATTATATTTTAATGAATATTCTGAGGAAGACACGTGGACGTGCTAGAACTAGAGTTAGAGTTGTTCATTTGAGAGGGCGTGGTAGGCCTCCAATATTTTGACAAGTCGAGGTTGAGTCTGAATCTGTGGTTCCTAGAAGGGAACATGTTGACAGTATAACAAATATTAGTAGGGGTATTAGAGAATCTAGAATTGAAAGAGATGAGCTAAGATAAGTTCTTTCTCATGCTTTTGAGAAAATGAATGTAACAGATGATAAAATTGATAGTCTATAACATAGACTTGATGAACATGCTAGAGTAGTGTCTGAGGTTATTGTAAATCCAATAATGGTAGATGTTCAAAAGGGAGAAAGGTGAGTTTATGCATGAGATGCAGGGAGATTGTTTCATTAAATATATTAAGTTTAATGCTTTGTTGTTTTAAGGATTTATGAATTCTTTTAAACCTGAGTTATGGGTGAAACATGTAGAGAGATTATTTGATATTTTACCAATGACTGACAGGCAGAGGGTCACCTTTTCTACGTTCAAGTTAGAGAGAGAGGCCTTAGAATAGTGGGAGGATATTTTTCCCAGGGTAAGTGCAGATGTTGATAGACCCTTAATCTGGAATAGGTTTAGGGAGGTTTTTCTTGATAAATACTTTCCTTATACCTTTAAAACCCAAAAAGATAGAGATTTTATTTATTTGAGGAAAATGTGTTGACTATGACACAGATAGTAGATTTGTGGCTTTGACAAGGTTTGTATCGAAAATTGGTAGACATAAAGGAGAAGAGGTGTAAGAGGTTCATAGATAGACTACATTTTGAGATAAAATCAAAACTAATTTACATGAGGCATAAGAATTATTTTATGTTGGCAGATATAATACTTCAGATTGAGAAGGATATGATGGAATTTAGAGGTAAGAGGAACTGGCGGAAGAGATCTAGATTTGAAGAACCTAGAAGTGGTATTAGTATGAGTGTACAGGGTGAGAGACCACCCAGAGGAGGTGTTCCTTGTCACAGAGAACTGCAGTACAGAGTCAGAGACAAGTAGGATCTGTTGCTTCTGTAGTTCAGAGTAATATCGGTGGGACCCTTAGATTTGAGAGACAGGTTATGAGAACTGGGAGTCATGGCAGAGGAAGTAAGTATGCCACTAAGGAGAAGTGGTAATTTAATGTATGATCGAGAGACAAAAGTTTGTTATAGACTTATTCAGATAAGATATTTATCCCAGAATTGTCCTAATTTGAAGTGCTTTGTATGTAGAAAAGGTGGACATATCAATGTTGGTTGATCTTGGTGTAACCCATTCTTTTGCATCCATAATTCATATGAAGTCTATTGAAGTATGTATTAGTAGTTTGATGCATAATGTTATTGTTGAAGTTTCCACTAGAGATAAAGTGATAATCATAAATGTTTACAAGGGTTGTGTGATTCATATCAGTCATAGAGAATCTGAAGTTGATTTATTACCTTTAAATATGATAGATTTTCATTTAATTTTGGGAATGAATTGGTTATCGATGTATTACGCTTAGGTTGATTGTTCCAGAAAGAAAGTAGTGTTTAAGATATGGACATGAAGAGTTTTAACTTTCAGGGAGAACATAAGATACTCTCGAACTATCTTATTATGCTATGACTACTAGTAGATGGTTAAAGAAGGGTTGTGAGGAGTATTTGGCATACATAATGGATTCTAAAAAGGAAAATAGGAACTTAGAATAAATCTTAGTGGTGAAAGATTATTCTAATGTATTTCTTAATGACTTGCCTAGTTGTTTCCGAGTAGGGAGATTAAATTCTCTATTGATGTAATACCAGGTTCATAACCTATATCTATAATACCCTACAGAGTGACACCCACTAAGTTAAGAGAATTGAAAGTTCAAGAGTTGTTAGATAAACAATTTATTCGATTTAGTGCGTTACCTTGGGGAGCCCTATGTTGTTTGTGAAGAAGAGAGATGGAATGATGAGATTGTGCATAGACTATAATTAGTTGAATAAGATAACCATTAAAAACAAATATCCTTTACCTAGGATAAATGATTTATTTGAGAAGTTGCAAGAAGCAAGGGTATTTTCTAAGATAGACCTGAGATCAAGTTATCACAAGTTAAGGATAGATGAGGGAGA
The DNA here is from genome assembly GCA_023935145.1 of Bretschneidera sinensis. Taxonomy (NCBI): domain Eukaryota; kingdom Viridiplantae; phylum Streptophyta; class Magnoliopsida; order Brassicales; family Akaniaceae; genus Bretschneidera; species Bretschneidera sinensis. The sequence continues at coordinate 34,143,844 of CM043699.1, forward strand.
CGTGCCTATGACTGCTCTTAGGACACATTATGGTCATAAGTTTCTTGTGATACCATTTGGGTTGACTTATGTTAGAGTTGTATTCATAGACTTGATGAACAAAGTGTTTAAACTATATCTTAACATGTTTATGGTTGTATTTGACATTCTGATATATTTTAAGAAGGAAGAACAATATGTGAAGAATTTAGAAATAGTGTTGGAGATTCTGAGGAAAGAGAGATTATATGCAAAAAAAATTTAATGTGAATTTTGACTTAATAAAGTTACTTTCTTGAGACATGTAGTATCTGGAAATGGTATAACAGTTGATCCACAAAAGATAGAGACAATGTTGAGTTGAGAGAGAACAACTAATATGACTGAGATTTGAATCTTCTTGGGGTTAGCTGGTTATTATCGAAGATTCATAAAGAATTTTTCTATTATTGCAGTACTATTGACTAGATTGACCAGGAAAGAGGTGAGATTTATATGGTCTGGGAGTGTGAGAAAAGTTTCCAATTTCTAAAAGAGAAATTGACTACAGCTCCAATATTGGTGCTTCCTTCTGGTGATAAAGGATTTGTGGTGTATAGTGATGCATCCCATCAAGAGTTAAGATGCATATTGATGCAACATGAGAAGGTAATGGCATGTGCTTCTAGATAATTGAGGAATCATGAGAGAAATTACCGTACCCATGACTTAGAGTTGGCTGCCATAGTGTTTACTTTAAAAATTAGAGACATCATCTGCGTGGAGCCACTTGTGAAATATTTACTGATCACAAGAATTTGACATACTTACCTATCTAGAGAAAGTTGGATTTGAGACAGAGGCAGTGGATGGAGTTGATTAGTGATTATGATTGTACAATTCATTATCATTCAGGAAATGCTAATGTAGTAGCTGATGCATTATGTAGAAATTCTACAAGAAGGTTAACTACTATTGAGAGTCCTAATGTGAAATTGATGATAAATTTAAGAGAGATAAGAGTGAAGTTGAATATCAGTGATAGAAGATCATTGTTAACAAACACGGTTGTACAGTCATCCATAGTAAAATTCTTGTTAGAGATATAAGGTAGAGATGAAGAGATAGAGAAGATTAAGTACAAAGTGTTTAGTAGAAAGTAATATGAGTTAAAAAATTTAAATGATGGTGTTTTGGTATGGGAACATAGAATATATGTCCCCAATGATGCGGAGTTGAGAAAGAAGATATTGAGAGAGGTACATGATGATGTATATTCGATGCATCTGAGTAACAATAACATGTATAGGGGATTGAGACTAAATTACTGGCGGTCAGGATTGATGAGGGATGTAGCTGAATATATTTCTAGATGTTTAGTTTTTCAGTAAGTGAAGTTAGAGAATAAACATCCGGGAGGCTTACTACTGCCTCTTCCTATGCTTGAATGACTATAGAAAAATGTGAGTATGAATTTTGTTTTTGGATTTTTCCATACTCAGAGAGGTCACGATACAGTGTAAGTGATAGTAGATAGACTTTTTAATCATTCCAATTTCTTCCAATTAAAACTAATTGGAATCCTAAAGCGTTGGCTGAACTATATGTAGCTGAGATTGTGAGGTGGTATGGAGTACTATTGAGCATAGTGTCATTTAGATATGCTAGATTTACATTTTGGTTTTGGAGAGGCTTTCAGAAAGCCATGTATACACAGTAGCAGTTTATTGCAACTTTTCATCCTCAAACAATTGAGCAGATAAAAAGGATTATTAGAGTACTAAAAGATATGTTAAAGGTAAATGTGATGAGTTTCTCAGTAAGTTGGGATGTTTACTTGTCCCTGATTGAATTTGCTTATAATAATCAGTATCAAACTAGTATTGGGATGACACCATTTGAGGCCTTATATGGTAAGAGGTGTAGAACTCTAGTATACTGAGAAGAAATTGGAGAGAGAGATATTTGGTCCATAAATTATTGAGTTAACAACTGAGAAGATCAAAATGGTTAGAGAGAACCGTAAAGTAGCACATAGTAGATCGAATAGCTATGTTGATAAATAGGTGGTTGGGTGTATTTAAAAATATCTCAATGAAAAAGGTGTATTGAGATTTAAACAAGAAAAGAAAGTTGAGTCCGAGGTATGTGGGACCCTATAAGGTTGTTGAGAAAGTTGGGCTAGTCGCGTATAACTTGGAATTGCCTCCAAAGTTGAAGCAGTTACACAATGTAGTTCATGTTTTACTTTTGATAAAGTGTTTACTCGATGAATCTTATAATATTTCGAGCCAAGCTGTAGAAATTCAAGAAGGTTTGACTTTTATACAAGTACCAATAAGAAATTTAGACAGAAAAGAACAAGCTTTGTGTAATAAAGTAATTCTAGTAGTTCGAGTTCTGTGGCAAAATAAAGATATTGAAGAGATTACGTGAGAACGTGAAGCAACTATGAAGAAATATTATTCACAATTGTTTCTTGAGTTAGGTAAGGAAATTCGAGGAACGAAATTTTTATAAGGTGGGTAGAATTGTAATACCCGTATTCGTAAAGTAAGGGTAAAGAAGTAATTTAATAAATATTACATGGAATTTAAAATAATATATATGTAAGATTTACTATTAAAAAAATATATATAATTAAAAAAAGAATAGGACAAAACACCTGGTAGTTGGTATCAAAAAGAAAGAGAAAAAAAGGAAAAAAAAAAAGGAAGTATCCAGCGTGGTACAAAGTAAAAAAAGGAAAAAAAAAATTATGTCGTGGAAGGATAAGAAAAAAAAAAAGGGTGGACAACACCTGGAGTCTAGGTGTTGTCACAAACCAAATGCATTGTTGCATGTTTGACAACAACATTAACATGCAGCAATACTGCAAACGGTTATATATATATATATATATATATATATATATATATATAGTTTTTCTTTTATTTATTCATTACTTACCAAATCCTATTTGGTTTTCTCTTTTCCTCAACCAAAAACTATTTTGTTTCTTTAAACACTTGGAGATTGAAAGAAAGGTTGAAAGGGTAAAATTTTGAAAAGGTTTACGGGAGAAATTCTAAGAGAGTCAAGGAAAGCTCTAAGAAAAACCAAAGGTAATAATGTGAATTTTATTTTTGAAATTTAGCATACATGAAATTTTTCGGAATTTAATGTGGGAATTTTAGGAATTGAAGAATAAATTAGAAATTTTAATATAAATATTATGCCAGGTGTTGACGATCAGCAACAGAGAGAAATTGCTTAAAGGAGTAGAAAAGGTAAAGAGGTAATCCACAGGTAGCTCTAAATGCTACGTGGTGAGTTAGATTTACTTTAAGTAATCAATATAAATATGAAATATATTATGATAGTATTTGAATAAATCATTAACTTTTGATTTGGTGATAGATGAAAGTTTGTTGATAGGTATGATAGGAATAATGGATGTTTAGAGAATATTTAATGAGAAATAATATTATTGGAATAATGAGTCGATTTAATAATAAATGCAATAAGTGAAATTCTTGACGAGCTATGGTTGATGATTTGATATTATTTATGAGGAGAGGAATTTAGTGGATCTTGATGAGCTATGATTGATGATTTGATATAATTTATGAAGAGAGGAATTTAGTGAAAATTTTCTAATAATAATTTGAGAATAATCGGGATAGCTAATTTGAATGTTTGAATACATGTTTGCTTCTATATTATTGTTCATATGCATATTTCATATCATTATTCATATGCATATGCATGAAATAAAAGAACCGGGGAGGTAGCCGGTCTAAATGAAAATAAAATTATCGGGAGGGTAGCCGGTCTAAATGAGAATGAAAGAAACGGGAAGACAGCCGGTCTAAGATAAAAATATGTCGACATGTGGGAAGACGTTCCCAATAATAATAACATTTAAATTCATACATTGCATTTGCTTAAATGTTGATTGTTATTACTTGAGACGCTAAAGTGCTATTCATGATTGTAAATTAATTGATAGATGAATAAGTCACATAGAGAGACAATTAAGCTGAGAAGAAATACAGAAATATGAAATGATGAGAATTATCTGGGCGACTGATTATATGCAGTGAACCTCATAATGAGGTAATTATGAGATAGAATTGAAAATCTCAAGATTATGATTAACTACATGAAAAAAAAAAAAAAAAAAAAAAAAGCCATTTGTAAAGGATGAGGATTTGATATGAGTAGTGATAATAGAATGTTATCATCAAAATATATAAGATATAGATGAATGAATATTGGTAGACTACTTATATAAATTGAATACTTCTAGTAAGTTTAATTCACTGAGCTTGTGAAGCTCACTCCTCATTGTACAATGATTTCAAGTAGCGGGCAGGACAGATAGAATTGTGAGCAGAGATTCAGACTAAATCATTTTTTGTAAGCCACGTGGTCAACATCCTCAGACTAATGAGAAAGAAACATGAAAAAAATTATTTGTAAACATTAATGCCTAATATGTTGTATATACTGTTCAGTTAAGATCTGAATGATAGAACTCCCATGTTGAGGGTTGAGGATTTATGTATGTAAATCATTCAGTTGTTGTTTTTTTTATTGTTGCATATATGTGTCGTGCTAGGATTTTCAAAAAGTGACGACACCTTCTTGGGGGTGGCCAACCCGTGATGGGTCATTACAATAATAAATCTCAATTACCAAGCTTATCCCCAGCAATACACCTAAGCAAATTTCTAAGACTTCGATTGATAACCTCAGTTTAACCATCAGTTTGGGGGTGAAAAGCAGAACTAAACCTCAAGTGAGTCCCAAAAAGTCTCCAAAGGGTCTTCCAAAAGTAGCTCATGAACTTAACATCTCTAACCAACACAATAGATGTGGGTGACCTATAAAGCCTAACGATATCCCTGAAGAATAGTTTAGTTACATGAGAAGCGTCGGTGGTCTTACAACAATGTATAAAAAGTGTCATCTTAGAAAACCTATCAACCACAACTAAGATAGAATCATGACCTCTAGCGATTCTAGGTAATCTGAGAAATAATTTATGCTAAGGTCCCGCCATGGCATATGTGGTACAGGTAATGGTGTATATAACCAATATTCATTTTTCTAGTCTTAGCTTGCAGACATATGCAACATTGTCGCACGATCCGACCTACATCCCGTTTTCGTGAAGGCCAATAGAATATGTCTTTAACTAAGGTCACAGTCTTATCCTTCCCAAAATGTCCGACTAATCCTCCAGCATGCATTTTCCACACTAGAAAATCCCTAAGTAATGTATGTGGAATGCATAATCTAGTTCCCTGAAACAAATATCCGTCTCTAAGTAAGAAGTCAACATAGGATTGACGGTTTCTCATACTAATCTCTTAAAATATGAGGCCAAAATCTAGGCAAGTAAGATACTCGTCCTTTAATCTATCAAACCCGGGTACCAAGATACTCATAGACTATAGTATTATGATAATGCGACTCAATGCATCAGCAACCTTATTCTCGACACTTGCATGATGGTGGAGAACAAAAGTGTACTCCTGAAGAAATTCTACCCATTTGGCATGCCTTAGAGCCTGATGTTCAGAGTACAACACCAATTCCTGTGGTAGTAGATAGTACCGCCAATGATGAAGGGCTTGCACAATAGCGTAAAACTCTCTATCATAGGTAGAATACCTCTGTTTCGCTTCATTGAGTTTCTTGCTAAAGTATGCAACGAGATGACCATCCTTACTCAAAACCCCTCCTATTCCTATCCCAGATGCATTACAAGCAACCTCGAAGACCTCAAAAAAATCTAGGTGACTTAATACAGGTGCTCCGTCATCTTGTACTTAATATCCTTAAAGGCTTTAGATGCGGCTACCGTCCACATAAATTCATCTTTCTTCAAACAGTTAGTAATAGGAGCCATAATGGAGCTAAACCTTTTAACGAATCTTCTATAAAAGGTGGCCAAACCATGAAAAATCTGAATCTCATAAATAGTTTTTGGCTCCGGCTATTCTCTAATAGCTCTAACTTTATCGAGGTCAGCTACGACTTCCTGTGCAGAAATAATGAATCCTAAGAAGAGCACTTGGGCCTGCATGAAAGAACACTTCTTAAGATTTATGTATAACTTCTTGACCCTAAGTTTTTCTAACACCAATCTAAGGTGACTAATATGTGCCTCCGGGGATCGACTATAAATAAGGATATCATCGAAGTAGACCATCAAAAACTTGCCTAGAAAATGGTGTAAGACCTGAGTCATCACTCATATAAAAGTGCTCAGAGAATTGGTCAACCCAAAGGGCATCACTATCCATTCATAAAGACTATCCAGAGGCTTAAAAGCAGTCTTCCACTCATCTCCCGGCCTAATGCGAATCTGATGATACCTACTACGTAGATCAATTTTGGAAAACCACTTAGCTTTTGCCATCAAATCCAATATATCCTCAAGAAACAAGATAGGAAACCTATACTTAATAGTGATTTTATTGATCGTGTGACTATCTAGACATTCTCTAGGTTCCATCTTTCTTAAAGGTTAACAATGCAGGGACAACGCACGGGCTAAGGCTCTTTTGAAGGAATCTTTTACTCAAAAGACCCTCCGCTTACCTATTCATTTCAGCATAGTCACTAGGGTTCATGCGATAATATGGTAAGTTTGGCAATTGAGATCTTGGGACTAAATCAACAGCATGCTATACATCTCTCATGGGAGGTAGATCATCGGGAAACTCCTCCGAGGCTACATCCTGAAATTCGGACAATAGTTTACTAACATCAAGAGGTAGGTCAATGGTTTGGTCGGGTGTACTCTAGGTAACCTCTTTGGCCACTAGAGCTAACACGAGACCACTCTTCACTATCTTTCTCGAACTCTCCACGTGTTACTAGGTGGAGACTTTTCGTCCCATGTGTCTCAGATGAGGACTAGCTCTTTAACTTTCCATCATTTTCCTTAGGTTGTGCCAGCTTCAAAGTGATTTTCTTCCCATTATACCTAAACACAAACGTATTTTCTTTTCCATGGTTAGTCGCATCTATGTCATAAATCCAAAGACGACCTAATAACACCTCAGCGACATCCATAAGTAGGACATCACACCACATGTCCCTTACATACTCACCCATCTGTGTTCGAACTGGACACCTCTCTGTAACGGGTAAAAAAGTCTTATCCACCCAAGCTACTTGATATGGTTAAGGATGTGGTTCTGGTTTAAGTTTTATTTTGGTCATAGCCAACTTCACAATCACATTCAAGAAACTACCTCCATCAATAACAAGTATCTTTATTTCCAAGCATCTTAGTTTGGTCATAGTCGGTTTAAGTTTTTTTTTTGGATATAACTACTAATTATTGATTAACCACAAGACAGGAATATTAAAACAGTATCAAGTGAAGGCTCATACCTTTCATGAGGTCCAATTTACCTTGATGGAAGACTATAAGAGTTGGGTTTGCAATCCCAAATTAAAAAATAAGCTCTTGGTCAAACAAAAGTCCAGGTAATGTGATTTTCTTTTTGTTTTTTTTTCAAGCTGTGTGTATGAAATAGAAAAAGAAATTTACAACTTCAAATCTGTTTTTGAAAACAGGATATGCGTCCTTGGATGTGACCACAACTCCTGACAATAGGCGACGATGACCAAAGCTTCGTCCTTGGGTTTTGCTTGCCGAAGGTGGGCGACCACAGTGGAGGAGGTGACTCAGTTAAAACGCGGCTGACGGTGGAGATCCGAGAGGGTGGCGCGCACTGGTTGAGGTGGTCGTTGATCATGTTTTGGCCAAGATAATAGCGCAAGAATGGCTAGAGTGAAGAGATCAGAAGATTCCGGTCTTGCTGTGTGGTTGGCCTCGAACGAAGGTGGCTAGAGGTGATAGCGCAGGGCGGATGGCCTTGAGATTTTCAGGTTGTGGGCGGTTCAAGATAGCGAGTCTCTTGGTGGCGGTGGTGAGATCAGAAGATCACTGGAAAACAACGAATTTGCGTTAAAGTTGTTTTGGCCTAAGGCCCTGTTTGGTTCGTGAATCTGTGTCTTGGCAGATTGTGTACTGGTGTTTATGGGATGGCTGTAGATGGGGGTTTGGTTTTGGATCTGAGTTTGGGGACTTGTTTAGGCTCTGATACCAAAATTGATGTAGAATAAACAAGAGAAAGAAACTAGGCAGACGTGGGGATTGGAACAGAAAGCTAGGTTACTCTAGGGAAGAAGAAATATGATCTCACTGTATTTTATTCAATATCAAAGCTGTCTCTAGAATGTAATACAATCAGATAGTTATACTAGAAAATAAGCTAACTCTAGTAAGGACTCTGCAAATAAGAGGACTCTGAAATAAATAATAAAAATAATTATTAAGACTAAGACTAAGACTAAGCCTAAGCTCAAGATATCTTACGGGTGCCCCTCGATGTTCAGACCAAGCTTGGTTGGACATGGTTCCATCATGACTCTTTCTACAAAATATGACAATGAACATGTTTTGTGATGACTGACAAACAAATTTCAGGGTCTCTGGATGGAAAAACTTCAAAATTCACATAAGACGTTCTTCATTTCTGTTAAATTGCAATATTGTTGACATCCTATCAAACCATATAGAAAAATTCAATGTTATGTTTGTTAATTTAATCGAGCATTGTTGTTTCAACGTATTGATTAGAGGGGATTAATTAACTAATAATAATTGAGTTGTTCTTTTCTTGTTGTCTTTTTTTAACTTGCTTAGTCAATTCAATATTAAAGTGTAATATTAAATATGTTTTCTTTTTAAATAAGAAACATTAAGAAAGAAAAGACAATCATTTGAATACATATTTCTGGTGCCATTTGGTAAACCATATCCTACCATACAAATTGCATCTTTTCGTAGTTTGCATCACCCGTATGGATTTTCTCATATGACTTTTCTCTCATAACATTTTGGCTCCATACCTGAATCTTGTTATTTATTTAGTCGTATACCCATTTCAAATATGAAGTATTATTCAATTTCTAAGTGAAAGAAAAATGTATGTGGCAAGGCCTCTTTCAATGTATAGAAAGAACCCAAATGATCTCTTAATACCACCACCAAGAGATCTTCATTCAGGTCATTTAGTCATCAGAGACATCGAATCAGATAACAATGAGGACACAGGCTGTTGGGGGTTTCGTTATGCGAAAGGACTTGTTCGTAAGCTCCCGTTGCCTCAAAGTACAGTCCTGTACAACACTTGTGACTCAGAGTTAGGAGATAAGTTATTGTCAATCCCAGTTCTTGATCAGCCCTTGGCTTCAAATCGCTATTATGTCATCCATGCAGATGGCAAGTATACAGGGTAATTAAATGAATTTGCAGGATTACGATTCACATTTAATCTCTATTTGGAATCAAATGAAATAAAATTCATTTCACTTTTAGATAAATTGAAAAAAGAATTATTTTAAAATTAATTTTTATTTTGACTAAATTGTAAAATTTAATTGAATTCTTATATTTAAAAATTTTAGAATAAACGAAAAAATTAAAAAAAAAATGATGGAAAGGGAGAGAAATGAAGCACAGAGATTTAAAGATAGAGAGAAAGATACAGTATCGTGATCAACATAACCTCACAACCTTTTATTTTTATTTTATATAATTTTTTAAAGTTTTATCAATTTTGATATAATTTGTAATAGGCTAACTTAATTTCACAGTGAATTCATTTCGTAATAAATTTCAAAGTTTTCTTTTGTTATTTCAAACGTAATAAGTATAGAATTACAAATGAAATCCATAAAATTTATTGAATTAATTTATTCAAAAGTCTTAAATCAGTAGCAGTACTGCAAGATTCATGGTGTAGTAACTGTATATGAATTTGCAGGCTAGCATGCAGGTGTTCAAGAAAGGAAAATATGAGCATTAATTGTTGCTTTCGCCAAATTGTAGAGGATCTTAAGCCAAAAACTTTTGATCATAGAGATGAATACCAACAAGTGGAAATCTGTACTGATGACACTGGAAACTTTTAGGCCAAGTCAATTGTTCCCAATAGTTTTCCTCCTATATTCCCAAGGAGCAAAGGGTGGAGTCTTTTCGTTTCAAGTTTATACAAATATCAGTTAGATGTTGCTCAAGGCCTTGATTCCTTATTGCGAATGCGCCTCCCGGGATTTGACTTTCCAATCTCTAACAATCGCTCTACACCTATAATCGTAGGGAAATGGTATTCTCCATTTGTGTTCGTGAAAGAGGAAATCAGTTCTCTGAAGACTCAGATGAAGAAATCTTTGTTCTACATAATAACTTTGGAGCAATATTGGGAAGAGATCTATTCACAAGAGAATTATGGAGACATGGGCAACATTGTGATTGTTGATGCAAGTGTGGAAAGGGAAGTTAATTTCTTGGTTGGCAAAGAAGCAGTGAAAGACAATAATGGAAGTTGCAGCAATGGATTTATTTGGTTTAGAGTTCCTGATCACAATAATATTAGGAGGGGAGCGAGTGCAGGTTTGAGTTCAGCAATTGTTGAGAGAATGAGATGGATGCAAGAGTTAGGAGGGTGGGTTGATGGGGTAGAAAGGTATGAGAAGATTGAGAGGGTAGAGGAGAATGGAAGTGAGAGTGGGTGGAGGAGATTTGGATGTTATGCGTTGGTGGAGAGCTTTGTTTTGAAGAGATTTGATGGAAGTTTGGTGCTAAATTGTGATTTTAGGCACATCAAGAAGATCATATATAAATGGGAATGAAAATCTTTGGTTAACAGAAAAGTTTTTTAAATTTGTATAAAGAAGAAGAAAACCTCAATCCTCTTGCTTTTTTTCAAACAAGCAAAAAAAAAAAAGTTTTTCACTCACTTTTCTTTTCTTTTCTTTTTCTTTCCTTCCTCTTCTCTCTTACCGATCAATGACTAGAAGTTATGTTACTAGGACTCGGACATAGGTGTTGGATACGAGTATATGTCTGAGTATCGGACTCGTTTATATTTTGTAAATTTTTCAATAATTTTGGAGTGTAAAAGTTTCATATCCGCATTTGAAGTGTCATGTCCGATATAATATGATAAGGTAAAACGAATAATCCATGTAACATAGCCTAATAGTAATAAATTATGAAAGTTATGAACTTAGGATGGATGTTATTTGAAATTGGGCGGTTTGCTTCTAGGCAAGTACTTGGTGATTTGATTTGATATTCTTTTTCTCTGTCAAGTTAATGGAATTATGCAAAAGAAGAAACCAATAAAAGGAAAAGTATACTTTCTAAACTCTCATTTTCTTCTTTTGCCTTTCTTTTAACACACCTTGCAACCGAGTTATGTCAGCGGGACAATAATTGCATGAAATTTCCCTGAATCAATCCGAAGATGCAATATAGCACCAAAAAAAGCAGTGCAAAGTAATCTGATACATGGTTTAATATATAAAGTAAATAATAAACTAAGCAGTGTTTCTTTGTCTTGTCTTATCTTACTTTATTTTTCTTTGCTTAGTTAAAACTGGCTGGTTTCATATCAAGCTTTCTTGTTGCATATTTTGTTTCCACTATAAAAAGATATGCAAATCAGGCCCCATATTCATAATAATGTAAATTATCTATTACACCCAAACTTTTGTAGTATTTCTTAATTCATAAGAAAACAATCACATAAATAATTATATCTCCCCTTCTCCTTCATCAAACATATACACTAAGTGAGAGATGTATGTGACAAGGCCTCTTTCTATGTATCGAAAGTCTCCAAACACCCTTTCAACAGAGACACCAGAAGGTCCATATTCAGGTTATCTGGTAATTACAGATGAAGAATCTGAGGCAGAGGACACATTCTGCTGGGGTGCATGTAAAAGGAGGAGAGTTGAAAGGCTACCATTTCCTCAAGACAAGATACTGGCCATTGAACATTCATCAGATTATAAAGAGCCGACAGTTACCAAGGTTTTCTTCATCCCGGTTCTTGATCAGCCTTTATCATCTAATCGCTATTATGTTATCCGAGCAAAAGGCAAATACAAAGGGTATGCTTAATGCTCTCCTTTAAGTAGCTACTAACTTATATCCTAGGCTGATTTTTTTTTTCCAATTTAGTTCATCAAACTTTGAGTTATGGGTTATTAATGAATAATGAGCTTCTTTTCAAACAATAAATTCTGTTCAAGTTGAGTATGAGGAATCTAGTTTTGTTTGAAAATGTAATTGTTACTATTACTAGTAGTTTTGTTGGGTATTTGTATTGCTAATAATCTCAGCAAATTGCAGAACTGATGAAACTGTTGTAAACTTGCAGGCAAGCATGTGTATGTTCAAGGGAACTAGACATGGGCATGTGTTGCTTTAGTAATGTTATGAATGACATAAGACCAAAACCATTTGATCCTCGAAACATATACCAACAAATCAAGATCCATCGCCATCATGGGCACAGTTTTTTCTCCAAATCTGTTGCTCCTGATGGTTTCCCTCCAACTTTTCTAGAAAGAAAAGGATGGGAAGTTCACAGCTCAAGGTTATACCGATCAAGACTAAATGAAGCTCTAGGCCTTGACACCAATCTTCGAGCACGTCTTCCAAGTTTTGATTTCCCCATCTCTGAGAAACGTTCGGATTCGATTGTTGTTGGGGAATGGTACTGTCCATTTGTGTTTGTAAGGGAGGATAGCAGACTAAGGCACCAAATGAAGAAGTCTGTGTTTTATAACATGACACTTCAGCAAAGTTGGGAACAGATTTTTTCGTGCGAAAATGTTAATAATGGAGAAAATGTAGTGAACATCAATACAAGTGTGCAAAGGGAAGTGAATTCTGTCTATGGTATGGAAGCTGTGAAGGATAACAAAATTAGTCATGGTGGGTTTTGTTGGTATAGAGTTCGTAACCGAAATCGAAACAGTGGGAGAGCGGTAAGTGTAGGTTTGAGTTTACCAATTGTTGAGAAAATGAGATGGTTACTAGAGGAAGGAGGGTGGATTGATGGGGGAATATCAGAAACGGAAGTGAAGGTGGAGAGAGTAGAAGAAAGTAGAAGTGACATTAACGATTGGAAGAAGTTTGGTTGTTATGTGTTGGTGGAGAGTTTTGTTTTGAGGAGATTGGATGGGACTTTGATGCTTATGTGTGACTTTAGGCACACCCATAGGGTTCAATGCAAATGGGAATGAGGTCTTATGACAATTTTGCAACTCATTGTACCCAAAAAAATGTCATTTTCTTAAAATCCTATCCTCTGTATATATGGTGTAATGCTTTGTGTGACAATGAATAATCTAATGCACAGTAATAGAATCCATGAGATAGATTTTCAGATGGTTTTATTTACCATGTCCTCCTTGAGTTATGATAAATAGAAGCTAGGCCAAACATTTTTAATTAAAAACTCTCCACTGCTGTTTTTTTTTTCTTCTTTGCTACTCAAAGGTAAATGGGAATCTTTGTGGAAAATAAAGAAGCTAATGCAGGATATTGTCAAATCAAATATCCCTATATGTCTGAATCTGATCACAGTGAGTCAATACTCAGTAACGATATGTTAGCATGACAAATTGGCTTGCACATGATGCTGATGTTCTGCTTCTATTTTCTTTTACCAAAGGGTTAAAAAAAATTGCAATTGCTGACCTGATGAATAATCCATTTTCTGAACCTTTTGGTTCTGAAATCTTGATAGTATTTTCAATGAACTCAATAATTGTGTGAATGCAGTAACTACATGACTGTGACATAGACTCCTTTTTCTGCTCTGGTACACATGCACGCATTAGTGGTGAAATAGAAAAATGTAAAGATCTTTATATTGTAAAGAAATGATTCTGAAAAAGGAATGTGAAGGGGTGGTGTTATATATATATATATATATATATAATTATAGTTTTTAAGATTCAAAGTAAAGGGGAAAATGATAAATTATTATCAAATCTATAAATGCTATGAGATTTATAAGTTATAGATTATTAAGGGCCATTAGTAGAATTTAATTTAATTTTTTCTGGCTCTTTCATTTTCTCCAGAATAGCATTTGTAGTGTGATTTTACTAATAAAAAAAAGTATTTGTTGCTGTGAATAGGTATATGTACCTATTAGGAATGAGGTTATGTTTTGGGATCTCGTCTAGACAAATTTGGGATTTGGGCAGATATTGTGGGATTTGACAATTGTAACTATTGTAACTAACAAAATTTATACTTGTATATAATAACATAATTATGAAACGAGACGAGAACTGAGATTTCTCGAATACCTTTTTACATAATTTTGTCATGGTATCATTTCATTTGACTTATTTCTGTCTTGTGGCAATACAAGACTGTCTTACGTAGAATCCTTCTCGGATTCTGTCTTGGTAGCACAACAATGTTACTAATCTTTGTTGTTATTCACTAGACTCCATTGGTGTAAAGATCTATTTTGGCAATCATCTTTGGGCTGATTCCTTTGCAAAAGGCTCGTTCCTCTTGAACATATTGATAGCTTGGTGTGTCCTACATCTCACGTATTCTTAGGAACTCTTTCTTTTGAACACTGTTTTGTTGTCTAAGATTATTGTTTGTTGCTTCTTGGATTAAGACATGACGTATGACAAATCTGAAATTATCCCTGTTAAATTAGACCAATCAAATTATTATTTGTGAGAATTCCATTTCAAAAATTTTGTTAAAGGGCCAAGATATGTGGAGATATATTAATGGTTCATAAAAGAAACCAACAGAAACAATATCTAGAGAACTAAAAGATTGGAAAATGAATAATACTTAGACCATTAGTTGGATTCTAAACTTTGTTGCACCACACATAGCCCTTAATCTCAGGGCATATGCAACTGCTGCTGAAATGTGGATTTCCTTGAAGAAAGTCTATCACCTAATTAATGCATCATGTATATATGAATTAGAACGCCAATTGAATAACTATTAGCATAATGAGAAATCCATTCAAGAATACTATATTGGTTTCATGAATCTTTGGTTGGAGTATACTTCATTGGTTTATGCTGATTTATCATATGACTCTCTTTTGGCCATTCAGAAAGTCCATCAGGCTTAACAAAAGCATCAATTTCTAATGAAAGTTAGGCAAGATTATGATATCCTTAGAACTAATTTGATGAACCAAATGCCACCACCCTTTCTAGATACTTGCTTGCAGGAACTTTTGCGTGAAGAACGTCGTGTAAAAATTCAATCAACTAATGAAGAACTAATTTCCAGGAGACTATTAAATGTTGTTTTAGTT
The DNA here is from genome assembly GCA_023935145.1 of Bretschneidera sinensis. Taxonomy (NCBI): domain Eukaryota; kingdom Viridiplantae; phylum Streptophyta; class Magnoliopsida; order Brassicales; family Akaniaceae; genus Bretschneidera; species Bretschneidera sinensis. The sequence continues at coordinate 34,158,987 of CM043699.1, forward strand.
GCTCAGGGATGACTTTGGAGGGATATGAGTAAAGTCCAATGCTTTGCTTGTAAGGAATTTTGGCACCTTGCAATTACTGTAAAAAGAAGGGCCGTATCATATTTGAATTCATTCGGAGACCAAAAAATCAGAATCAAGCCTATCAAGCACAGATTGATGATTCATTTCAAATGAATCCCTCTCATGCATCTGCTGTTGTTACTGCTTCCTCGACTTTGACACCTAAACTAGTTTAACAAATTATTCAGAATGTACTTTCTACTATGAACATTTTAGGCAACTCCTCAAAAAATTGAGATAATTCCTCCAAAAATACTTCATCTCGTTGGTTTTTAGATTCTGCAACATCTAATCATATGACATACTCACCCCAAAATCTTGAAACAATTTACCTTTATCATGGCATCTCTACCATTAAGACTGTTAATGGTGAGAGAATTCCTGTATCTAGCATTGGTAACTCTTATTCATTTTCATCTTCATCTCTTCAACTTAATAATGTTATGTTAGTTCCTAAGTTATCCGATAATTTGATATCCATTGGAAAATTATTTGATAACAATTGTTTTGTGCCTTTTTCTCTTACTAGTTATGTTACACAGTATTTGGCAACTGGAAAGTGATCGGGAATGGTCGTACATATGATTGTCTATTCACACTAGATTCATAGGAAACGTTTTCATTTGCTGCTTTTCTTTCTGCTCATTCAGATAAAGATCTAAGTGCCATTTGGCATTATCGGTTAGGTCGAATTCTATCATATTGTTAACAATGCTAAATCTGATCAATATGATGTTTCTTTTCCTTGTTCAATACGTTGCATGGCCAAAGGTAAAACATTACATTTTTTTAACCATATTAGTGCTACTATAGCTTATTTCAAATTAATACACTATAATGTACGAGATTTTGCACCTGCGCAATCACATATTGGTTACAAATATTATGTCACATTTATAGATGATTTTAGTCGCTTCACTTGGAGTTATTTTTTATATGCCAAAAGTGGAGCTCTTTAGTTCTTTAAAAACTTTTCAACCACGATAAAAAAAAATAAATACAAATCATCTATTCAAATTCTTAGGTCTGATTCTGAAGGAGAATATACTTCTCATGCTTTCCAAACCTATCTGCTTAAAAAAGCATTCGTTCCGAAAATCTTATCCTTATACCCCTCAACAGAATGGCATTACAGAAAAAAGCATTAGCACATCTGGGATGGTGCTTGAGCTCTTTTAATTGACTTGTCTGTTCCTTTGAAATTCTAGGTAGAAGTAATAAAAACTTTTGTTTTCTTAATAAATTGACAAATTTCTCCATCTTTGAACAACAAGTCTCCATACTTTCGCTTGTTTAAAGAAAATCCAAAATATGATATTCTTTATTCCTTTGTATGTGTTTGCTTTGTTCATCTTTCCACTCATGAAATGACCAAATTCTCGTCATAGTCCACAAAATGTGTATTCTTGGGATATAATTCTGGTAAAAAAAATATTTTGTTGTTATGATTCTTTAATCAAATGAGTTTGTATTTCTCGTAATGTTATCTTCCTAGAAAGGGGTCTATTATTATCAAAATAATATGGATCCTAATCCTAATCCTAGTCCTGCTTCCTCTCTTTGATGCCTCTTCTCCATCTTCTTCAAAGTCTTCTTCCTTGGTTCGTTTTAAGGATGGAATTGTTTATCAGCGCCGTGTGAATCATGATAAAGTTACACCTACCACCTTGATTGATCATACTTCCCAGGAACCTAATCCTCCACTTCGACATTCATCTCCTACTATTAAAGTCCTAAGGAGATATGGTTATCTTTCCCAACTTCATTCTATTACCATTCCTAAATCCTATAAGGAAGCAATTCAGCATGATTGTTGGAAACATGTTATGGATGATGAGTTGCGAGCTCTTGCAGAAAATAACATTTGGGAGATTGTTCCTTGTCCTTTAGGGATTGTTTCCATTGGCTGTAAATGGGTCTTTGCTATAACATTGAAATCAGATGGTTCTCTTAACAGATATGAAGCACAATTAGTTGCCTTGGGAAATTGCCAAGAATATGGCATAGACTATGAGGAGATATTTACCTATGTTTCCCAAACGGCTACTGTTCGCACTTTGTTGCTATTGCCTCTTCAAATATCTGTCCAATACACCAAATGGATGTAAAGAATGCATTTCTTCATGGTGACCTTCATGAAGAAGTGTATATGAAGTCTCCTCTAGGTCTTGTTAATGTCAAACCATGATCATTTTTTTTTTAAGGAGATCACTGTATGGACTCAAGTAAGCCTCGCGGGCATTGTTTGACAAATTTAGTCAAACACTATTGTTAGAGGATTTTTGAAAAATTCAGTATGATTATTCATTGTTCATCAAGCATACTCCATCTAGAATCATTCTTCTTCTTATATATGTGGATGACATCTTAATAACTGGTAATGATTATGATGGAATTACTGTTCTTCATAATCTTTTTCAAAGATCTTTTCATAAAGATCTAGGACATATGGCATATTTTCTAGGAATTAAGATCCAGAGATTTGCCAAGGGAATGTTTCTGTTTCAAAAGAAGTATGGTGATGATTTGGTTGTTCTTACTAATTTAACGGATGATAAAACGGTAGATACTCCAATGGAGTTGAATGTCAAATTAAGGAAAGATTATGGGGAACCAATTTATGATCCTACTCACTATAGGAATATGGTTGGAAGTCTTATCTATCTTACAATTATCATTCCTGGTATCTCCTATGTTGTTCATACTTTTTTTCAATTCATGCAAGATCCTCGACAACCTCATTTTACTGTTGTCCATCATTTGAATCATTACATACGTTCTTCGCTTATAAAGGGTTTTTTTTTTCCATCAAACACCCCATTGTCTCTGAAAGCTTATGTTGATGCTAATTGGGGAGGGGACTAGACTCTAGACACTTCACAACTGGTTGGTGTATGTTTTTAGGGGATTCATTAATCTTTTGGAAATGCAAGAAACAGGAACGAGTGTCCAAATCTTCTACTGAAACCGATTATAGATCCATTTCTGCTGCCTATTTTGAAATAATTTGGCTTTGTGATCTTCTTCATGAGCTTGGATATTCTCAAAATAGCTCGGCTCTACTACATTCAAACAATACTAGTTCCATTCAGTTGCTACAAATCTAGTCTTCTATGAACGAACAAAACACATTGAGGTGGACTGTCATTCTATTCGAGAATCTTCTAATCACCATGAAATTATTATCTTATGTGTCCTCAAATTTACAAGCTGGCCAACATATCACCAAATCACTTCCTTACCATCGACATGAATTTCTTAGTTGCAAATTAATGCTACTAGATTCATGGCATCAACTTGAGGGAGGGTGTGAATAGATATATGTACATATTAGGAATGAGTTGATATTTATGATCTGGTCTAGACAGATTTATGATTTGGGCAGATATTGTAGGATTTGAAAATTGTAACTAATATAACTGACAAAATTTATACTCTTTTATAATAGCATAATGAAAAGATAGGAGAATTCAGATTTCTCCGATACTTTTTTACATAATTCTGTCAGCAGTGTAATTTGAATGGAAAATACTTTCTTAAGTTGTGATTTTTGATTGTAATGTATATTTGTTTAGGGAGATTAGAGCTCAAATGTTTTAATTCACATCCTCACTTAGAGCATGTGTATAGCTAAATAAAAATTTGCAATTAGATATGGAGACAACTGAATTTTACTAGCTAATTAGGAACCTAAAATGCTGTAAATCGAGGTTCAAACCCAAAAAAGGGGTGAATTGGGTTTTAAAAACTTTTTGCTAATTAACTTGTAAGTTTTTAAAACAATTTAATAAGCAAAGCTCACAATCAAATAATATGCTTATAAATAAAGGAGTTAAGGAAGAGAATATACAAACTTCGTTTATAGTGGTTCGGCAATATTGGAATCTCCGACCCTATGTCCACTCTCTTCAAAGAACCTCCTTAAAGTAATAAACTAATCGTTAGTCGAGCAACTTTATGGGTGTTGCACAAACCTTACAATAATCTCTGCCTCACGGAAGTTACAAACAAAGTGCTTAATCTGAAACACTCTAAGAGTTACACCAACTGTTTCCCTTTTACAATAAATTTTATTAACTGTGAAGTAAATGGTAGGGAGATAGCAATGAATGCTTTTTACAAATGAATAATACCTCTCTTTTAAGAATAAGCTTGAAGTATGGCTCACAAAGGATTTTTCAAAGCTTTTGAGAATTAATGAGCTATATGATGAATTGAATATGCAATCTTCCTTATTTAAATGCTTATTGAAGTGAGTTTATATAGTCTTTAACTAATATGGCCGTTTGACATTGACTTGGTAAGTTTGAGGCATTAAATGCTCAAGTCCCGCGTCTCAAACGGTCATATTTTTGAATTACCGGTCGACTAGGTCAAGTGAAAAATGTTTACTTTTAGGCTTAGGGAAAGTACCAATCGACTGGGTCATGGGACCAGTCGACTGGGTCCTTAGTACTAGTCGACTGGTGTATAGACTCAGTCGACTTAGTTGTCCTTCAGCCCAGTTTTTATGTTTCAAAACAATTTTTTTTTACTTAGAAACTTTTTGTATTTTAGTTTTGTCAAATCTTTTTGTAAATTGAGCCATAGATCAAGCTAAGTAATTGAATTTAGAGATTTACGAAGTGATTCAATTACCTTAGTGCCTATTCTAGGTCTTCTATCTTCTTTTGGTGTCCGAACGCGTTGAGTTCTTGCATCTTGTTTCTGAACTGAATGTTTTTACTGCTTAAACACTTAGATAAAACTGTTAGTGAAATTTATGTAGTGTTTTATCATTATTAAAATCAAATATGGGTCAATAATCTCTCTCTTTTTGATGATGACAAAACTAAGGAGAGAAAAAACAGTTTTAAAAACTAAGTATTGGTTTTTTGAAATATTTGGACAAAGTTTCCTTAGTTTTTCTGATAAAAACCAACTTGTAAGCATTCAAATAAAGTTGTGATATAGTAATATCAATCCTAACCAAGAAATGCATGACTATTTTACATTTGTTAACATGTTCGGAGCAATGCGCCCCCTAAATTTATGCTGTCTAAGTTTACAACAGATTTTTCTCTTTTTCTCCCCCATTTTGACAATAGTAGAAAATGGGGTATAAACTTGAAAAATAAGCAATGTAATCACTATAAACATGAAGATAAGGCATAAACAAACTTGTGTGAAAAAACTAGGCATTAATCGAAGTTAGGAAGACTTCCCGAGAAGAATTAGAAGTTTTCACATAAGCTTGAACAGTTAAAGCATATAGATGAGCAAAAAGAGCTCAAACTAAGCAACCATATAGCTTAAAAGTAAAGCATATATATGAGCTAAAAGCTAAATAAGTGAAAATTAAGCAAGTATATGCAAACATCCATACATCATAGGCAACTGTCTAAAAATCGAGTACAAGTATACGAATGTATATAAGAAAAGAAATGTTCGTGCTAAACTATCCATGGAGCTATACATAAATAACAGAAATGATAAAGGCAAAAGACTCAGTGAGCAGGGAAGTCAAAGATATCCCGGAAGAGATCTCGAATCTTTGCCAATGAGCCTTCTTAGTGCTCTCAGAGTAACTCAAAGTCATCCTTGAGGGTGCTGATGTCGCGACATATGTGATCAATATCAGTCCGCACCAACTGGAAGCTCTGGTCTACAAAAGAGCTCAAGCTTAGGAAACTCGACTGCATGGATAGCTAGAGACTCGCAATAGCCTGTAGGACGTCGTCTTGTCCAGCCTGACCAGCACCAAAGCCACCATGTCTAGCATGCTGCGGACTAGGGTCAGTGTTCATGGCAGTGGGAAGAGCTGCATCATCAGGCATTTCGTCGTCCTCATCACTCATCACTGATCCTTATGTTCTTTCCAGGCTTGGAATAGACCATGCCATCCTAAATCGTGCACCCCATCTTATTCAAAAAAAGACATTAATAATGTCTTTCGGGCTGATATCCTGAGCTTCTGAGGCAAACAAGGGGACATGGAAGTGTTGGAGGATCAAGGTGATGAGCATCCCGTATGGGAAGCACCCAAAGTTGTGTGTTTCGTCATTTATCATATTGGCGAGTAAGAGTGGATAAATATTGAAATGATGTCTAGTTTTGAGACACTAGATCAATACTATGTCTATTTTAGACATATAACCCCAACTCCCGAGTCTAGGGTGGATGGTCCAACTCACTATGAGATTGAACAATTTTGAATCAAGGGGTATGTCACTACATTGGTGAAATGTAGTGAGTCGAAAGACATAGTTAGGGGCACCTCTAACTATCTAACATGCCTCTTCATAGTCAAAATTGTCTGGCCATCCATCCAGACTCCACTAGACCCCTCCTACGGAGATTCTTAGTAGGTTGACAAAAAGGTCGGTATTTACTTCAAATTCTATGTCCATGATCCTGGTCTTAAATCGAAGAGCTAATTGGATAGGTTTAACCAGGTTGGCATAGAGTTGATAGATAAGGCGAGGGTAATATTTTCGGTGGATGTTTACAATGAGGGTTAGGTGAATCCCCTCAAAAACAGGAAATTTTTTAAAATTTACGTGATGGAGAGAATCTAAATCGACGAATCCAAAATAGTGACTCATCGAGCTTGGTCCTCACCTGCTTGCTCGAGGAACCAGCCATCCCCTTTCCCTTGTGGACGTGTGAGGTTCGAAAACCGTGGTTTTTACTCGGATTCTCTCAGATATTTTGAAAAAAAAAATCGTTTGGAGAGAGGTTTTGGGAAATGATGAGGTTTCAACCATGAAAAGTTGAAAAATAGGTGATTTGAGGAAAGAATGAAGGTTTTATGAAGTTTATCTCAAGGGATTTTGTTCTTAAATCAAATATTTTTAGAGAGAGAGTTAGGGTTCATCAGAAATGGTCTAAAACCTATAAAAAAATGAAACGACTATTTATAGAATCGCGATATCAGTCGACCGGTTTAGGGTACTAGTCGACTAAGTCCTTCATAATTTAGGGACATTTCAATATACCAGTCGACTGGGTCAGGATACCAGTCGACTGGGTCAGGATACCAGTTGATTGGGTAAACTGGAAGTAAGACACCAGTTGACTAGATGTACCCTACTAATCGACTAGGTTGTCTAGGAGAATTTTAAATTTTTGGCTCCAAGTATTTTTATGTGGTACCAGTCGATTGGGTCAAGTTATCAGTCGACTAGGAAATTGGTTAGTGAGATGCCAGTTGACTGTATTGACCCTACTAGTCAGCTGGGTTCATTAGAAGAAATTTCAAATTTTTGGCTCTAAGCTTCTCGTGTAATACCAATCGATTGGGTTCTTGTACTAGTCGACTGGTGAAATGGGCAGTGAGTTACCAGTCGATTGGATTGACTCAACTAGTCGATTAGGTAACTAGACAGAGAGATACCAGTCGACTGGGTCAAGATACTAGTCGACTGGATCTTTTACAAAATATAAAATTTTGAGCTCTATCTTGGAATTTTAGCAAGAAATGATTTATCTATGCCATCTTGAGTGAGAGATATATTAAATGGGAGTTAATACTCATTCACTAGATGTCAAATATGCATATGATGAAGTGTAGATGCAATCAAACACACATTTTTTCATAATTTGTTAAGCCTATTAATAGTCTAATCTTGCTAAAGCTATCTTCGTTCAAAGGCTTAGTAAGAATGTCAACTATTTGGTCCTTTGAAGGGATGAATTCTAATCTAATATCACCATTTTGAGTGTGGTCTCTTATGAAGTGATGTCTTATTTCTATGTGTTTGATTCTCAAATGCTGAATAGGGTTTTTGGTCAAGTTGATAGCACTAGTGTTATCATAATGAATTGGTATATGTTTAAAGTTTATGCCATAGTCTTTTAGTTGTTGTTTCATCCATAACACTTGTGCACAACAACTTCTGGCTGCTACATATTCCGCTTTGAAGGTTGATAGCACAACTGAATTTTTGTTTCTTGGAAAACCAAGAGGTTAACATTGCACCTAAAAATTGGCATGTACCACTAGTGCTTTTTCTATCTAGCCTACAACCCGCAAAATCAGCATCCGAATATCCTACAAGCTCAAAAGTTGATTTTCTAGAATACCATAACCCTAGGTTTTGAGTTCCTTATAAATATCTTAGGATTCCTTTTACGAAAATTACATGTGATTCCTTAAGATTAGCTTGAAATCTAGCACAGGATACACTGAACATTATATCAGGTCTACTTGCAGTTAGATAAAGTAAAGCTCCTATCATACTTCTATAAGTTTTAGTATTTACACACTTACCTCCCTCATCTAGGTCAAGTTTTATGGAAGTGCTTATAGTAGTGCCAATTTACTTTGAGTTTTCCATCCCAAACTTATTTAGTAGGACTTTGGTGTACTTTGATTAATTGATAAAGATGCTTCTTTCAATTGTTTGATTTTTAGTCCAAGAAAGTAAGTAAACTCTCCCATAATGCTCATTCAAATTCACCTTGCATACACTTAGCAAACTTTTGACACATAGATTCATTAGTAGCACCAAATAAAATATCATCAACATATATTTGGACTATTAATATATCATTTTTGTGAGTTTTTGTGAAGAGAGTTGTGTCTATTTTTCCACTTGTAAAACTATTTTCAAGCAAAACTTACTTACTCTTTCATACCATGCTCTTGGAGCTTGCTTCAACCCATAAAGAGCTTTAGAAAACTTATAGACATGGCTTGGAAGACTAGGATTTTCAAATCCAAGATGTTGCTCAACATACACCTCTTTTTCTATTAAACCATTTAAAAAGACATTTTTTACATCCATTTGAAATAGCTTAAATTTATTGAAGCATGCAAAAGCCAATAATATACGAATGGCTTATAATCTAGCTACGGGAGCATAAATCTCATCAAAATCAATTCATTCTTCTTGATTATATCCCTTAGCAACTAGTTTAGCCTTGTTCTTAGTTATTATTCCATTTCATCCATTTTATTTCTATATACCCATTTGGTTCCTATTATTGTGTGATTCTTTGGTCTAGGAACTAGATTCCATACTTTTTTCCTTTCAAATTGATTTAATTCTTCTTGCATAGCATTTATCCAATCAACATATTTTTCGACTTCTACAAAAGTCTTAGGTTCTACTTGAGATAAATAGGCTACACAATTGCAATTATTTCTTATAGAGGATCGAGTTCTTACCCATTGTGAAGGATCACCAATCACTTGATCGATTGGATGATAATTCACATACCTCCAATCTTTGGAAAGACTATCCTCTTATTGACTTGTAGATGGTTGATCAAGATTGAGAGCATCTACCTCTTGACTTGTTTGAGAATGGCTCTCCTTCGGGCCAACAATAGGAGTAAGTGTTTCCATTCTTGGAATAAAATCTGCATCATCATTAAAAGATACTACTTTACTACTAATTGGGTTAGACTCATCAAAGGCAACATGTACGGATTCTTCAACCACTAGAGTTCTTTTGTTAAAGACTCTATAAATTTTACTAGAAGTTAAATATCCTAAGAATATCCCTTCATCAGTCTTGGAGTCAAATTTACCTAAATTAGTTCTATTGTTGTTTAAGATGAAGCACTTGCAACCAAAACCATGAAAATAAGAGGTATTAGTCTTTCTACATTTCCATAGTTCATATGGAGTTTTGTCAAGCATAGGCCTAATTAATACTTGTTGCGCGTTTATCTACCTAAATAAATAAGTAAATAATCCCACTCGTTTTACTTGCAAGTGCACAAGGTCAACAGTAGTATAGTGTGTGAATGCAAGATCATCTCCACAGGGATTGGTAAAGTTCAATTTAGAATTAGTTTCGCAATATAAAAAGATAGAAATAATAAAAGAGTTGATTTTGATAAAGATAAAATAATAAAGATAAAGGCTTAGGGATTTGATATTCATCACTAATTATGCTACCACAATATAACAGTATGCCAATGCTTTAATCATGTCATGTATACCTAATGTTTGTCAACCTAAGGGCATGGTATCTACTCCTTAAGCTATTGATTTCCCTAAGCAATGAGTTAGGCATGGTATCTACTCTAACTCATCTCTTTCTTAAGGGATTCAGCATGGTATATGCTGAGTTGTTCCTTAAGAGAGCATAAGATCTTTGGAAATCGACAAGTACATGAAACCTAGGGCATAGTATCTACTCCCGGTTTCCCATGTTGATTAACCCAAGAATCCGACGTGGATATCTTTTGTTACTATTGTTGAACCTAAGACTCGGTCATCCAAATTGATTCAACTAACTAATCCATACCACATGCATACGTTGATCAAACACACACATATGAGGAATTTAAATAAAAACAGGCATTAATCAAGTTAAGTATCACAACACAAATATCACAAAGGCACCAATACTGAATTATTGAATAAACATAATTAGGGCTTCAACCAAGCCCTTACTAAAAGTTAAGTACACATAATAAAAATAAAGGAAAGAAGAAACCCGAGAGAAGAGTCATCAATTCTCCTCCACAGTTTTCTTCTCCAAGCTAAAAGCAAAAGATAAAAGAAGGGATTAGATCATGTTCATTGTGTGTGTTTTACAGGTGTATTTATAGGAGGTGAATAATCCTAGAAGGCTCAGGAACCCTAAACTTTCCTAAAACATAAAACTTATTTATTTCCAAAACTGGTTTTGCCGCTTTACTGTTCACGCCCGTACATGTGCACTCGATCGCATGCGTGGTGCACTCGATCGTAAGGCTGCGCTCAATCGCATATGCGCTCGAGCACATGCAATAGTGCGATCGATCGCACTCTAGTCAGTAGCTGCTCCAGGATTTCCAGATTTCTTCCTTTAAGTGCCAAAAATGCTTCTTTTTCTCCAAGACACTATAAAAACGTGTAAAACACAAAAGTGAAGTAAAATAGACTAAAATGTATAGACAAAGAGCTTAACATATGTAAATTAAGGGGCTTAAATATGAATATTTAAGCACTTATCACACCTCAAAACTTACATATTTCTAGTCCCTTAGCAATACAAAACTAAAAACTAAATGAAAAATAAAGATACATAGATAAATCCACTGTTCATGGTGTCCTCAAAAGTCTAGGTATCGCACAAAACCATGACGTGTATTCATGAACAAGCTTAAAAATACAAACACATCTTCATAATGAATCCGAGTTTTAAACGTTGATTACTTACATGAGGTAGGTTAAGGCATCACAAGTCTGATTTTTAGTGTGTGGTGAATTAGCACATAAAGATTTAAGTTTCCAAATAACTTTAATGTGTAGTGTTTTGGTGTCTCTAGATTCACCAATTTCCTATCAGAATGAACAACAACGACATAGTTTTATTTCTTTCTTTTTCTTTTATTGTGATATTTTTGCCAAGTTGAGTTCCATTAAGTTTTCTATTTGACTCATGTAACGAGCGTTTAGCCAATGACTCCCAAACCAGATAATTTTAGGGCATTAGGTGTAAAGACACCCCTAAGGACTTACTAACTCGAGTCAAAAAGGCTACGAAACTAACTAGTCTTAATGCTACCAAGCAGAAATTCCCACCTTTTGACGTGAACACTCAATGCTTACTGAGGCAAGAGGCTTAGTTACTCAGTGGAAAGTTCTTTTAATGATCATTATGGGAAAAATTCTCACCCTTTGACGTGAACACTCAATGCTTACTGAGGCAAGAGGCCCAGTTACTCAGTGGAAAGTTTGTTTAATGATCTTTAGGAGCACTTTATTTTCTCTTTTTGCGCAATAATAATCTTTTTTTTTTCTATTTTCATATGCCAAAGTGTTCATCTAACAAGTCGTCAGGTTATAGTTAAGCCATGGAAACATACCAATTAGAGCTACATGTCATACCCCACACAATTATGTGCTAATGTGCTCGTGTCGGTTTAGATCAAACTTGTGAATCCTTAAATGCCTAAAAGTGAGTAATTAAAGTTTAAAACTCAATTATTAAACCATGTGTTCATGGTTTTAAGTTCACTTATGAAGTAAAATCATACTATTTGTTTAGATCAACCAAAATTTTTAGAACAAAATGAACATGTGTTTATCTTTTAAACAAAAAACTAGGACAAAGTGTGTGAATGTGTCTCCCATACCCCCAAACTTAAATTACACATTGTCTCCAATGTGTGAATAACATGGAAAGATCTGACCTGGGAGATGGAGAATTAGCTGGGCCGGCATGGCTCATAGCACACTCCCAAACTTGAACGGATGCACAAATTGTCCCTAAAAAAAGAAAAACTAACGTAATACGGGAAAACAAAAAGTACTAAAAGTAAATAAATAACAGTAAATATGAACAACAATAAAATAAAAAGGATAAGCTATGGGGTGCCTCCCATGAGCGCTAAGTTTAACGTCTTCAGCCGGAACAAGCCTTATTTTTCCCCAAAACTAAGAGTGGCAGCAGCTAGCATAGGAAGTGTCTTATTCTCTCCCAAATAATCATAAGCTAAGTGCTCTGGCAACTGCTTGAATTCCAAGTTAGGTGCCTGTACAATAAAAGGGAAAAAAGTATTAGTAGGCCCAAGAATTTCAAATAGATCGGTGTACTTACTTGGAGGCTTTGGAAAGGCCTCAAGGAGGTGCATAGTGTCAATGATGTCATCAGTAACATCCTTGCATTTGGGCTCAATATCCGATCTTGGGACACTATAGGTAAGAGCGGTTTCTACTGGATCAATGTGGACCTGAAAAGCTTCCTCAACAACACTTTGTGTCATACATACATTAAAACATTTTATATTATCTTGGGGTAATTTTAATGCATTATATCTTTTGATTTCAACCTTCTCACCATTTACCTTCTCCATCTCACTTACCTTGGATGTGGATGCTTGTGCAGGCTCATTAGCTCCAATGATCTTACCATTGGTTAGAGTTATCACGGAATTTAGTTGTTGATGTCCTCTTGGAGTAGGTAGTGGTTGGACTGGAAGTTCACCCAACTTTCTTTCACTTAGCTCCTTAGCCAATTTCCCCATTTGTTCATCGAGTCTTTGAATATCTTGCTCATGCCTTGCAGTGGTTTGTTTTTGCTGATCTAGTGAAGTCATCAATGTTGTCATTAGTTGCTGTTGTTGAGTGGTAAATTGCTTTACAAGACTCTCTATGTCACTATTTTCTGATTTCGGCACTGGTTGGGCTGCTGGTTGGAAATTTCTTTGTTGTCCTTGAAGATTCAAAGCATTGTGATTGTTGCTCCATGAGAGGTTGGGGTGGTGCTGCCATCCAGGATTGTAGGTATTTATATATGCATTGTAGTTTTTTGGTCCCACATAGTTTGCTTGCTCTCGATTTGCAGATGAATATAAAGGGCAAATTTCAGTAGTGTGATCAAAATGACTACAAATAGCACATACCTGGAATGGTGTAGCTTGTGGCCTAGGTGAGGCAATCCGAGCAATCATGACTTTTACAAGCATATCTAGCTTCCTCTCCATAGCATCTAGATAAGCATATCTAGCTTCCGCCATTAGTGCTTCTCCCTCAATTGAATCAATTGAACCGCTTCAGTGCAGCAGTTTCAGTACTGCTTCTCGGGTACTTTCTGGAGCTTTTACGCTTGAGCGCACCCTGAACTGCGCTCGATCGCATTAGGCTTGCGATCGATCGCACCAAGTAGTGCGCTTGATCACAATGAGGACAGGAACTCCTCCTCTGCTATACACCTGAACAAAAGAAAAACGAAAAGAAGGAATGAATCTGATTTTTTATAACAATAAAAATAAAACGGAACAAAATAAAATAAAATTAAAAAAAACTAACGAATATAATTCCAAAACAAAATTCACTAATCCCTGTAGAGATGATCTTGCTTTCGCACACTATACTACACTATTGACCTTGTGCACTTGCAAGTAAAACTGTATGGTTATTTACTTATTTATTTAGGTAGATAATCGCACAACAAGTTTTTAGCGCCGTTGCCAGGGATTGTTCTTCTTTATTTTGGTTGCCAAAAACTTGTTGCGCATTTATTTACCTAAATTAATAAGCAAATAACCGAACTTGTTTTACTTGCAAGTGCACAAGGTCAACTTAGTAGTATAGTGTGTGAAAGCAAGATCATCTCCACAAGGATTGGTGAACTTCGTTTTAGAATTATATTCGCAATGTAAAAAGATAGAAATAATAAAAGAGTTGATTTAGATAAAGATAAAATAATAAAGATAAAGGCGTAGGGACTTGATATCCATCACTAATTATGCTACCACAATATAACAGTATGCCAATGCTTTAATCATGCCATGTATACCTAATGTTTGTCAACCTAAGGGCATGGTATCTACTTCTTAAGCTATTGATTTCCCTAAGCAACGAGTTATGCATGGTATCTACTCTAACTCTTTTCTCTCTCAAGGGATTCAACATGGTGTATGCTGAGTTGTTCCTTAAGAGAGCATAAGATCTGTGGAAATCGACAACCACACGGGACCTAGGGCATGGTATTTACTCCCGGTTTTCCATGTTGATTAACCCAAGAATCCGGTGGGGATATCTTTTATTACTAATGTCAGACCCAGGACTCGGTCATCCAAATTGATCTAACTAACAAGTCCATACCACATGCGCATATTGATCAGACATATACGTATGAGGATTTTAAATAAAAGCAGGTATTAATCAAGTTAAGCAACACAACATAAATATCGCAAAGGCGCCAATACTAAATTTATTGAGTAAACATAATTAGGGCTTCAACCAAGCCCTTACTAAGAATTTAATTACACATAATAAAATAAAAAAGGAAAGAAGAAACCCGAGAGAAGAGTCGTCAATTCCTCTCCACGGTCTCCTTCTCCAAGCTAAAGCAAAAGATAAAAGAAGGGATAAAAGAAGTGATTCTTTGTGTGTGCTTTACAGGTGTATTTATGGAGCTTGAGTAGTCCTAGAAGGCTCATGAGTTCCTAAACTTTCCTAAAACACAAAACTCCTTTATTTCCAAAATAGAGTTATTTCCAAAATAGGGTTCTGCAGTTTACTGCTCACGCCCGTACATGTGCGCTCGATCGCATGCATCTTGCGCTCGATCGCATTGCTGCGCTCGATCCTTCATGTGTGCGAACGATCGCATGTGCACTCGATCGCAGGCAGTAGTGCGATCGATCACACTTTGACCAGAAGCTGCTCCAAGATTTCCAGGCTTCTTCCCTTAAGTGCCAAAACTGCTTCCTTTTTCTCCAAGACCTATAAAAACATGTGAAACACACAAAATGAAGTAAAACAGACTAAAATGTATAGACAAAGAGCTTAACACATGTAAATTAAGGGGCTTAAATATGAATATTTAAGCACTTATTACACCCCCAAACTTACATATTGCTAGTCCCTTAGCAATACAAAACTAAAAACTAAATGAAGAACAAAATTAAAGACAAATTCACTTCCATGATACTCAAAGATTTGGGTTGCACAGAAAACTATGATAACAGTTCATAAGTAAGCTTAAAATAAAAAAAAAACTTTTTATATTGAAAAAAGAGTTTCAAAAGTTCATGTTACTTACCTAAGGTTGCCTTAAGGCATCATAAGTTTGATTTGTGTGTGATGAATTAGCACATATAAGATGGGGCTTCCATATAATTTTAGTGTATAGGGTTTTGATGCCCAAACCTTTATCGAATTCCTTATCAAAGAGAACAAAAATGGCATAATACTTTCTTCTTCTTTCTTTTTCTTTCATCATGTGATCTTTGCCATGTTGAGTTCCATCG
The DNA here is from genome assembly GCA_023935145.1 of Bretschneidera sinensis. Taxonomy (NCBI): domain Eukaryota; kingdom Viridiplantae; phylum Streptophyta; class Magnoliopsida; order Brassicales; family Akaniaceae; genus Bretschneidera; species Bretschneidera sinensis. The sequence continues at coordinate 34,174,731 of CM043699.1, forward strand.
AGCTTTCTATTTGACCCTTGTAACGAGTGTTTAGCCAATGACTCCCAAACCATATGGTTTTAGGGCATTAGGTGTAAAGACACTCCTAAGGACTTATTAACTCGAATAAAAAAGGCTACAGAACTAACAGGTTTTAATGCTTCTAAATGAAATTCCCACCTTTTGACGTGAACACTCAATGCTTATTGAGGCAAGAGGCCCAGTTACTCAGTGGAAAGCTTTTTGATCACTTTTTGCATGATGAACATTTTTCTTATATTTTTTTTTCTTCTTTATTTTTCTTATGCCAAAGTGTTCTTTTCAACAAGTTATCCGATTATAGTTAGATTATGGAAACATATACAAGAGAATTATATGTCATACCCCACACAAATGCGTGTTTAAATGTGCTCGTGCAAATTTGGATCAAACTCGTGAATTCTTAGGTGCCTTGAGGTAGGTAACTAAACTTTGTAAAATTTCCATTGCAATACTATGTGTTCTAGCTTTTAAGCTTACTAATGAAGTGTTATCAAATTTTTTAAATCAACCAAAAATTTTGTTTACCAAAAGAACATGCATTTATCTTCCTAAAAAAAACTAGGACTTAGTGTGTGCATGTGTTTCAAGTGCGTGTGTGATAGTATCTAGTATCTCCCACTACCCCCAAACTTGAAATACACATTGTCCCCAATGTGTGTGGCATGGAAAGATCTGACCTGGGAGATGGAGAACTAGGTTGCTTGCTTTGCTTGTAACATGCCCCCAAACTTGAACTGGATGCACGCACTAAGTACTGGACAAAGAAAAATAAACATTATTCCGGAAAACAAGAAATATAGATACTAAATATGTAAATATAAATACTAAAATGAAAAGGATTAGTCTGGGGTGCCTCCCATGAGCGCTAAGTTTAACGTCTTCAGCCGGACCAAGCCTTATTCTTCCCCAAAACTAAGATTTGCAGCAACTAGCACAGGTAGTGTCTTATTCTCTCCCATATAAGTATAAGTTAAGTGCTTTGGCAATTGCTTCAACTCCAAATTCAGTGCCTGGACAATAAAAGGGAAAATAGTATTAGTAGGCCCAAGAATTTCAAATGGATCGGTGAACTTACTTGGAGGCTTTGGAAAGGCATTAAGGAGGTGCACAGTTTTGATGATGTCATCAGTAACATCCTTAAACTCGGGCTCGATATCCGATCTTGTGACACTATAGGTAAAAGTAATTTCTAATGGATCAACGTGATGGACCTGCAAGGCTTTCTCAACAACAAATGGAGTAAGTATTGTTTGGGCTGGAAATTCTTCCTCAACAACACTTAGAGTATGTATTGTTTAGGCTGGAAATTCACCTTGCTTTCTTTCACTTAGCTCCTTAACCAATTCCCCCATTTGAACGTCGAGTCTTTGAATAGCTTGCTCATGCCTGGCAGTGGTTTGTTTTTGCTGATCTAGTGAAGTCATCAATATTGTCATTAGTTGCTGTTGTTGAGTGGTCAATTGCTTTACAAGACTCTCTAGGTCACTATTTTCTGATTTCGACACTGGTTGGGCTGCTGGTTGGAATTTTCTTTGCTGTCCTTGAAGATTCAAAGCATTGTGATTGTTGCTCCAAGAGAGGTTGGGGTGGTGCTGCCATCCAGGATTGTAGGTATTTGTATATGCATTGTGTGGTCCCTCATAATTTGCTTGCTCTGGATCTGCATATAAATATAAAGGGCAAGTTTCAGAAGTGTGATTAAAACGAGAACATATAGCACATACCTGGAGTGGTTTGGCTCACGGACTAGGTGAGATGTTTTGAGTAGTCATGGTGTTTATGAGCATATCCAGCTTCCTATCCATAGCATTTAGATAAGCATAACTAGCTTCCACCATTGGTACTTCTCCCTTGATTGAATCAATTAAACCGCTTCAGTGCAGTAGTTTCAGTACCGCTGCTCGGGTACTCTCTTGACCTTTTGCGCTTGAGCGCACCCTGAACTACGCTCGATCGCACTGGGCTTACGATCGATCGCACCAAGTAGTGCGCTCGATCGCAATGAGGACAGAGATTCCTCCTTTACACACCTGAACAAAAATAGAAAACGAAAAGAATGAATAAATCTGATTTTTGATAACAATAAAAATAAAACAGAACAGAATAAAATAAAATAATATAAACTAATGAAAATAATTCCAAAAAGAAATTTAGTACAATCCCCGGCAACGGCGCCAAAAACTTGTTGCGCGTTTATCTACCTAAATAAATAAGTAAATAATCCCACTCGTTTTACTTGCAAGTGCACAAGGTCAACAGTAGTATAGTGTGCGAATTCAAGATCATCTCCACAGGGATTGGTAAAGTTCAATTTAGAATTAGTTTCGCAATATAAAAAGATAGAAATAATAAAAGAGTTGATTTTGATAAAGATAAAATAATAAAGATAAAGGCGTAGGGATTTGATATTCACCACTAATTATGCTACCACAATATAACAGCATGCCAATGCTTTAATCATGCCATGTATACCTAATGGTTGTCAATCTAAGGGCATGGTATCTACTCCTTAAGCTATTGATTTCCCTAAGCAACGAGTTAGGCATGGTATCTACTCTAACTCTTCTCTTTCTTAAGGGATTCAGCATGGTATATGCTGAGTTGTTCGTTAAGAGAGCATAAGATCTTTGGAAATCGACAATCACATGAGACCTAGGGCATGGTATCTACTCTCGGTTTCCTATGTTGATTAACCCAAGAATCCGGCGTGGATATCTTTTGTTACTATTGTTGAACCCAGGACTCGGTCATCCAAATTGATTCAACTAACTAATCCATACCACATGCATACGTTGATCAGACACACACATATGAGGAATTTAAATAAAAACAGGCATTAATCAAGTTAAGTATCACAACACAAATATCACAAAGGTGCCAATACTGAATTATTGAATAAATATAATTAAGGGTTCAACCAAGCCCTTACTAAAAGTTAAGTACACATAATAAAAATAAAGGAAAGGAGAAACCCGAGAGAAAAGTTGTCAATTCTCCTCCATAGTTTTCTTCTCCAAGCTAAAAGCAAAAGATAAAAGAAGGGATTAGATGATGTTCATTATGTGTGTTTTACAAGTGTATAAATAGGGGGTGAATAATCCTAGAAAGCTCAGGAACCCTAAACTTTCCTAAAACATAAAGCTTCTTTATTTCCAAAACTGGTTCTGCCGCTTTACTATTCACGCCCATACATGTTCGCTCGATCGCATGCGTGGTGCACTCGATCGCAAGGCTGCGCTCGATCATAAGGCTACACTCGATCCTTCTTTGTGTGCGCACGATCGCATATGTGTTCGATCGCATGCAATAATGCAATCGATCGCACTCTAGTTAGTAGCTACTCCAGGATTTTCAGATTTCTTCCTTTAAGTGCCAAAAATGCTTCTTTTTCTCCAAGACCCTATAAAAACGTGTAAAACACAAAAGTGAAGTAAAATAGACTAAAATATATAGACAAAGAGCTTAACATATGTAAATTAAATGGCTTAAATATGAATGTTTAAGCACTTATCAATACTCTATTTAAAACATAGCAAGAAGTGTTTACGGCATCTGCCCAAAAGTATTTTGGCAAATTGTTTTCATAAAGCATTGTTCTAGCGAATTCTTCTAGAACTCTATTTTTCCTCTCAACAACTCCATTTTGTTGAGGAGTTATAGGTGCTGAAAATTGTGATCAATTCTACTTTCATCACAAAATTTTGAAAAGATTTGGTTTTCAAATTCTTTTCCATGATCACTTCTAATGCTTGAAATAGAAATACCCTTTTCATTTTGAACCTTCTTGCAAAAGTTCACAAATCCTTTATATGCTTCATCCTTGTAAGCAATAAAACTAACAATGATATATATTGAATAATCATCAACAATAACAAGAGTATATTGATGGCCACCTAGACTAGTGGTACTTATTGGACCAAACAAGTCCATATGCAAAAGTTCCAATGGTCTAGAGATTGAGATTATATTTTTTGATTTAAAAGAAATTCTTGTTTGTTTTCCCATTTAACAAGTATTGCACACCTTGTCTTTTTCAAATTTGATTTTTGGAAGTCCAATGACTAAATCTTTTCTTGAAATAACTTTAAGTAAATCCATGTTCACATGACCAAGTCTCCTATGCCATAGCCATGGGTTTTCACTAAAAGCGGGAAAACATTTTTCATTTTCCAAATGCAAAGATTTTAAATCAACTATATAGAAATTTTTGTGTCTATGGCCTACAAACTTGATCTTGTTACTTTTGATGTCTATAATTAGACAATGAGAGGTTTCAAATATGACTTTGTTGCCTTTGTCACATAATTGACTAATACTAAGTAAATTTGGCTTAAGGCCTTGCACATATAAAACATGATCAATAGTTGAGAAATCATTATCAACTTTTCCATGCCTAATGATCTTTATCTTTGTGTTGTCTCCAATGGTGATGTGTCCGTCATCCCTCAGAGTTAGCTCTTTAAACATGCTTTGATCACCGATCATATGCTTTGAGCATCCACTATCAAGGTACTAATGGTTACCTTTTTCCTTGGTGTGGAGACATATCTACATTAAACAAGGATATACAATTGCACTTTTAGGTACCCAAAATTTCTTGGGTCCTTTGGGGTTAGTCTTAGAAAATACGGTTCATTTGGGGACCCATACTTTCTTAATATTATAATGCGCTCTATAATTATAGACATGTTGATGATGCATGATCCTAAGACGATAGTTATTAAAGTTTCTAGGATTTCTTAAATATGCATGTCTATAGTTCCTTGGATGAGCATTCCTAGGATACATGTTTCTATTATGAAAATTATGAACATGCATGTTATCTCTAGGAAATGTATGATGATAATTTCTAGGATGTGCACTTATAGCATGCAAGTTATGAACATACACATTATCTCTAGGATATACATGATGGTAATTTCTAGGATATGTATTTCTAGTATGTGCATTTCTTGAATGATTATTTCTAGCATTTGTATTTCTTGAGTGAGCATACATATATGCATGAGTATTTCTAGGATGCTTATCTCTAGTATATGCATTATGATTTGAATTTACATTCTTAGACATACTAGCACATATTAAATGAGTGCTTTTAATCTTGCTAATGGCCTTGGAAGTGGATGCTTTATTCACACATGTTACTTTCATGAACAAAGTCTCTTTTGACTTTTGCTTGCCTAATGGAGAATAACACAAACCGGATTTTCCACCACTTATCCTTTGGCAAGATAGCACTTCATCTAGCTTTTCTTTTCCAAGCATAAGTCTAGATATAGTGCTATTTATTTCCATTATTTTCTTCTTTAAAATATCATTTTCATTTTTTAGAAAATCTCGTAAAGAGTTATAAAGCATGGAAGATAGTTTTTCTTTTTCTTCCTTTAAGCCTTCCATCTCTTTAGAAAGAGATGAGACTTACTTCTTGAGGACCACATTCCTATAGTCGAATTTCTTCAATTCTTCATGCATTTAATTTATAACCTCAATTAATTTTTCACAACTACTAACAACATTATTATTATTAGAAGGGGAAGAAATTGATACCTCATTCTCATCGTCGATTTCCATCAAGCGTAGGTTGGTAATCTCTTCTTATCCAATTTCATTTTCTGAAGTTTCTTCCTCCTTGTCATCACTCCATATGGTTGCAATCATGCCTTTATTTTTGAAGCTCTTATATGGTTTGTTCATTGTTGGGTAATCGGCCTTGATGTGATTAGGTTTCTTGCAACTGAAATACACAAGAGGTTCCCTTTTTAGAGTGGAATCCTTTGTGTAAGGTTTCTTGCTCTTTTTCAAGAACTTGTGAAACATTTTAGTAATTAATGCTATCTCACCATCTTTTTCGCTACTCTCATCCTCTTCTTCCTTCTCTTCCTCTTTGTTGCTTGTAGAGGCTTTAAGAGCAATCACATTTTTCTTATTCTGATCATCATTGACAACGGGATTCATTTCCTCCATCTCGTATGTCAATAGTGATCCGAGGAGTGTTTCGACATCAAGTTTGTCGAGATCTTTGGCCTCCATTTTAGCCGTTTTCTTTGCTTTCCAAGTGGATGGCAAATACCTTAAGATCTTCCTCATTAGTTCAAATTTCTCAATATTCCTAACAATTGTAGTAAAACGTGAGTGCATTTGAGAGATAGTTTCATTGGGAGACATTTTAAAAGATTCATATTTAGACACTAGCATATAATTTTTTTTATTTTTTTACTTCGCTAGTGCCTTCATATGTGACTTGTAATTTATTCTAAATTTCTTTAGTTGAAATATATGCAGAAATTTTATTGTATTAAGTGATATCTAAAGCACAATGCAACATGCTAGTTGCTTTACTATTCAGAGACATCATTCTACAATCCTCTTCAATGAACTTTGTTTTTAGTTTAGGCATTGTATGATTGATCTCTCCGATGATTATTTCCTTTGTAGGAATTCTAGGTCCTTCTTCAATAACTCTCCATTGATTGTAATCTTGTCATTCGAAAAATATTTTCATTATATTTTTTCAATAGTTATAGTTGGAGCCATTGAACAAAGGCGGCCTAGTATAGGAATCTCATTCGGTATAGTAATTAGATGTCATTGGATCAACTCAAGGATTTTAAGCCTGAAATTGAGTACGAAGTTCTGATACCGATTGTAAATCGAGCTTCGAACCAAAGAGGGGGTGAATTGGGTTTTAAAAACTTTTTGCTAATTAACTTGTAAGTTTTTAAAACAATTTAATAAGCAAAGCTCACAGTCAAATAATATTCTTGTAAATAAAGAAGTTAAGGAAGAGAATATGCAAGCTCCATTTATAGTAGTTTGACAATATCGAAATCTCTCTGACCCTGCGTCCACTCTCTTCAAGTAACCTCCTTGAATTAATCTACTAATTGTTAGTCAAGCAACTTCACGGGTGTTGCACAAACCTTACAATAATCTATTCCTTACGAAAGTTACAAACGAAGTGTTTAATACTAAACACTCTAAGAGTTACACCAACTCTTTCCCTTTACAATAAATTGTATTAACTGTAAAGTAAATGGTAGAGAGATAGCAATGAATGATTTTTACAAATGAATAATATCTCTCTTTCAAGAACAAGCTTGAAGTATGGCTCACAATGAATTTTTCAAAGCTTTTGAGAATTAATGAGCTATATGATGAATTGAATGTGCTATCTTCCTTGTTTAAATGCTCATTGAAGTGGGTTTATATAGCCTTTAACTAATATAGCCTTTTGACACTGACTTGATAGGTTTGGGGCATTAAATCTTCAAGTCTTGCGTCTCAAACAGTCATATTTTCGAATTATCAGTCGATTGAGTCCTTGTACCAATCGACTGGGTCAAGTGAAAATGTTCACTTTTAGGCTTAGGAAAAGTACCAACCGACTGGGTCCTTAGTACCAATCGATTGGAATCTTACTGTCCCATTTCCCAGTCGATTGGTGTATAGACTCAGTCGACTAGGTTGTCCTTCAACCTAGTTTTCATGTTTCAAAACTTTTTTTTTTTTTTACTTAGAAACTTTTGGTATTTTAGTTTTGTCAAAACCTTTTTGTAAATTGAGCCATAGATCAAGTTAAGTAATTGAATTTAGAGATTTACAAAGTTATTCAATTACCTTAGTGCCTATTCTAGGTTTTCTATCTTCTTTTGGTGTTTGAATATGTTGAGTTCTTGTTTTTTGTTTTTGAACTAAATGTTTTTACCACTTAAACACCTAGATAAAACCGTTAGTATAATTTAAGTAGTATTTTGTCATGATTAAAATCAAATACGGTTCAACAAATTTCTTATCTATAATTTATAAACTTGAAACTAATAAAAATAATATTTTTTTTATGTAAAAATAAGGGGAGGTTTTGATATCCCACGTAAATCATTCCACTAGTTTAGCTTAAGATAAAACTTTGAACCAGTCAAACCTGGGGATTTGTCTCCTCTCTTTCCCGATGAGATGATTAAGCATGAGGTAAGCAATGACAGGTTCATAGATATCCTGTACGAAGTTCTAGCTTTTTGTAGCCTTTGGCCCCCAACTCCTCTAATCAGGTTTGCTATGCAATTAAACAATGTCACTTTTTTTTCTATTTCTTTTTTTTATAAATTTTATAGTCTATGTTAAGAATATCTTATATTGTTTAGCTGAATTTAAATCCAAAATATTGGAGAAGCTACTTGAGACACATGCCAGAATTTACTATAAGTATAAAGGTGTCGGCCCGGCTGGATCACACAAACCCAACACTGCAGGACCACATATTTTTTTATAACGCATAACAAGGTGTCAAGAATGTTGTGACTAAAACTAGTGCTGGTTAGTGGAGCAATTCGTTGGCCTTCATGTGCAACTTATTTTTTCTCAACTGTTAGGTAAATAATGCTGAAATTTGAACCTAAGGATTGGTAGATTGAAACTGAATCAAATTTGATTTGATGATGATAATGGTTCTCTCAACTGGGAATTCTACTTATTGCATTTTCATGTCAATTAATAGTTGAATATTGCATATTTAACATAATCATATACAATGTGATTCCATTCTGTTACGAGTTAATTTGTTGGCACCACACCTTCTGATTTCAATTTTTTAATATGACCCTATTTTGTCTTGTCTGTTAACAAATCTGGATCCCAACTCAGCTCATTTTGCATTTTGCTTTCAATTTCCACGATTGAAAGTTAACATATTTGGATCATTGTTTAGGTATGGCAAGTTCACGCTACTTATGACCAGAAACCATATCGTAAACTGATGAAGCAAACTTGGGGATAAAAAGTACACCCATATTCCTCTGGCTTCGTAGAGGCAGGTCGTAAAATCCTTCAAATAGACCCATCAAGCCGGAGAAGTTTAGGAACAGTTATTGCAGAAGTAGTAGAGGTTGCAGCCAGTAATGAAGCTACCAAGTGCTGCCTAAGGAGTGTTCTTAATCATGTTTTGCTACTCTAGACTATCAAAGAAGATGAGTGCCTTAGACAAATTAAGGCTATTGGCGAAACTCCAGATTTGATCATAGGATGTACCCGTGGAGGATCCAATTTTGCAGGGCTCAGTTTCCATTTACTCGAGAGAAGCATAATGGGAAAATGAATCCTGTTGTAAAAGCAACTGAACCTACAACATGTCCTTAGTTAACGAAAGGTGTTTATGCATATGAATATGGTGATACGGAAGGGATGACCCCATTGATGAAGATACACACTCTTGGGAATGACTTCATTCCTAATCCGATTCATGCTGGTAACATATTAATTTTTGGTATTCAAAAGCCAAAATTGTCTGGTTCTTTTTTCTTCCTAGCTTGATTCATTTTTCCATTTTCTGTTATACAGGAGGTTTACGTTACCATAGTATGGCACCATTGATCTCACATGTCTATGAATTGGGTTTCATGATCGAAGCAATTACAATTCCCTAGACTGAGTGCTTTCAAGGTATCATTCTTTCTGTATTTTGGACTTAAGACATGAAGATCACAAATGTAAGTGCACAGTATCTTAGTTTTATAGTAAAGTGATAAAAATAGTATCGTTCTCAAGGATTGGTAACTTATTTCTGACAAGTACCGAAATTATACTAATCTCAATTTTATTTAGAAAAATCTTTTTTTGTTATCGGTAATTGCAATATGAAATAAAATCAATTTAAAGGAAATAATCAAATGGAAATAAAGCTGTTTTTCGAATATCAAATTAATAAGAGAATGAACTTCTAGGAAACCGATTTCACGTAATTCCTCACTATGCTTAACTTATCTAACTAATTAAAATTAATCCTCCATGTTTGTTAGCGAAATCTCCAACTTATCCAAAATCCTCTTTCGATAGTCAACTGGAAATATTATTGTTCATCATTCTACACAAGAGTATGCGAATTAATATAACAAGAAAGCATTAAGAGTAGCGATTTTTAACACTACATAGGTTCATATAAGTCTTTCGATCTCTATATTTACATATGCTGAAATATCCAAGTTCTATCCTGTAATTCCTTCTTTCGACAGCAAATCACAAGATCAAGATCATCTAATTAATGGCTGGCCAATTAGAAGCAATACGTTCAAAATAAATCAGTCAAACATAGAAGATAATTACTGTAATTCAGCATAGAAAAGCAAGCATAGTTTGAAATTAAATTACATCATTTTTCTATAATAAAGAAAGTTTAGTTAATGCTAAAAATCAAATTTAACAGCAACGAATTCACCATAATTTCGTAAATCAGTGTGCGTTTAGCTGCTGCTGCTACTGTGGAGGACTGTTGTGCGATGAATCAGCTGCTGGAACCAGCAAGGAAGCTGCTGCAATCAGCGCTGGTGTGGAGGGGAGAGGTGGTTGCGGGCTGTGAGGAAGTACTGGAGGCAGCAGCTGCTGGTTACGGTAAAGAGGCGAGCAGGGGACTGCTATGCGATCAGCTGCTGTAGGCGGCAGTAACGGGTCCAAATGAGGAGAAGATGAAGGAAGCTACTATGTGATCACTCTAGGGATTTCTCTCCATGGCTGTAGGCTGTTTTTAATTAGGGTTTCTCCCTTTCCTTTATATAGGCTCCTAGTCTTTAAAATTTCCTTTTTGATAGGCTCTAGAGTCTGCAATTAAAATTTCATTTTTGATAGGAGAAAGAATCTCTTGACGATAGGACACTAAAATTTGGATCTTTCTCTTCTTCTAAACTTCTTTTTCCAGCCATGCAAATCCAAAAAAAAAATCAGAATTTAATAGCTCATTCATATCTGTCACGTTGATTTCACGCACAGCCTGGACTTTATCTACTAAAACTACCATAAATTTCTCTAGAAAATTTATATTTACAAGCCGTAAAATTCTCCAGAAAATAGATATCCAGATCTTTCCAAGCATATATGGCTCATCTCCTGGTTCTTCCTGAATCAATACAGTTTAATCCACAAAAATGACTGACCTGTACGAGAAATTATGGCAATTTAATGAAGCTCCTTTTTACCCTTTGCTAATGACAACATGACTTAGTAAAATGTTCAGTTTATCTTTAACAATCTAGATATGATGGGTTTTGTTGCACTCCTATTGGGAAACCTGAAAGCATGTAAAACATACAAAAGATCAAATTGTAAAAAGGCTAAGGGATTAACATATGCAAATTAAGGGGCTTGAATGTGTGACATTCAGCGCTTATCACACCCCTAAACTTAAAACTTTATTTGTCCTCAAATAAAAATAAAACAAACCCATAGAAAAATCTCATCACTCACCAAGCCATGATCTGAATTTAGATTTCATTACTAGCATCTTACTCTTTTAATATCAAGGATAGCAAGAAAATTAATAAAAAATTTAGTAACTTGTTAAGCAAGAGTTAATAGACTACTTCGACCTAAAGCTAAGTCCTTGAGTGTGTGTGTGATATAGTAAATTTAACTCCAAAGAACTTGCTAACTTAGATAAAAGTAGAACAATTGAAACTAAACGATTTCTCTCAAAACTTAACCCCATAAGTCCAATTTTCATAAATCCTCTCCACTAATGTAGTCAACAACAAAATCAGAGATCAAAAGGTCTTTAATTAGGTTGTAATGACAGGCCACAAGGTGAGGGCTAAGAAAGAACTGGATAAGGAAAATTAAAACAAACTTGGAAAATACTTGGTGGAAATAACAATAAAAAAGATAGCCATATGATTCAAACCATAGCTCTTTCTCGACTATATGCTCATATTGGTGACATTATTGTTGTTGTAATCAATGAAGCAATACTAATAACATCTTTAACAAAATTTGAAGTGATCTACACTCCACTTATTGAGTTTTCTCTATTTTATGCTTCCTTCCATGATGGATAAATCATCTCCGGACAAAGACAAACCCAATAAAAATACTTCCCTTTTTTCTTTTTCTTTTTTTCAGCCAACCACCTTTTTCGTTCAGCCACCTCGGTTCTTGTAGCCTTTTTAAATTTTCAACCACTTTAGCCATTGATCAAACAGAGCATAATTTCCTTTGAACTCACTTTCTCTTTAAATATAGATTTTCACCAAAGTATTTTCTCAAAATGTAAAACGTAAATTCACGGTTTTTTCAGGCTTAGAACAGGAATAGTTAATGTAGTTAAAAGAATAAATAAAAGCTTATGGAAATACACAATGCAATGATGGCATGATAACTAGGACGGTTGGGAAAGCTTTTTGGTTATAACAAAAAAATTGCTTAGATCATTTCTCAAATATTTGGTATCAACTAGGATTTCGCCTCAAGGATCCATCAACGGATTCTAGAGTAAAGCAAGATTGAGCTCCCCCGACCCAGTTAATTCTACTAATTCTCTTCATCAACAAAATGGAATTAAAAAAATGACTATGTTCTCAATTATGTTCAAGGACAAATATTAAATCAAAATATCCACAAAATTCAGCATAACATAAAAGAAATTTTCAAAAAAATTTCTTAGTCCTATCCTCAATCACAAATTTCAGATTCATAGAGAATTCAATCATACTCAAATGCATGCTTGGTAAGAAAAATTCAAAAACTCAAGACTTATAAAATCATAAGTAAAGTAAAGTAACCAGCAATCAAGAGGACACAAATGACTATAGGAGTTTACACTCCAAACTTAAACTAAACAATGTCCCTATTGTTATTCAAATGAGAGAAAGATTGAAGAAATGAAAGGAACTTCCCTGGTTTCATGTGAATCCGTCGTATTTTGCAGTTTTCAGCTTTTTATTCTTGCTAAATAAACCTGCATCAAAATTCAAATTATTCAAAATAAAAATAAAATAATAAAAGAAAGTTCTATGGGCTGCCTCCCAGAAGTGCTTGTTTTTAAGTCTACAGTCAGACTTTTCAATTTTCCTTAATTAGGGTCTCCCAGAGAAATAAGTGCACAGTTCCTCTCAACTTGTTCCCCATAATAGTGCTTCAATCTCTAACCGTTAACTATGAATATATTACCTGTCTTGTCCCTTAAGTCTATTGCTCCAAAAGAGGAAACACTGTCAATTGTATAAGGACCTGTCCATCTTGATTTTAACTTACCCGAGAAGAGTTTGAGTCGTGAATTGAAGAGTAAAACTTGTTTTCCTGGGGAAAACTCACGCCTAAGAACCTGTTTGTCATACCACATTTTTGTCTGTTCTTTGTAGATCTTCACATTTTCATAAGCATATTTCCGGAGCTCAACCATTTCATTCCATTGTAAGAGTCGCTTTTCATCTACTGCTTTTTAATCAAAATTAAACTTCTTTACATTTACCCGAAAACAAGTGCTTGGATCTTTTAGAAATCTCATGGCTTGGTAGATGTTGAACATAACCTCTTCCTTGTTTACTCTCAATGTTAATTCACCCTTTTGAACATCAATTAAAGTCCTTCCCGTAGCCAAGAATAGTCAGCTAAGAATTAGTGAGACTTCTTGGTCTTCCTCCATATCTAACACCACAAAATCAACAGGAAAAATAAATTTATCCACTTTTACCAGTACTTCTTCTATGATTCCGCGTGGGTACTTGATGGATCGGTCTGCTAGTTTCAAAGAAATGGTTGTTTGTTTCAGCTCTCAAAGTCTTAATTTCTTGCAAACAGAAAGTGGTATAAGATTAATGCTAGCACCAAGATCACAAAAAACTTTATCAAAAAATGAATTTCCAATGGTGCAAGGCAAAGTAAAACTCTTTAGATCTTTTAATTTTTGAAGCAATTTCTTTTGAAGGACGTCACTGCATTCTTCAGACAGCTTTATTGCTTCGAACTCCTCCAACTTTCTCTTCTTGGAAATGATTCCCTTTAAGAATTTGATATAGTTTGGTGTTTGTTCCAGAGCATCTACAAAAGGAATATTTATGTTAATTTTCTTAAAGATATACAAAAAATTGGAAAACTGTTTATCTAATTTTTGTTTCTGAAAATGTTGAGGATAAGAAAGTGGAGTAGGGAGAATATGAGGATTGTCAAGAAATGTAATTTCTAGAGGCTTATCAGTTTCTCTTAATGTATCATCCACAATCTCCTTTTCGTTTACTTTATTCTGGCATTGGCCATTGGTTGGAGCTGTAGGGTTGGACTTGGTTTCCTTTGATGGTGACCTCTCAATTTCTCTTCCACTCCTAAGTGTAATGGCCTTGCATTATTCCTTTGGATTCACTTCTGTGTTGCTAGGAAATGTTCATCTTTGTTCGGCATTGATGGTTATGGCTAGTTGCCCAATTTGCACTTCAAGATTCTTCATAGTGGCTGCCATGTTGCTACAATGAGTCTCAATGTTGTCTAACCGTGAATCATTCTTTTTTAACTTTGCTTTTGTCTCCTCAACAAAGGAAATCATGGCATCCTCAAGTGATATCTTCTTCTCGCTTGGTTGATTAAAAAATCCTGGAGGAGGTTGCAGCACATTCTTTGTGTTTCAATAAGACAAATTCTCATGATTTCGAAGCCCTGAATGGTAGTAATTTGGCATAGGATTACCATGATAGTTGTAGTTTCGATTGTTGATGTATTGAACTTGTTCTTAACTTGATTCATTACTTGGAACTGTCATACTTGGGGCTATAACATATTATGCACTTTGCAATATTCCTTGTGTTGTCAAAGCTGAAATTTGATGAGATAGAGAAGCAACTTGAGCTGAAAGGGCTACTAACAGATCAAATTCATGAATTCCAGCAACTTTCCTAACCATAGTTCTTTCCTTTGACCACTGATAGTTATTTGCGGCCATTTCTTCCAAAAGAGAAATAACACCTTCAGATGTCTTTGACATCAAAGTTCCACCAAATGCAGCATCAACTATGGTCCAAGTTTTCCCATTTAACCCATTGTAGAACATTTGAACTTGCAACCAGTCCGGCAATCCGTGTTGAGGGCAGCGTTGAATCAAATCTTTATACCTTTCCCATGCTTCATAAAGTGACTCGAAATCATTTTGTTTGAACTGACCAATCTCACTCCTGAGTTGACCTGTTTTTGCAAGCAGGAAGAATTTAGCAAGAAACTTTTCAGCCATTTCCTGCCAGCTAGTGATACTTCCCAGTTGTAGAGCTTACAGCCAACCTCTTGCCTTGTCCCTTAAGGAAAAAGGAAATAATCTTAGTCTAATGGTGTCTTCAGTAACACCATTAATCTTTACAGTGTTACAAATCACCAAATGAATATTGGGATCATCCAGTGGTGATCCACTAAACTTGGCTTGTTGCACCATGCTGATTAAGGCCGGTTTGAGCTCAAAATTGTTGGCATGAATAGGTTGACGTCTTATACACGAGTAGTTATCATTCACAACTGGCTGTACATAATCCTTCAAGGTGCGCGGTTGTGCACCATGTTGTTCATCAGCCATGGCTAGTACTTGTCACGATATCTAGCACGGCGCATGCAACATCAAAAACACACTTGTAGAACAAAATAATAATAATAATAATAATTCTAAATTAAAACAAAGATGCTTTGTATCGATATTGACAAAAATAAGAAGAAATCAATCCCCGGCAACAGCACCAAAAACTTGATCGGTGCAAAACTGCAAGTGCATAGTATCATAATTTTATAGTAAAGTGATAAGAAGAGTATCGTCCTTAGGGATTGGTAACTTACTTCTGACAAGTACCGAAATTATACTAATCTCAATTTTATTTAGAAAAATCTCTTTTTATTGTTTGTAATTGCAATATGAAATAAAATCAATTTAAAGGAAATAATTAAATGGAAATAAAGGTGTTTTTCGAATATCAAATTAAAAAGAGAAAGAACTTCTAGGAAACCAATTTCACTTAATTCCTTACTATGCTTAACTTATCTAACTAATTAAAATTAATTTCCCTGTTTGTTAGCGAAATCTCCAACTTATCCAAAAGCCTCTTTCGATAGTCAATTGGAAATATTCTTGTTCATCATTCTACACAAGAGTATGCGAATTAATAAAACAAGAAAGCATTAAGACCAGCGATTTTTAAGACTGCATAGGTTCATATAAGTATTTCGATCTCTATATTTACCTATGCTGAAATATCCAAGTTCTATCATGTAATTCTTTCTTTCGACAGTAAATCACAAGATCAAGATCATCTAATTAATGACTGGTCAATTAGAAGCAATACGTTCAAAATAAATCACCCAAACATGGAAGATAATTACCGTAATTCAGCATAGAAAAGCAAGCATATTTTGAAATTAAATTACATCATTTTCCTAGAATAAAGAAAGTTTAGTTCATGCTGAAAATCAAATTTAACAGCAATGAATTCACCATAATTTTGTAAATCAGTGTGCGTTCAGCTGCTGCTGCTGTGGAGGACTGTTGTGCGATGAATCAGTTACTGGAACCAGCAAGGAAGCTGCTGCAATCAGCGCTTGGGTGGAGGGGAGAGATGGTTGTGGGATATGAGGAAGTACTGGAGGCGGCAACGGCTGGTTACGGCAAGGAGGCGAGCATGGGGCTGCTATGCGATCAGCTGCTGTAGGTGGCAGCAGCTGGTCCGGATGAGGAGGAAATGAGGGAGGCTGCTGTGTGATCACTCTAGGGTTTTATCTCTAGGTTGCAGGCTGCTTTTAATTAGGGTTTCTCCCTTTCCTTTATATAGGCTCCCAGTTTTTAAAATTTCCTTTTTGATAGGCTCCAGAGTCTTCATTTAAAATTTCTTTTTGATAGGAGAAAGAATCCCTTGGCGATAGTACACTAAAATTTGGATCTTTTCCTTCTTCTAAACTTCCTTTTCCAGCCTTGCAAATCCCAACAAGATCGAAATTTCATAGCTCATTCACGTCTGCCACATTGATTTCACGAACAACCTGACCTTTGTCTACTAAAACTGCTATAACTATATTTACGAGCCGTAAAATTCTCAAAAAAATAGACATCTAGATATTTCCAAGCATATATGGTTCATCTTGTAGTTCTTCCTGAATCAAAACAGTTTAACCCACAAAATTGACTGATCTATACGGGCAATTTTGTCAATTTAGTGAAGCTCCTTTTCACCATTTGCTAGTGACAACATTACTTAACAAAATGCTCAATTTATCTTTAACAGTCTAAAAATGATGGTTTTTGTTGCACTCCTCTTGGAAAACCTGAAAGCATGTAAAACATACAAAATATCAAATTGTAACAAGGCTAAAGGATTAACGTACGCAAATTAATAGGCTTGAATGTGTGACATTCAGCGCTTATCAACAAACTTCTAGTGGCTTTTTTTATAGACTAAACCATTTGGCATATAGATTTTGGGACTAAAATTTTCTTTACCTTCCTTTTTCAACCACTCTCTCCCCCTCCTTCTTCTTTGCCACCACGGGAGGCCGCATAATGTCTTCGAGGCAGCCTTGTGTGGTTATCGTGGTCGCCATAAACCTGCCACTTGTCTTGCACAACCATTTGTGCTCCTATTTTTGATGTATACAAATTTTGGTTCTTTATTTTCCTTAGCTTTCAAACATGGGTATCTATTTTTTTTTCCTTGATGAGAGATCTTTATTATGGATGCTTTTATATTGGAGGTGGTGAAGATTTTTGAGCTATTTAGGGTGATTGATGACTAGTTTTAGTTTGGCATTGGCTTTAATAGATATGAACAATAAACTATGGAGATGAGTTCTAGGTTTGATATACATATTTGTTGTTGCTAGCTGCAAATTTCATGATTTAGTTTATTGTAAGTTATGGAGATGGGTTTTAGCATTTGTGGAGAGAAGTTAGGTTGGTTAGGGGTGATGAATAGTAAAGGATAGTATTGTCTTTTGATTTTAGGTTGGTTAGGGGTGATGAATAGTAAAGGATAGTATTGTCTTTTGATTTATTATCCTATGTTAATACCAATTAGTCAATCCCATAAATCAAACATAAGATTAAGATAGCACAACTTTAATCCCTTGTAATCTTATCTAACTACAATTCTAATTTTATCCTACTGTAATCCTGTCTGCGAATCAAACAAACCCTTAATCCTATTATTTTCTTAATTGTGTTTACCAAACACAAACTTTTCTTATCTTACTAGTTGATGTTATTCTCATGGTGATATGGGAAAAATAATTGAACCAAAAAGAACGGGACACGTAGACATACAATATTGATTATTAACCCTAGGCCACATAGGAGTTTGACTTCCCAAGTACGCAATGATGAAATCCTCTCTCTGAGAGTTTGAAGATCCTATCCTCAGTCAGTAAAGGTCATGTTATATAAGGCTCAAGGCAAAAAAATCACATCTCTACTGGGCCCACTTTGGGACCTTTAAAAGGGGACCTTTAAAAGAGGATCTTCAATGCCTATATAAAAAGACTCAAACCCTCCTAAATAAGGAAAAGGATAAGGAAAAAAGGCCTAAAAATGTCTAAAAAAGACTGACACATTTATAGAGAGCCACTTTGGCTCTCTCTTTCTCTCTCTCTTCCACTTGTGTATTTCTTTAAGCCATTCCTTTTACTTCACCTCAATACACTTACTGACTTAACCCTCAGAGGGCCTTTCCCGGAGAACCCAACTTCGAGTGGCTTTCATTGTAGGGGTTCATATACCAAGCTGACGTAATCACAATAATGAGGCCAACACAAAGCTTCTTTCTTCATCAGTCCAATACTAGATCCTTTACCATCATCACCCTTACCTACCTAGTTGAAGCCCAAATTGAGAAGGTTATCCTTACCTTATTTTTGGCATCAACAGATTGGCATCATTTGTGGAAACGAAAATTTTATCTCATGATTCCATCAAAAAAGCCCTTAACATATCTCACCCCTCAACTATAGAATTGAAGAGCTCCATTCAGCTTCTCATCGAAGAAGAGAGAGATAACATGGCAACCACAAGGCATGCGGATGGGCATATACCTCACCAAACCTTAGGGAGTCATCAAAATCTTGAGGCCCACGATGAGTGATGAGTGAAAAATATTGCATATTTTGGCCACTTAATTTACATTTGTTAGCTTAGGAATTTGTTACTTTGAGTTGTTTTCATGGTTTTTCAGGTTTACAAGCACCAAGAAAGGAGTTTCATTAAATTGCCAGCATTGCCCGTATAGATCAATCATCTTTGAAAATTAAACTGTATTGATTCAAGAAGAACCAAGATATGAGCCATATATGCTTAGAAAGATCCAGAAATCTATTTTCTGGATAATTTTATGGCTCATAAAAATGATTTTTCTACAGAAAGTTATGGCCGTTTTAGTAGACAAAGGTCAGCCTGTGCGGGATTTCAGCGTGAGCAGAAATTTTGAAGGGTAGGTGAAGACTTAAATCCCAAATCCCACATCGGTTGGAAACATATTTCTATATCTCACATCCCACATCAGATTGGAAACACATTGCACTCGTGGTATTTGCCTATATAAACACCATCTGACTCCATCATTCAGTGTGCAAGTCATGGGCCACTTTGGTGTTAACCAGTGGACGTCTGCTAGCATTTTCTCCCATGTAAAGTTATTTATTTATTTTTATTTAGTTTTTATTTAGTTTAATGTTTAGCACTTTTATTATGAACTGTAGTTTCATAGTTATGAGTGGCTAGAATCTTCAACTAAGGTTGAAGATGAAGCCTTGCCGTTGTTTGGTATAGTAGTTCAGATTTGTTTATACAATTCTGACATTTTTTAGTATAAATTTTCTGTCAATTATTTGAGTAAATCTTGTGATTGATTGAGTTTAAATTGTTCTGTTGGATATTCCTTGTGTTTCATCTAATGGATACATCGAATTGTTTTCGATTAAATTGGATTTCCTTTGTGATTTGTTAAAAGCGAATACATTGGATGCTTTTGGTTTAATTGGGATATTCGTAAGTTGGATTCATGGAATGTTTTGATAGGCTATGCTTTTAGGACATATATGCTTAAACTTTTGTGGGGTGGATTCGGAAACCTTAGTGTTTTTATTATTAGTTTTTAAAATCAATTTAGTTTAGTTTTAATTTGTTTTCCAAAATATCATTCAAAATTCGGAACTAGGTTAAGATAAAGTTAATTTAGATAAAATTATATTTTCACAACGCAATTCCCTGTGGATTCGACATCGCACTTGCACAACACTGTATTGCAAACGACTCGTGCGCTTGCGAGTAATTTAAAACTCACAACAATGAGCAGCCCAATCCAACCTCACATAAATTGGCCTCCCTGAGGATCCAGTAGCTCTAATCAGTAGGGTGAAGAACGAGAAGCTCAAGCACCGATGTAACCACCTGACTTCCATGGTCGTACAAGTGGTACCAAATTTGGTCTGGGTTTAGTCAATAACACGTTGTCACCATGAAACCAGCACGACCACAACTAAAGAAGGTCAAGAACAATTAGGAACCTCGTGTTGGCATGAGTTTCGATACAAGTCTGACTAGAAAGAAGGTATTTGAAGCTGAACTCGGTGCACCGAAGCTCCCAATCCCAACACTCGACCAATTCTAGGGCAGTATGAAGAGAAGTTAACACTTGACTCTTGGTCTCAAAGAAGGCATAGGAACCCAAAGCTGCTTGAAGTCTCTCAATATCTAAGGTAGATGAACAAGCGCATTAAACTCGCTTTAAAGACCAATAAGCTAAACATCTTAAAGGAGATCAAGCCTCTAAAAAATCCTTTTTCACGAGAAATCATCGATATAGCGATCCCTAAAAGCTTTAAGATGACAAGCATCGAACCCTACACAGAAAAGACTTGCCCCATTGGTTATTTGGATACCTTCAAGTCCCTAATGATCATCTATGGGTATTCGAAAGCAATAATGTGTCAAGATTTCCTATCTCACACTTCAAAAAATAGCAGGAGCTTAGTTTTCACGTAGTCCTTCAAAGTCGATCAAATCCTTTAAGGATCTAATTGAACAATTCGTAACTCACTTTTTCGGTAACTATGGATCAAGAAAGACAATAGAGAGTCTGCTCAACTTCATCCAACATGTTGATGAACCTCTCAAGGAGTACATCACTCAATTCAAAATAGCCATGGTAAAAATCAGAGAGCTCGACTAGAAAGTGGCAGCAACAACATTCATCAACAGATTTTAAGCCTTTGAATTTAGTTATTACCTCTTCAGAAACCCGGTAAGCTCTCTAACAGAAATTTTGGTCCAAGTAGACAAGTTTGTCATGGCCGGAGAAGATCAGAGCTTCAAGAACCAAAGAGAAAATAACACTGCAAAAATGTCCCAGTCCAGCCCAACCCTTCACTACAGACTTAAGAACCCCTTAAGTAAGGTGAAAGGGAAGCGTTAAAGTTAAAACCAGTACAAAACCAAAGCACCTTAGAGATGCATAGATGAACTGGAAACTTCAACTCGAGGTGAAAAACTGAGGTATGATAAAACAGAAAGGCAAAAGATGTAAAATAAATAAATATTTCATTTCATTAAAGTGTAATTATAAACATGGACTTCAAGGTCATAATTACTGGAAAATGAAAAGCAAAGTCCTAAGCTTAAAACTAGTGCTCCTCATTCTTAGTCTCTTAAGTTCAAACTTCGGCTACCTTCTCTCTAGCCCTTACTTGCTCCTTAAGATCCTCAATCTCTAGATTAGCCTAGTCCAGGTTAGTCCAAAGCCTAGCCCCCACTCTCTTAGCCATTTCAAACCCCTTGATATAGTACCTTGAAGCGTCCTTCGGTAGTTTAATCTTGAAGGCTTCAAAGTTGTCGAAGTTATCCACGATTGAAGTTTCAATCTCTACTAGTTTAGCCCTTAGTTTACCTTCCATTCTTCAGAGACAGTTCACTTTGACCCCAAGCTGGCTTTCTGTTTCCTAAAGTCTATAGACAATAACGTTCAGCCACTCACCTCCTCCCATACAGTCTAATAATTATCATTCGCTATAGCCAGGGAGGCGTCCAGCTTCCTCTCTTCGAGCTTCAGCTGGTTGTTCTAGCTCATAAGGACCTGCCATCGTTCCTTGTCCTCCTTCAATCGCTTCTGATAGTCATCTCTCGAAGTACACGAACAAAGTTAGTCATGGATTGGAGAGAGTCGCTAAGAAATGAAGTGAACATGCCAGCCTTCACCAAAGCCGCCTCAGTCAAAACAAATCATGTAAAGATAAGCAAAAATTCACAAGTATAGGGACCTCAGATCTCACCTTATAGTAACACTCTAGCGTGTTCACCATCAGCTGGTGAGGTAAAAGTTCCTTCAGTGTCCCTAAGAAGCTGAAAAACCATATTTCCATTCTAAAAGTGGAATCCCTAACCTTGACCTTCTAGCGTGGCCTGTACACTTCGGAATCCTCCAAACTTGAGCACCCAACATCAGAAGTCCTAGTAGCAGTAGCGGTAGAGGAGGAAAGTAGGGTAGAAACAAGCGGCACAGCAAGAGTAATTGTGCCAAAGGATAAAGCCATATAAAGAGCATAAGCAAGTTGCACATCATGAGCTATTGTACAAGAAGAAGGTACCATGTCACCGAGTACCACCACTTCACCTTTCTGAGAGACCTCAAACCTATTCACTTCAGTCTGCTACACCTTAGCCTATTGCACCTCGATCTCCCAAACCTAAAGCTTTTTCGTTCTAGATTTTTTCTTCTCGGTAACACTACCAAAAGAGGCATCTCTCTTCTTCTCACGAGCTATCGTGGTCACTTCAATAGAGTTCAACATGATGTCAGCTAGAAAATAGGAAACTACAGTGTTGTAAATCACTTGGAGAATCCCAGGTAGTAACCTTCAAACACCCAAATCCAGAATGATTTGTACGAAACAAGAATCAAACCATGAAAGAGAAAACACAAGCAATTGTTATTGAGGTTCAGCAATTTGCCTACGTCCGCGTGAGCTCTTCCGAGCTCTCTGCACTAAATCAATGGAGTTCCTACAATTACAGCAACACCTCCTCAAGAATCCTCTTGTTCTTGATGAATAAAATAAGAGAAAAGAAAGAGATAAGAAGTAAGTGTTTCCCTGGAATTTTCCCCAAGAAAATTCTAATTACAAAGCCCTTGAATCCCCAATCTTGACTACTCTCTCTCTCTCACTAGAAACACCTCTGAAGATTTGAGAGCCTATCTCTCACAATACCAGCCACTCTTGGAATGAGACTTCTTCTTGTGTTATGTTTCTTCTATCTCACACTTGTGTCTTTGCACTCTTGTGGAAATCTTGTGGTTATTGCTCCTAGATGACCCTTTATATAGAGCAATAACTTCTTTAACCAATCTTGAAGTCAATCTCAACCCTTTGATCTTGAGAACCAAAAAATCATGGCCTTCCAAGAGGTCTAAGTAATCCTATGCATTTTAACCAAGTCCCAACGCACCAGCTGGAAAACAGAATCAGAGGCATCAGGTGTGCCTGGCGCCGCAGCTCAGAGCAGGGCAGGCCACAGCCCACAACAGAGTAAAACTCCTTCTGTTGCTAGTGGCTATGGCATGCATCACCTTGATGAACTCCTCCTGTATTACTGGCCGCGGGGCACCAAGCCTGGGCCGCGGCTCAGATGGCTGAAGCTTTATCTTCCAACCTTTAATTCTTAGACAAATTCCCAACAAACTCTACTTTTGTCTAAGCAATTAAACCCGAACCCATTGTGCAGAGAACTCAAGATCCAAACTCAACATAAGTCACTAAATAATCCGACCCTAATCCTAAGAAGTCCAAGGCAATGATTGAACTTTTTTAGAGGTAGAACTTTAGCGCCTAACTCTGCGGGATTTTCTTCCGTTGCCACTTTATCCATATGAATGCATCCTTCCGTAACATTTTTCCGAATGAAATGATACCGAACAACCATATGCTTTGTCCTCTCATGAAACACTAGATTCTTACACAAGTGCAATGCACTTTGGCTATCCAAATACACCACCACCTACTCTTTTAGGACCTTCAACTCTTCCAACAACCCTTTACACCACATAGCCTCCTTAATCACTTCCGTTGCTGCTATGTACTCTGCCTTTATTGTTGAGAGTGCTACCACTGGTTGCAACTGAGCCTTCCAACTTATACAATATCTGTTTAAGTTGAAGAACTATAAGATAATCGATCTTCTCTGATCCCGGTCTGCTCCATAGTCCGAATCAGCATAACCTTCTAACCAGATGGAGTTACCCCTCTTCTCGTATACAAGCCCCACATCTGAGCTTCCCTTCAAATACCGCAGCAACCACTTCATCTTAAGCCAATGCTCTTTTTAGGGATTACTTATAAACCTGCTGAGAACACTAATGGTATAAGCAATGTTGGGTCTAGTGCTTACCCTCATGAACATGACTGATCCAACCGCACTAGAGTAAAGGACCTTTTCAATTTTCTTCTTCTCCGCATCCGATCTCAGACATTGATCGCTGGAGAACTTGAAATGACCAACAATGAAAATCTTTACTGGTTTACTATATTTCATAGAAAACTTAGATATCATCTTTTCTATGTAGGAAAACTCAGAGACCTTCAACCTATTTCTCTCCCTTTCTCGGATTATTCTCATCCCAAGGATCTTTTGTGCATGACCAAGATCCTTCATCTCAAACTTCGAACTGAGTTGAGACTTCAATTTTTCTATCTTCTCCCTACTGTTACCAACCAACAGTATATCATCAACATAGATGAGGATAATCACCATTTTCTCCACCTTGTGACCTTTGTAGTACAAGCATGAATCATAGTAGCTCCTCATGAAACCTGATAGGTGCTTAAATATTCACATTTAAGCCCCTTAATTTACATTTGTTACGTCCTAGTTCATGTTAATTTAGTCCATTTTACTTCATTTATGTGTTTCACATGCTTTTATAGGGTCTTGGAGAAAAAGAAGCATTTTTGGCACTTAAAAGAAAAAATCTGGAAATCCTAGAGCAGCTGCTGGCTAAAGTGCGATCGACCGCACTCTTCGGTACGATCGAGCATACCAGCGCTTGTGTGCACACATAGAAGGCTCGAGCACAGCCTTTCGATTGAGCGCACCACGAATGCGATCAAGCGTACATTTACGGGCGTGAACAATAAAACTGTAGAACCGGTTTTGGAAATAGAAGAGGTTTTGTGTTTTAGGAAGTTTAGGGTTTCCAGAGTCTTCTAAGGTTATTCAACCCCTATAAATAGACTTGTAAAACACAGAAATAGGATCTCCCTTTTTGATTTTGAGTTTTTAGGTCGGGAGGCCAGAGGTTAGAGGGGATTTCACAGAAGAATTGACGACTCTTCAATAGAGTTACCTCGGGTTTCTTCTTTCCTTTATTTTATTATGTGTAACTAAACTTTTAGTAGGGCTTGGTTGAAGCCCTAATTATGTTTAACCAATAATTCAGAATTGGCACCTTTGCAATATTTATGTTGCGATTCTTGATTTGATTAATGTCTGTTTTTATTTAAATTCCTCATATGTGTGTGTCTGATCAACGTATGCATATGGTATGGATTAGTTAGTTGAATAAATTTGGATGACTGAGTCCTGGGTTCAACAATAGTAACAAAATATATTTTATCCGGATTCTTAGGTTAATCAACATAGGAAACCGGGAGTGGACCAAGCCCTTGGTCTTGTGTGGTTGTCGATTTCCACATATCATATGCTCTCTTAAGGAACAACTCAGTATACACCATGCTGAATTCCTTAAGAGAGAAAGGAGTTAGAGTATACACTATGCCTAACTCGTTGCTTAGGGAAATCAATAGCCTAAGGAGTGGACCAAACCCTTAGGTTGACAACCAGCAGGTATTCATAGCATGAGTAGAGCATTGGCAAAGTGTTTTGTTGGGGTAGCATGATTAGTGGTGGATACCAAGTCCCTACATCTTTATCATTTTTATTAATCTAGACTTAACATTTATTTTTATCTATTTTTACTTTTTGAAATTAATTCTAAATCGAAATTCACCAATCCCT
This sequence comes from Bretschneidera sinensis, assembly GCA_023935145.1. NCBI lineage: Eukaryota > Viridiplantae > Streptophyta > Magnoliopsida > Brassicales > Akaniaceae > Bretschneidera > Bretschneidera sinensis. Next base: position 34,200,517 of record CM043699.1, read on the forward strand.
GTGGAAATGATCTCGCACTTGCACACTATGCTATCCTTGACCTTGTGCACTTGCAAGTAAAACAAGTACGGTTATTTGCATATTTATTTAGGTAGATAATCATCCAATAAGTTTTTGGCACCGTTGCCGGGGATTGTGCTAAATTTCTTTTTGGAATTATTTTTCTCAGTTTTTTTATTTTATTTTATACTATTCCGTTTTATTTTTATTTTTATCAAAAATCAGATTTATTCTTTCTTTTCGTTTTCTATTTTTTGTTCAGATGTGAAGAGGAGGAGTTTCTGTCCTCATTGCGATCGAGCACACTCCTTGGTGCAATCGAGCGCAATCGCAGTGCGATCGAGCACTGTTCTTGGTGTGCTTGAGCGCAAAAGCTCTAGAGAGTACCCGAGAAGCAGTACTGAAACTGCTACACTGAAACTTTTCAACTAATTCATTCGAAGGAGAAACACCAATGGCGGAAGGTAGTTATGTTTATCTAGCGGCTATGGAGAGAAAGCTAGATATGCTTATAAAAGCCATGACTGCTCAAAACATCTCACCTAGTCCACGAGCCAAACAACTCTAGGTATGTGCTATATGTTCTCGTTTTGATCACATTACTGACACTTGCCCTTTGTATTCATCTGCAGATCAAGAGCAAGCAAATCATGTGGGACCGAACAACTACAATATATATATGCAAATACCTATAATCCTGGATGGCAGACTCACCCCAACTTCTCATGGAGCAACGATCAAAATGCCTTAAACTTTCAAGGGCAACAAAGGAACTCCTAACAAGCAACACACTCAGTTCCCGAATCAAAGAAAAGCGACCTAGAGAGTCTTATGATGCAGTTGACAACTTAGCAACAACAATTGATGACCTCACAAGATCAGTTTATGGCAGAGGAAAGGCAATTTCGGACTAAGATAAGACAAACCACTGCAAGGCATGAATAAGCCATTCAAAGATTGGAAGTACAAGTGGGGAAATTGGCTAAAAAGCTAAGTGAACGACAGCAAGGGGTTGTTGAGCAAGTTTTTCGCATCCATTACATTGATCCATTAGAGACCACCCTCACCCATTGTTTCAAAGGATCAGATGTTGAGCCAAAATCTGAGTATGTTACTGATGACATCATTGAAACTGTGCACCTTCAAGAGGCTTTTCCAAAGCATCCAAGTAAGTACACCGATCCATTTGAGCCTCATGTGCCTACTAATACTATTTTTTTTTTCCTTCTATTGTCCAGGCACCAAATTTGGAGTTGAAGCAATTGCCGAAGCATTTGACTTATGCTTATATGGGAGAGAATAAGACACTACCTGTGCTAGTTGCTGCCAATCTTAGTTTTGGAGAAAAATAAGGCTTGGTCCGGCTGAAGACGTTAAAATTAGCGCTCATGGGAGGCACCCCACAGCTTATCCTTTTATTTTTATTGTCTTTCATATTTATTGCTATTTATTTATTTTCAGTACTTTTTTGTTTTCCTGTATTAGGTTAGTTTTTCTTTTTTAAGGATAATGTGTGCATCCGTTCAAGTTTGGGGGTGTGCTATGAGCCATGCTAGCCCAGCTAGTTCTCCATCTCCCAGGTCAGATCTTTCCATGTTATTCACACATTGGGGACAATGTGTAATTTAAGTTTGGGGGTATGGGAGACACATTCACACACTTTGTCTCAGTTTTTTTTTAGTATTTTTGAAAAGATAAATGGATGTTCATATTGTTTTGAAATTTTTGGGTGATCTAAACAAAACAATATGATTTGACTTCATAAATGAGCTTAAGACCTTGAACATATGGGCTAATAATTAATTTTTAAACCTTAAATCACTTACTCTTAGGCATTTAAGGATTCACAAGTTTAACCTCAACTAACACAAGCACATTAGCACATAATTGTGTGGGGTATGACATGTAATTTTAATATATATGTTTCTTTGGCTTGACTATGAACCAGATAACTTGTTAGATAAACACTTTGGCATTGGAAAATTGAAAAATATTGTTATTACTCAAAAAGAAAAGTGCTCCTAATGATCCTTAAACAAACTTTTCACTGAGTAACTGGCCCTCTTACCTCAGTAAGCAGTGAGTGTCACGTCAAAAGATGGGAATTTTTCTCACAATGATCATTAAAAAGAACTTTTCACTGAGTAACTGGCCCTCTTGCCTCAGCAAGCAGTGAGTGTCACGACAAAATGTGGGAATTCTGATGGGTAGCATTAAGACCAGTTAGTTTCGTAGTCTTTTTGACTCGAGTTAGTAAGTCTTTAGGGGTGTTTTTACACCTAAATGCCCTAAAACCATCTGGTTTGGGAGTTATTGGCTAAACACTCGCTACATGAGCCAGATAGAAAGCTTAAGGGAACTAAACTTGGCAAAAATCTCACAATAAAAAAAAAAACTATGCCATTTTTGCTCGTTCTAATAGGAAATTTGGTGAATCTTGAGACATTGAAACACTAGACATTGTAGTTATTTGGAAGCTTCATCTTTTATGTGCTAATTCACCACACACTAAGTCAGACTTGTAATGCCTTAACCAGCCTTGTGTAAGTGATTAGATTTTAAAACTCTTATTCATTGCAAAGATGTGTTTGTTAAGCTTGCTCATGAATGCACATCATGGTTTTGTGTGATACCTAAACTTTTGTGGACACCATGAATATTGGATTTATCTGTGTGTTGTTATTTTTCATTTTAGTTTTTTAGTTTTGTATTGCTAAGGGACTAGCAATATGTAAGTTTGGGGGTGTGATAGGTGCTTAAATAATCATATTTAAGCCCCTCAATTTACATTTGTTAAGTCCTAGTTTATGTTAATTTAGTCTATTTTACTTCATTTATGTGTTTCACATGCTTTTATAGGGTCTTGGAGAAAAAGAAGCATTTTTGGCACTTCAAGGAAGAAATCTGGAAATCTTGGAGCAGCTGCTGGCTAAAGTGCAATCGAGCGCACTCTTCGATACGATCGAGCGCACCAGTGCTTATATGCACACGTAGAAGGCTCAAGTGCAGCCTTGCGATCGAGCACACCACGAATGCGATCCAGCGCACATCTACGGGTGTGAACAGTAAAACAACAGAACCGGTTTTGGAAATAAAAGAGGTTTTGTGTTTTAGGAAGTTTAGGGTTTCCAGAGTCGTCTAGGGTTATTCAACCCCTATAAATAGACTTGTAAAACACAAAAACAAGATCTCCTTTTTTGAGTTTGAGTTTTTAGGTCGGGAGGCCAGAGGCCGGAAGGGATTTCACAGAAGAATTGACAACTCTTCAATGGAGCTCTCATGGGTTTCTTCTTTCCTTTATTTTATTATGTGTAACTAAACTTTTAGTAAGGCTTGGTTGAAGCCCTAATTATGTTTAACCAATAATTCAGTATTGGTGCCTTTGCAATATTTATGATGTAATTCTTGATTTGATTAGGTTAATGCCTATTTTTATTTAAATTCCTTATGTGTGTGTGTCTGATCAACGTATGCATGTGGTATGGATTAGTTAGTTATATCAATTTGGATGACCGAGTCATGGGTTCAACAATAGTAACAAAAGATATCTTATCCAGATTCTTGGGTTAATCAACATGGGAAACTGGGAGTGGACCAAGCCCTAGGTCTCGTGTGGTTGTCGATTTCCACAAATCATATGCTCTCTTAAGGAACAACTCAGTATACACCATGCTGAATCCCTTAAGAGAGAAAAGAGTTAGAGTATACACCATGCCTAACTCGTTGCTTAGGGAAATCAATAGCCTAAGGAGTGGACCAAACCCTTAGGTTGACAACCAGCAGGTATTCATAGCATGAGTAGAGCATTGGCAAAGTGTTTTGTTGGGGTAGCATGATTAGTGGTGGATACCAAGTCCCTACGCCTTTATCATCATTATCAATCTAGACTCAACATTTATTTTTATCTATTTTTACTTTGTGAAATTAATTCTAAATCAAAATTCACCAATCCCTGTGGAAATGATCTCACACTTGCACACTATGCTACCCTTGACCTTGTGCACTTGCAAGTAAAACAAGCACAATTATTTGCATATTTATTTAGGTAGATAATCGTCCAACAAAACCCAAGCTAGTTACAAAGGAATCGAACCTCTTATTCCATTGCTGAGGCGATTGCTTCAAGCCATAGAGAGATTTCTTCAATTGGCACACCAAATCCCCTTGTCTTCCTTCCTCATAGCCTTTGCCTCATGCAGATGGTATCATCAAACTCTCTATGTAAGAACGCTGTCTTCACATCCATTTGCTCAATCTCCCAATTAAATTGAACCACCATAGCTAACATTATCCTTATCGTCTTGTATTTCACAACCGGTGAGAATATTTCGGTGAAATCTATGCCTTCTCTTTATGTGAACCCATTCACCACCAGCCTAGCCTTGTACCGGACTTTATCCCCTAGATTTTTCCCTTCTTTGATCTTGTAAATCCATTTATAATCCACAATTCTCTGTTTTTTTGTTTGGGCACCAATTCCCAAGAGTTGTTCTTCCTCAAAGAATGCATTTCCTCTTCCATAGCTAGCTTCCATCTTAACGAATCCTTACATCTCATGGCATCAATGAAAGTTTCTGGTTCAATTATCCCTCCTTCTGAATAAGGAGCTACTACAATAGCATCTGCAAAACCATATCTCAAAGGTGGTCTAACCAGCCTCCTTTCTCGGTCACTTGTGAGTTGATAATCATTCTGATTTACTGCATCATCCCCTTCAAGTTCAGCCTCCCCTTGAGTGTCTTGAGCTTAGCCTTCATCAATGGGATCTACCTGATCCGAACCCTCTTGCCTTCGTTACACTACTTGAACTGAATTTTCTTGGATGTTATGCTCCAAATAAACCAAGCTGGTTTGCTCACTTTCCCCTACGGGGTTAGTTTTCTTCAAATAGGGAAATAAATGCTCATTAAAAATGATATCCCTACTTATTATGAGTCTGGTTCCTTTTGGCTCTAAGGACAACAACTAATACCCCTAAACCCCTTCACCATATTCTAGAAACACACACTTTCTAGACCTGGAGCTAAGTTTATCATCCTTTTGATGTGCAAACGCAGCATATCCAAAAGTCCGAATGTTGCTTAACTCAGGGATTTTCCATTCGACATCTCCTCGGGAGTCTTAAGATCCAAACCTCTAGAGGGTGATCTATTAACCAAATACGAAGCAGTAGACATAGCTCCCCCCTAAAAATAGTTGGGTAACCCATAACCAATAATCGTGCACCTAACCTTTTCCATAAGGGTCCTATTCATCATCTCAGCAACTCCATTTTGCGGAGGGGTTTTCACAACCATTTTATGTCTTAGAATCTCATTTAACTCATAGAATTTGTTAAAATCTTGATTGCAAAATTCTAAGCCATTATCGGTTCTTCAAACCTTAACTACCTTACCCGTTTGAGTTTCCAACAACTTTTTCCACACCACAAACTTATTCAAAGCATCTGATTTATTTTTAAACAAATAAACCCAAACCTTTCTAGAATAATCATCAATTAAAGAGAGAAAGTAAAGATTACCTCCTTGTGCTGGTGTTCTTGCTGGTCCCCAAAGATCTACTTGAAAGTAGTCAAGAATACCCTTTGATTTGTGCACTCCGGTGTTGAAGCTGACCTGATGTTGCTTCCCAAGAATGCAACTCTCGCAGAAATCAAGTTTCTTTACCTTGTCACCATCAAGTAAATCGCCCTTGCTGAGAACTTGCAGCCTCTTTTCGCTCATATATCCCAAGCGATTGTGCCAAAGCACTACCTTATCCATCTCGCCCATCAAGCTTGCTGTTTGATCCTTGATGTCCATCTCTCCGATCATCTCATAGAGACCATCCTTTATTGCTGCTTTGATCACTACCAAAGATCCCTTGGTTACCTTGATCTTTCCTCCCTCTGCTTTGTATGTGTACCCCATGGAATCTAGCTGCCCCAATGAGATCAAGTTTCTTCTCAAATCCGAAAGATATCTCACATTCCGCAATAGCCTTGTAACTCCATCAAACATCCTCAATTGGATGTCTCCTATACCCCTCACTTGGCAAGAAGTATCATCCCCCAAGAAAACCTTTCCATCATTGGTTTCCTTGAAATTCTTGAACCAATCCCGGTGAGGACACATGTGATAAGTGCACCCGAAATCCAAGATCTATTTCTCGCTGCCTTGCCACTTGCTCACATTTGAGCACACAACAAAAACATCATCATCTTGCTGTTCTCCATTGGCAATCGAAGCCTCTCCATTGTCGGTATGACCTCTTCCTTTCTCATCCCTTAACCTCTTCTTGCAATATTTCTTGAAATGACATCCCTTATTGCAGTAATACCATCGCATACCGCCAAACTTCAGTTTGGAATGCGATCTTCCATGGCCTTGACCTCTACCCTTTGATTTGTCCCAGTAGTTACCATATATGTTACTGCCATTCCAAGTGGCTAGCCTTCCTCTAACGAACATACCTTCTCCACTTGATCCTTCCCTCATCTTGGCTCTGAAATCATGAGCCCTTATATCATTAATCACAATTTCTTTGGTTAGTGTATCTCTTTTATATTCAATAGCATTAATCAAGCTTTCAAAACAATCGGGAAGAGAATTTAACAATGTAACAGCCAATTATTCATCCGGGAATGTTATACTACAACTAGTTAAATCTTGAACTAGTTTACTAAACACATCAAGATTATCTTGCAACTCTTTATTTAGATCCATTTTAAAAGCAAAGATTCGTTTAAGAAGATAAATTTTATTAAGGTGAGTTTTGGTAAGAAACAACTCATTTAGTTTCTTCCAAATGACAGCTAGATCTTCCGAATCTCCACATTCCCTTGTCACACTATCCGACATATGCAGAAAGATGGTGTTGTACGCCATCTTCTTCATCTCATTCCACTAAAGCTTCGTGATACTTGCTGGAAAATCGTCATCTTCTCCAATAGCTAAGTCCACCTTTTGTTGCATAAGAACTGCCTTGATTTTCCACTTCCAAAGGGCAAAGTCTCCATTTCCATCAAACTTCTCAACAATGAAGTTTGAACCTATCTTGCAGGAAAAATCCTAAGATTTATGCAGCACCCACAATTGCTTTCCAAAGCTTTTCTCTCCAACTTCTAAACTTCAAGAACCCGATCAAATCTTGATCCCAGCACCGTTCTTGAACGTCAAGAACCTGATCAGATCTTGATCCCAACACCGTTCTTGAATCACCCAAGAAGTTTCCTTTGATTCTTGGAGCCTTGCTCTGATACCACTGTTGTAGCTCTAATACCACTGTTGTAAATCACCTTGAGAATCCTAGGTGGTGACCTTCAAACACCTAAATCCAAAACGATTTGTACGAAACAAGAATCAAACCATAAAAGAGAAAACACAAGCAATTGTTATCGAAGTTTGACAATTTACCTACGTCCCCATGAGCTCATTCGAGCTCTCTGCACTAAATCAATGGAGTTCTTACAATTATAGCAACACCTCCTCAAGAACCCTCTTGTTCTTGGTGAATGAAAGAAGAAAAAAAAAAGATATAAGAACTAAGTGTTTCCCTGGAATTTTCCCCCAGAAAATTCCAATTACAAAGCCCTTGAATCCCCAGTCTTGACTACTCTCTCTCTCTCACTAGAAACACCTCTGAAGATTTGAGAGCCTATCTCTCTCAACACCAACCACTCTTGGAATGAGACTTCTTCTTGTGTTGTGTTTCTTCTATCTCACACTTGTGTCTTTGCACTCTTGTGGTTATTGCTCCTAGATGACCCTTTATATAGAGCAATAACTTCTTTAACCAATCTTAAAGTCAATCTCAACCCTTTGATCTTAAGAACCAAATAATCATGGCCCTCCAAGAGGTCTAAGTGATCATGTGCATTTTAACCAAGTCCCAACGCACCAGCTGGAAAACAGAATCAGAGGCATCAGGTGTGCCTGGCGCCGCAGCTTAGAGTAGGGCAGGCCGCGACGCGCAACAGGGCAAAACTCCTACTGTTGCTGGTGGCCCTGATGCCCAAGGCCTGGGCCGCGGTGCGCACCACCTTGATGAACTCCTCCCTTGCTGCTGGTCGTGGACCACCAAGCCTGTGTCGCGGCTCAGAGGGTTGAAGCTTCATCTTCCAACCTTTAATTCTTAAACAAATTCCCAACACACAGTTTAAAATGTCAAAAACCAAATCAGAAAGTGTAAGTATCAAAAGTAAAAAAAAAAGGCATTTTTTACTACCATCAAGAAAGGAAGGGGTGTGAAGACTAAGATTAAAAATCCTCAACAAAACTTCTGATAAGGAATATTCTTGGAGTTTCACTTTATTAAAACCTAATAAGACTCTAACTCTTCCATAAAGAAATACTTTTCCTTTCAGTACTTATTCGAAAAAGGGTTATCCAAGATTTTCCTACTATTCCAAGGGTAAAAGTTGTACCACCATTTGTCAACATGCTTCTTGAAGGTGTAGAACCACCTAAAAATCCTTACCTTATCCTTTTCGTCACCCCTACTGTACTCAACATGCTTTCTTATAGCCAGTACAAAACCCACTATATTCCTCATACTATTTGGGGAAAGTTGGAAAAGGAAAATTCTGTAATGGTTCACTATCCGTGTAACGTCAGGGTCCAGGAGAAACTTCAACCCTACCTTCACATGGTCAAGGTAGCAAGTCACACAGAACAATCTTTCATCCTTCAAAGAGGTGCATGCCCTTTGGTTAGGTATGGGATATCTATCCCTCCACCATGAAAGGATAAAGAACCTAATGCTAACAAACTGAAGCTCGGACTTAGAGATCCTACAAGGCACCTCCAAAGTCTGAAAATCGCCATTGGTAGAAGTGACACCAACATCTTCTAAGAACTTTGCACCCCACTAAACTCTCCCTCCATACTCTTAGAGTTAGGGATTTCCCTCTCAACACTTTCCTCCCCTTCCAAGATTTTTCCCTACTTTTCTACCCTTATTGGAATTAGACGAAAACATGGCAAAATAAGAAAGCAAAAAAAATGGAAGTGTTTACTGCAAGATTTCGAGGAAAACTGAAGAAAATGGAGAAATATTCACGAAAAAGAATAAAGCTTTGAGGAAACTCAACTCTCTGGAAACCTAAAAATTACACAAATGACTAAAGAAAAAGAAAATGAAGGCAAAGTGTCCCTTAAAAAGCACCTGTAGACAAACTGTGGCATTAAATGTGTCATTAATATGTCATCAGCATTGAAAAGACCAAATGGCGCTTGGAACAGTTCAAATGCCCCTTTGCCATCAACGTGATTGTTTAAAGAGAGCTCTTCGGGAAAAGCAAACACTTCATCGCCAAAGTGGAATTAGGGCTTCAATCACACAATTCTTACTAAAGAGGAATTAAAGCTCTAGCCACACAATTCCTACCGAAGTAGAATTAAGGTTTCAGCTACACAATTCTTACCAAAGTGGAACTAAGACTTCTGCAACCATATAGTTACACCAATCCGAAAGGCTCCAACCACACAATTCCTAGTGAAGTGGAATCAAAGCTATGGCCAAACAAATTCTATTGAAGTGTAATTAAAGCTTCAGTCACATAATTCCTACTGAAGTGGAACTAAGGCTTCTACAGCCACATAGTTCCACCCAACCTAAAATGAATTAAAGCTCCAACCATATTCCTACTAAAAAGAAATTAAAGATCCAACCACATAAATCCTATTGAAGTAGAATTAAGGCTTTAGCCAAACAACTCTTATCGAAGTGGAACTAAGGTTTTCATAGCCACACAGTTACACCTAGTCGAAGGGGAATTAAGGTTTCAACCACACAATTCCATCTGAATAGGAATTAAGGTTCTGACCACGTAATTCCTATTGAAGTTAAATTAACATTCCAATCACACAATTCTTACGAAAGTGGAACTAAGGCTTCCGTAGCTACACAATTCCACCCAATCGAGGAGGAATTAAGGCTTTAGCTACACAATTCCAATTGAAAAATGAATTAAAGCTCCAATTATACAATTCCTACTGAAGTAGAATTAAGGTTTTAGCCACACAATTCCAACTAAAGAGGAATTAAGACTCCAACCACTCAATTCTTACTGAAGTGGAATTAAGTCTCCAACCACACAATTCCAACTGAATAGGAATTAAGCCTTTGGCCACACAATTCCTACTGAAGTGGAATTAATGCTATAGCCACACAGTTCCACCCAAATTGAAGAAGAATTAAGACTTCCGTAGCCACACAGTTTCACTCGACATCCACTCAATTCAACAAAGACCCGCCAAAGTCTACACTAAGGTGCACAATCAATAAGTGTATTCACTAAACGGTTAAAACCAATTAACCGGCTGTTTCAAACTGATTCGATAAAAATGGTTCATTTAATCGGAGTAACCAAATAAAATATATTGGTTAATCGGTCGGTTAGCTGATAAATTTCTTTTAACTATTTTAACCGTTTAACCGATTAAGAAATTAATTAATATTTTTATATTAATAATATTTTTAATATAATATATAATATATATTAAACTAAAAAAAATCTAAGTATAAATTAAATATATAATATGTAATAAATTAAAAAAAGTTAATTATATAAATAGTGTCGGTTAACCGATTAACCAACCATATCGATTGAAATTAATTCGGTCGGTTAATGTCAAAATACTTAGGTTAATTTGGTCGAAATGATTAAAAAAATTGACCAAAAAAATTCGGTTAAAACTTTTAACCGATTGAACCGACTATTTCAAGCATTCGTACACACTTAACAGTCAAACCGAGAACAACAACAAAGGCATAAAGAAAGAACTCTACTCTCTTAGAAAACTCTCCAAGATTTTAAGGGAGTAGAGCCATACGATATGGTAAAAAATAACCGGTCCAATAAGATCCAAATGAATAGATACACTATAATGACCAGCCATCCTAGGTTGCATAAAAGTCAGACCTTCCAAGTACGCAATGATGAAATCCCTACCCTAAGAGTATGAAGATTTTGTCCTTAGTCAGCAGAGGCCACATCACACAAAGCTCAAGGCACAAAAATCACATCCTTGTTAGGACCCACCTCGAGACCTTGGGAAGAGGATCTCCAACTATTGAAAATCACATAAGGATCCCAGGTTTTTACCTTCAAACACCCAAATCCAGAATGATTTGGACCGAACAAGAATCAAACCACAAAATAAAAAACACAAGCAATTGTTATCGAGGTTCGACAATTTGCCTACGTCCCCGTGAGCTCCTTCGAGCTCTCTGCACTAAATCAATGGAATTCTTACAATTACAGCAACACCTCCTCAAGAACCATGTGATCTTGATGAATGAAAGAAGAAAAAAGAAAGAGATAAGAATTAAGTGTTTCTCTGAAATTTTGCCCAAGAAAATTCCAATCACAAAGCCCTTAAACCCCAATCTTGAACACTCTCTCTCTCTCACTAGAAACACCTCTGAAGATTTGAGAGCCTATCTCTCTCAACACCAACCACTCTTGGAATGAGACTTCTTCTTGTGTTGTGTTTCTTCTATCTCACACTTGTGTCTTTGCACTCTTGTGGTTATTGCTCCTAGATGACCCTTTATATAGAGTAATAACTTCTTTAACCAATCTTGAAGTCAATCTCAACCCTTTGATCTTGAGAACCAAATAATCATGGCCCTCCAAGAGGTCTAAGTGATCCTATGCATTTTAACCAAGTCCCAACGCACCAGCTGAAAATCAGAATCAGAGGCATCAAGTGTGATGCGCGTCGCGGCTCAGAACAAGGCAAGCCGCGGCGCACAACAGGAGAAAAAACCTCCACATGCTCGAGGCCACGGCGCAACCCAGCCTACAGGAGAAAATCCTCCTTACTGGAGGCGGTGTCGCACAAACCTTGTGCCGTGGCTCAAAGGGCTGAAGCTGAAAAGCTTCACCCTTTTAATTCTTAGACAAAATTCCCAACAAACTCTACCTTTGTCTAAGCAATTAAACTCGAACCTATTGTGCAGAGGACTCAGGATTCAAACTCAACATGAGTCACCACATCATCCGACTCTAATTCTAAGAAGTCCAAGGCAATGATTGAACTTGCTTAGAGGTACAACTTTAGTGTCTAAATCTGCAGGATTTTCTTCCGTGGCCACTTTGTCCACATGAATGCTTCCTTCTATAACATTTCTCGAATAAAATGATACCGAATATCCATATGCTTAGTCCTCTCATAGAACATCGAATTCTTACACAAATGCAATGCACTTTGGCTATCTGAATACACCACCACTTGCTCTTTTAGAACCTTCAACTCTTCCAACAACCCTTTACACCATATAGCTTCCTTAATAGCTTTCGTTGCTGCTATGTACTCTGCTTCAGTTGTTGAGAGTGCTACCCCTGGCTGCAACTAAGCCTTCCAACTTATACAATATCCGTTTAAGTTGAAGAAACATGAGGTAGTCGATCTTCTCTTCTCTCGGTCTGCTCCATAGTCCGAATCAGCATAACCTTATAACCAGATGGACTTACCTCTCTTCTCGTGAACAAGCCCCATATCTGAGCTTCCCTTCAAATACCTCAGCAACCACTTCATCCTAAGCCAATGCTCATTTCCAGAATTACTCATCAACCTGCTAAGAACACTAATGGCCTGAGAAATATCGGGTTTTCCAACCGCACTAGAGTAAGGGACCTTTTTCATTTCCTTCTTCTCCGCATCCGATCTAGGACATTGATCACTGGAGAACTTGAAATGACCGGCAAGGGGAATCTTTACTGGTTTACTATCTTCCAAAGAGAACTTAGATACCATCTTTTCTATGTAAGAAGTCTAAAAAACCTTCAACCTGTTTCTCTCCATTTCTCGGATTATTCTCATCCCAATGATCTTTTGTGCATGACCAAGATCCTTCATCTCAAACTCCGAACTGAGTTGAGACTTCAAACTTTCAATCCTCTCCTTGCTGTTACCAACCAACAACATATCATCAACATAGATGAGGATAATCACCATTTCTTCCACCTTGTGACCTTTGTAGTACAAGCATGAATCATAGTAGCTCCTCGTGAAACCCAAGCTAGTTACAAAGGAATCGAACCTCTTATTCCATTGTCGAGGCGATTGCTTCAGGCCATAGAGAGATTTCTTTAATTGGCACACCAAATCTCCCCGTCTTCCTTCCTTATAGCCTTCGGGTTGCCTCATGTAGATGGTCTCATCAAGCTCTCCATGTAAGAACACTGTCTTCACATCCATTTGCTCGATCTCCCAATTAAATTAGACCACCATAGCTAACACTATCCTTATCTTTTTGTATTTCATAACCAGTAAGAATTTTTTTGTGAAATCTGTGCCTTCTCTTTGTGTGAACCCCTTCGCCACCAGCCTAGCCTTATACCGGACTTTATCTCCTAGAGTGTTTCCTTCTTTGATCTTGTAAATCCACTTACAATCCAAAACTCTCTGTTTTCCTAGTTTAGGCACCAATTCCCAAGAGTTGTTCTTCCTCAATGAATGCATTTCCTCCTCCATAGCTAGCTTCCATCTTGACAAATTCTTACATTCCATGGCATCAATGTAAGTTTTTGGTTTATTTGTCCCTCCTTCTGAATATGGAGCTGCTACATTAGCATCCGCAAAACCATATCTCAAAGGTGGTTTGATCTACCTCCTTTCTCGGTCCCTTGTGAGCTGATAATCATTCTAATTTGCTGTATCATCCCCTTCTAGTTCAGCCTCCTTTCGAGTGTCTTGAGCTTGGCCTTCATCAATGGACTCTACCTGATCCGAACCCTCTTGCCTTCCTTGATCTACCTGAACTGAATTTTCATGGATGTTATGCTCCAAATAAACCGGGCTGGTTTGCTCACTTTCCCCTACAGGGTTAGTTTTCTTCAAATAGGGAAATAATAGCTCATTAAAAATAACATCCCTACTTATTATGAGTTTAGTTCCTTTTGGCTCTAAGGGCCGCAACCTATACCCATTAACCCCTTCACCATATCCTAGAAACACACACTTTCTAGACCTTGGGCTAAGTTTATCATCCTTTTGATGTGCAAACACAGCACATCCAAAAGTCCTAAGGTTGCTTAACTCAAGGGGTTTTCCACTCCACATCTCCTCGGGAGCCTTAAGATCCAAAGCTCTAGAGGGTGATCTATTAACCAAATATGCAACAGTAGACACAACTTCCCTCCAAAAACATTTTGGTAACCCGGAACAAATAATCATGCACCTAACATTTTTCATAAGGGTCATATTCATCCTCTCAGCAACTCCATTTTGCTGAGGGGTTTTCACAACCGTTCTATGTCTTAGAATCCCATTTAACGCACAAAATTTGTCAAAATCCTGATTGCAAAATTCTAAGCCATTATCGGTTCTTAAAACCTTAACTACTTTACCCGTTTGAGTTTCCAGCAACTTTTTCCACACCACAAACTTATTCAAAGTATCTGATTTATTTTTAAACAAATAAACCAAAACCTTTCTAGAATAGTCATCAATTAAAGAAAGAAAGTAAAGATTACCTCCTTGTGTTGGTGTTCTTGCTGGCCCCCAAAGATCGGTATGAACATAGTCAAGAATACCCTTTGATTTGTGCACTATGGTGTTGAAGCTGACCCGATGTTGCTTCCCAAGAACACAACTCTCGTAGAAATCAAGTTTTTCTACCTTGTCATCATCAAGTAAACCATTCCTACTGAGAACTTGCAGCCCTTTTTCACTCATATATCCCAAGCGATTGTGCTAAAGAACTACCTTATCAATTTTAACCATCAAGCTTGCTGCTTGATCTTTTATGTCTGTCTCTCTAATCATCTCATAAAGACCATCCTTTATCGCTGCTTTGATCACTATCAAAGATCCCTTGGTTACCTTGATCTTTCCTCCCTATGCTTGTATGTGTACCCCATAGAATCTAGCTGCCCCAATGAGATCAAATTTCTTCTCAAATCTGGAAGATATCTCACATTCCGCAGCAGCCTTGTAACTCCATCAAACATCCTCAATTGGATGTCTCTTATGCCCCTCACTTGGTAAGAAGTATCGTTTCCCAAGAAAACCTTTCCTTCATTGGTTTCCTTGAAATTCTTGAACCAATCATGGTGAGGACACATGTGATAAGTGCACCCGAAATCCAAGATCCATTTCTCGCTGCCTTGCCTCTTGCTCATATTTGAGCACACAATAAGAACATCATCATCATCTTGTTGTTCTCTCTTGGCAATCGAAGCCTCTCCATTGTTGAGATGGCCTCTTCCTTTCTCATCCCTTATCATCTTCTTGCAATCTCTCTAGAAATGACCCTCCTTATTGCAGTAGTAGCATCGCTTTCCTCCAAACTTTGGTTTAGAATGCGATCTTCTATGGCTTTGACCTCTACTCTTTGGTTTGTCCCGGTAGTTGCCATAGATGTTACTGCTATTCCGAGTTGCAGACCTTCCTCTAATGACAAACCTTCTCCACTCGATCCTTCCCTCATCTTGGCTTTGAAATCATGAGCCCTTATAGCATTAATCACAATTTCTTTGGTTAGTGTATCTCTTCCAAATTCAATAGCATTAATCAAGATTTTAAAACAATCGGGAAGAGAATTCAACAATATAATAGCTAATTGTTCATGTGAGAATGTTATACTACAACTAGTCAAATCTTGAACTAGTTTATTAAACACATCAAGATTATCTTACAACTTTTTATTAGGATCCATTTTAAAAGCAAAGATTCATTTTATAAGATAAATTTTATTAGGGAGAGTTTTGGTAAGAAATAACTCTTTTAGTTTCTTCTAAATGACAGCTAGATCTTCCGAATCTCCACATTCCCTTTTCACACTATCCGATATGTGCAGAAAGACGGTGCTATATACCATCTTCTTCATCTCGTTCCGTTGGAGCTTCGTGATGCTTGCTGGAAAATCATCTTCTTCTCCAATAGCCAAGTCCACCTTTTGCTTCCAAAGGGCAAAGTCTCCATTTCCATCAAACTTCTCAACAATGAAGTTTGAACTCATCTTGCAGAAAAAATCCTAAGATTTATGCAGCACCCACAATTGTTTTCCAAATCTCTTTTCTCCAACTTCTAAACCTCAAGATTCCGATCAAATCTTGATCCCAACACCGTTCTTGAACCTCAAGAACCTGATCAAATCTTGATCCCAACACCGTTCTTGAATCACCCAAGAAGTTTCCTTTGATTCTTGGAGCCTTGCTCTGATACTGCTATTCTAGCTCTGATACCATTGTTCTAGCTCTGATATCACTGTTGAAAATCACATAAGGATCCTAGGTTATAACCTTTAAACACCCAAATCCAGAATGATTTGGACCGAACAAGAATCAAACTACAAAAGAGAAAACACAAGCAATTGTTATCGAGTTTTGACAAATTGCCTACGTCCCCATGAGCTCCTCCGAGCTCTCTGCACTAAATCAATGGAGTTCTTACAATTACAGCAACACCTCCTCAAGAACCATGTGTTCTTGATGAATGAAAGAAGAGAAAAGAAAGAGATAAGAACTAAGTGTTTCCCTGCAATTTTGCCCAAGAAAATTCCAATTACAAAGCCTTTGAACCCCAATCTTGAACACTCTCTCTCACTAGAAACATCTCTGAAGAATTGAGAGCCTACCTCTCTAAACACCAGCCACTCTTGGAATGAGACTTCTTCTTGTTTGTCTTGTGTTGTGTGTCTTTGCACTTGCTCTCTTGTTATTGCTCCTAGATAACCCTTTATATAGAGCAATAACTTCTTTAACCAATCTTGAAGTCAATCTCAACCCTTTGATATGGAGAACCAAACAATCATGGCCCTCTAAGAGGTCTAAGTGATCCTGTGCGTTTTAATCAAGACCAAACGCACCAGTTGGAAAAACAGAACAAAGGCATCAGGTGTGTTGCGCTCCGCGGCTCAGAACAGGGCAGGCCACGGTGCACAACAGGGGAAAAAACTTCCACCTGTTGGAGGCCGCAGCGCACACCTGGAGGAGAAAATCCTCCTTGTTGAATGCCGCAGCTCAGAGGGCTGAAACTGAAAAGCTTCACCCTTTTAATTTTTAGACAAAATTCCCAACACCAACATCTATCGAAAGGAATCTAACCCTTCTAAATAAAGAAGAAGAAGAGGAAAAAATCCCTAAGAAGGCCTCAAGAAGATTGACACATATGATAGAGAACCACTGCAGCTCTCCCTCTCTCCCCCACTTCGGTATTTCACTAATCCCTTTTTTTTTACTTCACATCGATACACTTATTGACTTAGCCATTAGAGGCCCTTCCCGGAGAACCCAACTTCAGGTGGTTTTACTTGCAGGGGTTCATGCACTACACTAATGTAATCACAAGAACGAGGCAAACATAAAACTTCTTTCTTTATCAGTCCAAGACTAGCTCTTTCACCATCATCATCCTTACCTACTTGGTTAATGCCCAAATTGACAAGGTTATCCTTATATCCTTTTTGGCATCAACACATGGCAATGTGTGGATATGGACATTTTGAAGTGGCAATTTATGAGAAGTCTTACAAAGAAATTTAGTGGACTTTTTTATTTGCAGATGAGAAAATAAAAGAATCATTAGCCAAAATTCCTATAGTAGTAGACTGAAGTGAATTCAAACTACAGGAATATGTTGTGTGAGAAGAAGAATGATAATTGATGTAGAATGCTATCGATTTTTTTTTGTGAATTTATATGTAACCATGATATTTGCATGGAATAAAGGATGATGCAAAAAATTGATTTAGATTAAAGTTCATAGTATTTGTTGTTAGCATTGTGATGCCAAAAAAAATGGAAAAAGAAAAGTTACAATAAAATTTGACAACAATTTTTTTGTTGGGTTAGAACTGAATCAAATCAGTGTTTTTAAAAGCGAATACCTGCGAGATCAAGGGGTGTTTGTTTGGACTCACTTAATAGAACTACATATGAATAAGTTTGTTTGTTTTTCATCTCTTAATGACACTTAATTGATCTAATCGAATGAAACCTAAAATTGGATCTTAATACCATTTAAACATTTCCTTTCACAAAAATACCCTCACTATTTTTAGAAAATCTCAGAAATATCCTCGACCCTAATTTTATATCTTCTCATCAGATCTCCCTATCCGTATCCGCCACCCATCTCTCATCAACTCTCTTCCTCCTTCTCATCTCCCTCTCTCTGCAACTCGATCAGCCTTCCTCGTCGTTCTCTCTGTCGCAGTGTAGCAGCTTTCAGCACCTCCCACCAATTCCGATCTGCCAGAGTTAAGGTTCCTACGTTTTTCTCTGTCTCTACTTTTGTCTTTCTAATATTGACTATAGTATTTTATTAATATATGTTTTCAGTTCATGTATTATAGATATCTGTTTTGTTGTTTCGATTATTTTATTTTAGTATTTCAATTGCTAAAATCAAGTCCTTGGTGCTAATTTTTCTTCTCCTTTTAATTTTTAAAGATTTTAATTTCAAGTCTTCAACCATCGAAATAAATTCTCTATGCATTTTTAACTTTAATTAGAAAAATTAGAAAAGCCCATAAAGAGTCTGCAAGCTATATTTAAGCTATATTTTTTGGTACTCGGTTACTTTCTATATTTTCATTTCACTTTGAACTGTATCTTTATGGTTATGTAACACTGACACCTTTACATATAATTCCAAATTCTTATGAAGCTAGAATTATCATTTCATAATGAATGGTGAATTATGGGTTGTGATATCATCTTTGATTTCTTTTTTCGACAGCTTTACCATACTGTACTTCACATATCATGTTCTAAATTTCTGAGAAATAATTCATTTTCCAGTTTAGCTTAATTTCCATACAATATTATTGGCTTGGAAATAGAGCTCAAAACTTTTAATATAATTCCAAAGACTTCCCAACCTATAATTTTTACTTCATAATAAGTAGCTAATTGTTGGTTGTGATATCGTGTTTGATTGATTTATCCTGCAACTTTAGCTCACTGTACTTCACATATCATGTTCTAAAATTCTAGCAAGTGATGCATTTTATCACACGATGGTTGATTAGAGTGTTCGGCTTTTGCCTTGCTTTCTTTAATTTAAGATGGTTTCAACCTTTTCATTGCAGCTTTATCCGTTTGGAATTTTCCTATATGCCTATTAGCTTGGATTTGAACAACGAGGTTGTCATATGAAATGTATTTAGTTGGTTCAAAAATTGAATACACACCTAAAAGCAAGTTAGGCATGTTCGGTAAAACACCAGCTAGTAAGACTAGATTTTCTTATATATATGACCTTTCAAGATTCTCAACCTATTTCTGTGCACCTATATATACAGAACTTTGAGGCTTTAGAATAAAGAATCCACTTTCCCTGGTTTGATAGTTGATGATACTAATAGCTATGAACATGTGAAACTAAATGGACTGAAAAAGCTTCTCTGCACATCACTACCCCTCTGCTCTTGCATCTGTATAAGCTTGATGTAGTTGAATCAATGTGTGCTGCTTTTACTCTATAAATAATTGTTGATGAAATTTGGTTATAGCTCCATCGGTGTATCTGGTTTCTTGCGTTATCAAAAACTGTAACTTAAAAAAATATACAACTACATTATTCTTTCCTATGCATACTATTTGAATTTAAGACCCTGCTTGCCTCTCTATAGTTTGCTGCCTCACTTTTTAAAAACAGATTTCATACAGATCCTTTGCTTAGGGAACTAATTTTATATATATTTAATTGATAACAGATATGTCATCAATAGGTTGTATGGGGTTTGATTTTCATGCCAATCATTTCCTTTTGATTATTCATTTGATTGATGTTTAGATAAATTGACTCGGATCACTAAAATAGTTGTAAGTAAAAAATTTGATTCATGGTTGTGTTTCTGTTTTGGGACCTAGAGTATGTCTTTTTCCATCTTTTACTTTAAGCCGATAAAGGTTTCGAATAGCAAAAATACATTAAAAGATAAAAAGTAAAAAAATACTTGTAAACTTAAAACAAACTTGGTACATGGTCCAGAGGGCGCTAATTTGTTATCTTAGAGGAACTTTCCCATGCCGGTTGTTGCTTACATACTTCTATACTGATCAAGTGATCATTGACTATAGAACATAGGTTGCTTACTAAATGTTCAATTGCTGTATGATCTACTATTTTTGTTAATGTCCTTTTATATTTTATGTTTTAAATTGTATAGGTATTGAGAAAAATGATGAGAATGGAAGGGTGAATTGGAAGAACATGCGTGTCATGAAATGTTTTCTAGAAACATGTCTGCAAGAGGTGTCACTAAATGGTAGGATGGGAAGTAACCTTAAGCTAGAGTCATGGAATAAGATTAGGGAAGTCTTGAGGGTAAATCATAACTTTGAGTGTATACTAAAACAAATGAAGAATCACTACAATTACCTTAAATATAAGTACTAGGCTTGGTTTCCAATCAGTCAAAAGATCGACAATGTTTACAATCCTGTGACAAATATTATCAACTAGACACCCAAAGAGTGGGATGAGTACATAAAGGTATGATAAATACCCTATGTTTTGTATGTCAAATGTTGATACTAGTTTATGACATTTATGAAAAGATATTGCTATGTACTTTTGGACGCAGGTCCATCCAAAGGCAAGGACATTAATGACTTCACATCTCCATTTTCTTGACCTTCGCACAACACTTTTTGATGGTGTTTCTGCAACTAGTGCTCATTTTTGGGGATCCAGCTCTAAAATTCTAAGACCTGGTTCTCATCTTCTTTCTCTACTTGAAATGTAGAGTTGCTTGGAATTGAGGAAATCCCAACGGTAATGCTGATGGTGGAAGTCCTAGGCCCTCCCCTACCTGTCTTGAGTCCTATAGCTCCAAAGCCCACATTTGAATGAGAGAGATCGAAAAAGAAGGGTAAAAGGTAGGTGTCCAACTTCGATGAAGACATGTCCAAGGCATTGAAACTAATCATAAAAAACAACCGAAGGCCTTCTATTGAGGATTGTATGGCCAAGTTAAAAAAAATTGGGTGGGATGATAAAAATCCCTTGTACATGGTAGCTCTAGTAATCTTTTGTGAGTTATCAAGCTATAGAGAAGGATGTATTCTGCTACCTGAGCATAACAATGAATTAATGCAAGTGTGGGTCAAGTCAATCTAGGGGAAGTCAGAATTTAACTTTTAGGAAAATTTATGTTGAACTTTGGTAGTACTTGTTGCTTTCGTTTTATTTGGTACTTTATGTTATTTTATGACACTTGAATTTGATGGTACTTGTTACCTTGTTGTTACTTGATACTACTTTATGTTACTTAATGGCACTTGAATTTGGTAGTGATTGCTACTTTATTGTTACTTGGTATTACTTTATGACATTTGAATTTGGTAATATAAATGTCACGATTATGAAATTATTGTAACTAATAGAATCAGATTGAACATGGACCTTCCAAACCAAGTTTTATGCTTGATTATCATTTATTGGTACATGTCTCAGGTTCGACCAAGGTATCTTAAGAAGAAAAGATATAATAGATCAACCTTGTCTAGGCATGCTTACATATTAGAGCTACTTTCATGCACAGATAGACAATACATTGATTTGATGCGCATGTCTTATGGTGCATACATCTGTCTATGCATTCACTTTAGGGAGAAGGGGTGACTCCAGGATAGCAAGCATATATGTGTTGAAGAGAAAATGGCAATGTTCTTGACCATAATAGGACATAATGAACATTATGTAGTGGTGAAGCGGAGGAGAGTATGATGAGGTTGGCTCCATTGAGGTTGATGGATCATTGTTTGTGGAGGAGGAGAGTATGAAGGAGGCCATTTGCTCGTTCTACAATTCTCTTTTCAAGGAGACTTGTTTTAATAGGCCAAATTTAGATGGTTTGAATTTTTCTGTTCTTGACGTTAGTGAGACAATTTGGATCAAGCACCCTTTTGATGAGGAGGAGATTCTTTGTGCTATTAAGGATTGTAATGGGGACAAATCCTCGGGTCCCGATGGTCTTTCTATGGGTTTCCTTAAGCACAATTGGGATGTCCTTAAAGGGGATATCCCTCGACTCTTTGAGAAGTTCCATTTTTCGAGGGATTTTGTGGATAGCCTCAACTCCACTTTCATTGTCCGTATTCCGAAGAAAGTGGGTGCTTCCAATATCAAAGATTTTCGGCCCATTAGCCTTGTGGGTTGCATTTATAAACTTCTCTCAAAGATCCTCACTCATAGATTAAAAAAAAGTGATCTCTTCTGTGGCGAGTCCTTTCCAAAATGCCTTTGTGGATGGAAGAAAAAATTTAGATGCTGCCTTGATTGCTAATGACGTGGTAGATTCCCATCTAAAAGATGGAGGAGGAAGGGTGATTTGCAAGCTCGACATGGAGAAGGCCTTTGATCATGTGAGTTGGAGCTTTGTGATTTACCTTTTGAAGAGAATGGTTTTGGGGACAAGTGGTGCAAGTGGATGTTTAAATGTATTTCTTCGACATCCTTTTCGGTCCTTATTAATGGATGTTCTTCCGGTTATTTTAAAGCCTCGCGAGGTTTGAGACAAGGGGACCCGCTTTCTCCTTTTTTGTTCACTTTGGTTATGGAGGCTTTAAGCAAAATGTTGTTGAAGACGGTTGAGGGGGGACTTTTAAGTGACTTTAAGGTGGAGAGAGAAGGAAGAGGTATGAGTGTGTCTCATCTTCTCTTTGCCGACGATATTATTGTCTTTTGTGGAGCAGAAACTCATCAAATCTTGCATCTTCTATGTGTTCTTCCCTGTTTTGAGGCAGTCTCTGGACTCAAAGTCAATCTTAATAAGAGTGATTTGATCCCTCTTGGTGAAAACATCAATGGTCGTTTTCTTGCTAGCGTGCAAGGTGAGGAATCTTCCCTTTACTTATCTTAGTCTCTCTCTTGGCGCCAAATTTAAAGATTTTGATATGTGGAATCACATTGTAAAAATATTTGAAAAGCTGTTAGCCGGTTGGAAGAATCTTCTTCTCTCTAAAGGAGGAAGACCAACTCTCATTAAAAGCACTCTCTCTAGTCTCCCTATCTATTTTATTACGTTCTTATTTCATATCCCTACTATTGTGGCTAAGAGGTTGGAGGATATTCAAAGAATATTCCTTTGGAGCAATTTAGGGGAGAAGCACAAATATCACTTTGTGAGATGGGGAGTGGTTAAGTAGTCGTTAGATAGAGGGGGACTTCGTATTAAATCCCTTACCTTATTCAATAAAGCTTTGTTGGGGAAATGGTTATGGAGATTTATTGTGGAAAAGGATCATCTTTGGAGAAAAGTGGTGGAAGCTAAATTTGGAATGAACTATTGCGGGTGGATGTCTAAGAAAAGTTTGGGGGCTTATGGTGTTGAAGTGTGGAGTTGGATTTGGAATGGTTTGGAAGCTTTAAGTCCTCATCTTTTGGTGATGGTTGATGATGGGAGGAGAACTCGGCTTTGGCATGATTCATGGTTCGAGAACACCCCTTTTAACGATCGGTTCCTGGAGATATTTGATATTGTGAGGGATAAAGAAGCTCTTATTTCTTCTTGCATCTCGATGGCCAATGATGTTATCTCATGGGATGTGCCTTTTATCCGCAATGTTAATGATTCGGAGATTGCGAGGGTGTCTAGTTTCTTGGAGACTTTATATAGCTTTAATTTTGATTTATCTAAAAAGGATGCGATGAGATGGAGGATCAACTCGGGAAAAGGTTTTGAGGTGAAATCTTTTTATAAGATTCTTCTAGCCGGGTCTCTTGTGGATGGCTCCAACAACTTCCTGTGGAAAGCAATTTGGTGCTCCGGAGCTCCAAAGAAAGTGAGTTTTTTTGGTTGGGAAGCCTCTTTGAAAAATATTCTAACACTTGATAATTTGCAAAGGAGGGAGAGGGTGTTGGTGAATCGGTGTTTCATTTGCAAAGGATGTAGTGAGTCCGTATTTCATCTCTTGTTGGAGTGCTCTTTAGCTAGAGTCTTATGGGAAATGGCTTATAAGGTTTTGGGCCGGTTCGTTGTTAGAAGAAGTGTGGGCTTGGAGGGGGTTTTAGGCCTCTAAGAACCTCAAGAAAGCTTACTCTATGATCCCCTCTCTATCTTTTGGATAGTTTGGAGTGAGAGGAATCGTAAAGTTTTTAAAGGCATTAAAAGACCTATTGATGTAATTAGGGATATGTGGTTCAATGGCCTTATTTTTTGGGGTCAAAGGGAATACTTTTGTAAATGATATTGATATAGTTGATTTCGTGGAGTTTCTCTCCTATAGATAGCTTTTGTAATTGGGTTGCACCCCCTTGGTGCGTATTTTCTTTAATACATTTCATTTATCGAAAGAGAAACCAAAACTTGAAGATGTGATAGGTTCGCGAGAAGTTTGGTTTCACATCAAAGTTAGAGGAGTGTATCATGGAAAAATGATGCATGCTTGGCAGAAATGGCAGTGGCACTTGATGCAGAATGGCAACGTAAGCTAAAGAAGACCCTAGCTTATGGTTGGTATTTTCTTTGTCTTCCACAGACACCAAGCTTGAGGAAGTGGAGCTCTTACAGATGATGCAAGAGCTCTAAAAGGTTTCTCAGTTTCACTAGTGGAAAACTTGCACGTGAATACTGGTAGTAGTCATAGAATTTCGATGACAAAACCAAAAGAATGAATGGTTCTAAGATGAACATAAATTTGATTTATTTTCATCTCATAATTTTGGTCATTGCTCAAAATTTCAATTCGACTTTTTAGTATAATTGCTATTAACTTTGGTGTTATATATTTTATAATTTATAACTGAAGGTGAGAATTAATGGTAAACCTACATTTCATTTGATTTGATTTAAAGCGTCCAAAAAGAATAGCAGTGACAAAAAATAATGGGACAGAGAGAGTATCATTTTATTCTTTTCTAACACTAGCATGCGATCACCACAGCTGTTCTTGCCACATACAGTTATCTGAAAGCTAGTTCTGGACTGTTATGGTTTGTAACCACATCCTTTCTTTAATCAATTGTCTACTATTATCCCCTGAACATAAATTGGTTATCTTTCATCAACTTAATCAGTTTTTATGCATTACACATTATACTAAATCACTAAATGCTTGATATGTTTGCTCATCTTCTTTACAATCTTTAGTTCTGATCCTTTAATTTTTGAACTCCATATCCATAGTTCTGTTGAGAAGTTTTTACTCTCCGTCAAAAGGCTAGGTTAGACTAAACAAAAAGGAAAAATATAACTGAATTCTTCACTCCACCATTAACTGTTAAGTAAAATACAAGAAAATTCATCTTATACTAAAGAAAAAAAATACAAAATTACGCTTAGTAATAACCACGAAGATTATGAATTCAACTTAACTAAATATTGTGTATCCAATCAGACCATTATCTTATGATTCTTATTCATGTCCAAAGCCCTAAACATAGACCCTACAGATACAGAATAGGTCCTTCAGGTAAGCAGGTTTATAAATATTCATCACAGACCTATTTCCGGCTCACAAGCACACCATGAAAAAATGCAGCAACATTACCAGTGTCTAAAGATGGTATGAGTTAGCCCCAAACAAACTGTGCGTTGATTGAATCCCAGCTAACCACTTATCAAACCGAAAAAAAAATACAATCTCAGCTAACCATAGTGAAGTCGTTTCACAGCTAATAATATTTACTAGACCAATTACCACAATACCCATCACAAACATTTTTAAATCACAGCAAATTCCCCGTCAACTAGACTCAAAGAAAAATTTCTAATAATATTAGTTAAGTTTACAATTTCAAAAAAAAAAAAAAAATCAACATTCTAAAAGAAAACATTTCTCTTATAAGCTCCCAATTAGTATTAAGCGTAAGAAACCCCTAACAATAACGTCTAAGTCCCACTAGCCAATGAACAACACAGAGAGTATAGAACTTAAATTTAGCTAATTAATTCATTTATAATCTTTTCCATTGCATCAGTTTCAAACTCATAGCTAGTATCTATAATATAATTAACAAATGCATGAGTCGCAGAGACAATATTCAAATAGCAACGATTGGGAAAAGTAATTACCAACTTATAGATAACCAGCTCTAAATTAATGGGAAAGAAAAAAGTAAATCTCAAACGATGACGGATTTGAGAGAACTCACCCGAAAATCGTCGCAGAATGATAAAACTGAAGCGACGAATTGGCCACAGAGAGTATACGAGAAAGAGATCGAGAGGGATAGAGAGATTGTTCTTTAACGCAATAAATCCTTCAAATGAAATATCACTGGCATTCACCTTTCCAATCAACTTATTAATTGAGGAATTGACATTGCCAAGAGATTTTTTGTCCCATTTTTTCAATTACCATTAAAGGGCTTTTAGTTTTGAAGCAACGACGAAGCTAGCGAAGCCCGTTACATTACAACCTTCCCACCAATCTTTGATAAGATCTTGAAAGCCTTCCACCTTAAGCCACATATTCTCAAAACGGAACGGAGTAGGACCCCAATGCAAACCCCCCACTTCAAGAACAATACGGTGATGGTCTGAAGTGGGCCGAGGCAAAAGCTTCTGAATGAGTCTAGGAAAAAGAACTTCCCAATAACTAGAGACAAGAAACCGATCGATCCTAGAGAACGAGGGAGTATCCCTAAAACTTGACCAGGTGAACGATCCACGCAAAAAAGGCAAATCGATAAGATTCTGACCCCTAATGAAAGCAAGAAAATCTCTCATGGAGCTATCCTCAAGCAAACTCTCTCATGAAGATAAAGAAACATTGAAGTCTCCTCCCACCACCCATGGAAGATTCCAACAGCTCCTAAGCTCGGCAATTTCATCCCAGAAGAGTCACCTCCGGACCATAAACTCCCGAAAACAACCACATGTTGCTCGAAGAAAAGTCCTTAAATACACGAGACCGAGAAATGCCCTACAAGAAAATCAACCAAGTCCAACACCTTCTTATTCCACATCACCACGACACCACTTGAAGCACCTACCATCGCTTTCCATCCGCACAACCTAATACCCCAAGAACTACAAATAATCGCATCATTGATTGACTCCATTTTAGTTTCTTGAAGACAAATCACATCCCTCTTTCAATCTCTAAGAAAGTGCTTCACAATGGCCCTTTTAATCAAGTCATTCAACCCCCTCACATTCCACAAGATGATTTTAAGCTTCATTGATTATCAAACCACCCCTCTTCTCTGCTATCCCAAGAACCGCACTAGAACCTCCCTTTTCATAATTGACATCGAACTCCAATCTCTTGAGTTCTCTATTAGCTTCCCTCTTATGCTTTCTATTCACAGCTAGCTTCCTATTCCTGGACTTACCTTCTTCCAATCTAATCTTCTCTATCTCCTTGAATAATTTAATTGCTTGTGTTTCCACACCAACAAGACCCCAACCAACTTATTCAATTTCTTGACCCAATTCAATACCTAACTTGACGCAAGGAAGTTAATCTTATCTACATCATCCACATCATTGACCAACCACCGATCATTCTGCTCGAAGCTTACCGAAAGATCCACCCTATTATCCAAGACCCCAACATCTTCTCTTCCCTCTAGCCTTAAAAAAACAGAAGTCCTGGAGAAACTCCCCTTCTTCTTCTTGTATTCTGCTCACAATCTCCAACGAACCCTTTCTAGCCTCATCAGCTGACAAGAGATCCAAAACTCCCACAGGCCCAGAAGAAAAAGGAGGAGAAGAGCAACTCAATTCCTCCACAAAATGAGGTTGTAAGTTTCAGACAAGGCTCAGAAACCCCCCTTGATTGCAAGACTCTCGTAGATTGGGTCGCCCAAGAAAGGCGACAGCATCCCTGAGGCACTCGCGGCAACTGGCAACTGCTGCAATGAGGAGGCAGGGAGAACTAGTTGAGAAAAGGAGCAAAAACCAGATTCCACCGTCAAATCCGTTGAAGACAACCTCGCCGGCTCACCTTTGCCGGCACACGCCGCACTGGCCAAAACCTTCCCCGCCACCTTTGGCTCCAAAGAGGTGCCCATTGAAGAGGATGTTATATGCTGCAAAACCCGTCCAAGATTCGGGGATAACTCTAGCCGCAACTCCCCCGCCAGTGTTGGACCAGCATAGCATCGGCACGCGAAGCACCGGCCGTTGCGAGACCCTCCCCTTCTCCCGGCTTCTAAGGGGAAACAGATGATGAAACTGGAGGTCCAAAGCGAGTCGCGACCCATCTCTTGGTGGGATCAGGCTTGCATTCTTCAGGGGGAAAGAAAAATTGACTTTGGGCTTACCTCCTCTCCACTTGGGCAGAGACCCGACCCAAGCCCAAATTTCTTTGGTTTCTTGCAACCTCCCAAAGATCTTTTAGAAGCCTTAGGCGCACGACTAGAACTAGGCCCAATTTCAGGAACCACTCCTGAGCCTTTGGGCTCCGCCAAGGAATTGCCTCTATCCAACACTAAAGGCAGATTTTCCAAGCCCAAATATACCATGCTTGTTTCTATGAAGCCCCAGAACCAAGTATCTGTCACCTTTCCTAAATCTTCTAAACCAAAAAGGGCCACCTTTTTCGAACCAAAACTCATACCAGGAGTTTAGTAACCATTCAATCTCCTGCCTCTCTAAGTACAAAGAGATCCTCTTGCCCAATCCATTTTCAGAAATTTTAAGAAGAAGATTGAACCTTCCTTCAATAATGAGATCAAAGGACTTTTGATCCACCTAAAGAAAACGATTAGCTTGATTTCCTATTTCTGGCATTCTTCAAAATCATATCACTAACTCAATCTAAATGCCCAAAGCATGCATTACAGATTCTTTACCCTAGTGTCATTCCTATGCTTATATCATATCCTCTTGTACCAGAACTCTCAAGCTACCTAAGACACAAATGCAAACCATATCATGTGCTTTACTCCCTTATCAGTAACATCAATCGAAATTGGTCTATCAGTGTCAAGATGCTGTTGAGTATCTCTCCTATCGACTAAATATTGGTTGTGGGAGGAGAGGGACTCATCTTTTAGGAGTAAATATAAGCAATTGTTTCGAGAATGATGATCAAGTTTTGGTTTCTTGAACTGTGGGAAGTCTTAGAAAGCAGACTTAATTAATACAAATTCTAAAGGGGTTATCAAACATTTACCAAAATTTTGGCAACTTGCAATCTCATTTGGGTATATGAAAATTATTAGTTTGCAGGCCAGGGTGATTCTGATATATCAATCTTTGAGCTCTAATGGTTTTTGTACCTATCATTTGATTATTCTATAATTTATTTGATTATTGGTGTTTCGATGAATTATTTGCTTTGGAATTTGGATGTTGTACATGGTTAGATCTAGACTGTAGTCGATAGTCAAAATTGCAATTAAATATTTATTCTCTGCTCGTACTAAGTTTATTTATTTGGCCAGTTCATAATTAGCTGGTTCAAATGGGAAGCAAAGGTCGAATGCCCCCTCCTCATCTTAGGCGTCCTCTTCCAGGCTCTGGCATGGTACATCCTGATGCATTTGGTCCTGGAATACGACCGACACAAGGTGCCTTTTCTCCTTTTGATATGTTGCCTCCACCAGAAGTTATGGAACAGAAGCTTGCTGCACAACATGTGGAGATGCAGAGGCTTGCAACAGAGAACCAGAGACTTGCTGCCACCCATGGAACCTTGAGACAAGAACTTGCTGCTGCACAGCATGAATTGCATATATTGCATGGTCAAATAGGAGCAATGAAGTCTGAGAGAGAGCAGCAGATGAGGGGCCTTATGGATAAGATTGCCAAGATGGAAGTTGAACTGCAGGCAGCAGAGCCTGTTAAGTTAGAATTGCAGCAAGCACGGGCAGATGCACAGAACCTGGTTGTAGCAAGGGAGGAACTTATTTCCAAAGTGCATCAATTGAGTCAGGATCTTCAGAGAGCTCGTTCAGATGTCCAGCCGATACCAGCTCTAATGTCGGAACTTGAGAGCCTTAGGCAGGAGTATCAGCGATGCAGGTGATTGTTTTGCTCTTATTTATGGTTATGGAAGAACATTTAATAAAAATTAACTTGAAATGGATGACATGACAGAGATAAGTATCAATTATAATGCTTAGGCATGTAGATTTGACCAATTGCTCATTTCTTGGATTTTCGAGGATGCCCTTCTAACAATTTCTTAATGCATGTCTTTCCTGTATCTATTGTTGGAGACCATTGAGCAGGATTAGTTATTTTCATATTTGGTGAGGAAGTTCTCTATAGAAAGCTTTATTAAAGGTTGTTACTTTTTGATCTTTTCTATCCCTGTAAAAGTTCTGACCTGGAGTGGTGTTCCAACACACTTTTTCTCTACCTACAAATTTGATTCCCAATATGTAAGTGCATTGACCTTCTATTCATTGATATGCAGGGCAACTTATGACTATGAAAAGAAATTTTACAATGACCACCTTGAGTCGCTTCAAGCAATGGAGAAGAACTATATGACCATGGCTAGGGAAGTCGAAAAACTTCGAGCAGAGTTGATGAATGCTGCTAATGTTGATAGAAGAGCTGGTATTCTAGATCCCTTACGTTTGTCTATTTTGGATGTCTTCGTTTCACTTTATCTATTGTACATCTAGATTGCTCATGCTTGACAATTAAATGCAGGTGGGCCTTATGGTGGCACAGCTGTAAATAATGAGAATGAGGGTCCTGGGCATCCAGCTGGACAAAATGCTTATGAAGATGGTTATGGTGTTCCCCAGGTGTGTCATCTTCCACATGTTCAGTTTGGCTAAGCCATACTCTGATTTCAATTTCATAGCACTGTCTTATATATTAGTTATGAAAAGGGAAAGGAGGACCATATCACATGGTTTAGAAGTCTGCTTAATTGCTTGTTTTAAATTCATCTACTATAATCTGAAAGATCATGAAAGCTGTAGTATCTAATTTTACTGAATTTATCTGCCTATATAAGGTAGTAGACCTGTAATAATCTGTTGCTGCTTCAAGAAGATGAAAGTGAATACTGAATGTCATACTTTGCACTTTGTATTACAGGGGCATGGCCCTCTCACTGCTGGTGCTGCAGCGGGTGCTGGTGCTGGTTCTGGTACTGGAGCAAATGCAGGTACTGGCACTCCTGCATATGTCGGAGCTCAATCCAGTCATCCTGCAAGGGCTGGTTACGATGCATCTAGAGGGTCTGGTTATGATGCATCAAGAGGGCCTACATATGAATCACAAAGGGGACCTGGTTATGATGCTCAGAGAGCTCCTGTTTATGATACACAGAGAGGACCTGGCTATGACCCACAGAGAGGACCTGGTTATGATGTGCAGAGAGGACCTGGTTATGAAGCGCAGAGAGGATCTGATTATGAGGCACCTAGGGGCCCTAGCTATGATGCACCTGCCAGGGGTGTTGCTGGGCCGCATGGACAACTGGCAACCCCAAATAGTGTGCAATATGGGTCTGCAACACCGCCTCCACGCGCTGGAAGCGGATATGAGGCAGCACCTCGAGGTGGGAACCCTAGCGGATACGATGCAGGACCTCGAGGTGGGAACCCTGTTCGCAGATGAATGTGAGAAATAATGTTGATATCAGAAACCATGCAACACCCTCTGAGATAATATCTAGTGATGAGTTATCTTCATTTTCTTTAAGTTATATGATTCCTGTCTTTCCGTTGGGGAGTATATTGCTATCTTTGTAAAGCATCTGTTTGAGCAGATTGCTACCCATGATTGATACTAAAGTCTCATTTCTAGGCCTTCCGGTGCTGTGCCTCTTGCCTTGCAATTTTCTTTATGATTGGGCTGAATTCGCAGGCTGTTGGTGTTGATGACAGATAGCAGGCTGTTGGACTGAAATATGAACACACATACGAGGGGTAGACATTGCTTTCTGGTGATTATTCATGGACATGTCCTTTGTCTTGATGTTTAAGAACAAAACAAGGCATTTAGGATAATTGTTTTTGTGAAGGGTCTTTAGCTTATCACTTATGTGCTAGGAATAGAATTACATTTAAAGGGGGTCTTAGGTTTGAATTGTCTTGTGAAATGAAATATCATAAAAGAAAAACGATGCATTTGATTTGAGATATTATCGCCAAGCCCCTTGAATTGTCACTGTTTCAAGTACTCTATGGATTACAAAATTGATCAAGCAGAACCATTTTTGTTTTGGTGGTGTTCTCACAAGGCTCTTCGATAAAAAAATTTTGACAGTGCACGTGTTTGCACACTTATGATTCTAACGTTCAACTTATTTGATCATGAAAAATATTTTTTAAAAAAAGAGTAAAAACACTCTTTTCTATTTTTTTTTTCTTCAATCTTTGTTTTCAAATTTTAAAATTTGTCGTTCATTTTCTTTATCAATGTAAGTGTTGCATGTGTATAATCATGTGTGCATCGTTTAACATTTTGCACGAAAAAAATTGCTAAAAAGGATTATTGGAAACACCCGAAAGCAAAGGGGTTTATTTGATCGATTTTGAAACTTAGTAAATACATTGAAATAATGGTATAGATGCAGAGGTTTAATGATAATATTCATTTGATTTGAAAACCGAGCAAAAAAATGAGATCTCCCTCATGTTTGGCTAAAAATATGTGGAAATTTTTTTATTACTTTCATAGTTGCATTATGTAGGTTGAACTTTTTTTTCTTTATCTATTTGATATAAAGGTTTTTATAGCTTGTGTCTTTAGGGCACAATTTTTTTTTTTATTTAGAATGGTGATCTAACCTATCATTAATCTTTACTTACTCAAACAAAAACTCATTTTTATCTATAAAGTAGTTGTTGCTTTGAAAAATCAAACTCTGAACCTCAACACACTCAAATACATTTGACTTGAGACATTAATAACCACTAAGTCAAAAGTTACTAGTTCTTAATGCATAGGTTAAGTAGTAATTAATAAATGCGCAACTAAACCCACTATCTCAATTCTATAATCTTATTAACATGATAAGTTTTAATTTTTTGCAATACTTAAAATACCCTTACAACTTATAAGCATTTGTCAAACCAATCCCTCTCTATTTTCTTCACAGCAAATAAATAAATAAGCTCTTTTTTTTTTTTTGGGTACAACAATGATAACCTTTAACCAAACTAAAAAGAACAATACTGAAAACAAAACCTTACAATATGCAACAAGCAAGAAAAAAGTACCCTACAACATTTTTTCCACATACCATCCTATGAATTCTTAGCTATGAAACTACTTTTTTTAAAATTCACCCATGAATTATATCTATGAAGTAAGGATATTTTATTCTTCTGTAGGTAAGGCTGATCATGAGCAAAGTTACTCGCGAGCGACTTAAGGCTCGGCTTGACTCGGCTAAGTGTAATCAAGCCATGATTCGACCTCAAGTTTTGAGTCAGGCTCGTTTAGTCAAAGGAGTTGATTTCAAGCAATGAAAAGCTCGATTAGTTTAACTCTCAAGCTGGCTCGATTATATATTTTTTATTTTAATTATAAATTATTTTATTTTTTATTAAACATATTTTTTCTTTTGATTTAATAGGTGAATTCGTCAAGCTCAAGCTCAAGCTCAAGCTCGAATCACACTCGAGTCGAGCTCATTTGAACTCGAGCATAGGTTTTAAAGCTCAGCTCGAGCTTGACTCGACTTGATTAATCCACTAAAGTTCGCGAACCGAGTTCAAGTTTCCAATTACTCGACTTAACTCTGCTCATGGCCACCTCTACCTATAGGTGTACATAGACCACAAGTACATATTCACTACGTAATATTATTTTTTGTGCTATAGAGTTAGCAAACCCACTAGACAAGAACAAATGTGGACCACGAGGCCCCTAACAAATCATTTCTAAGAAGGCTCACGAACTCATGTGGAATATGATGGATAAAAGACACAGGGTCACAAAGGTTCAAGTTAGTAGCCATGTTAGCTAACCAATCGGCACAACTACACAGTATTATTGGTTACATGGGTAGAAAACCTCATACCTTCACTAGCTACCAGTGTTTTCTCTCTTTTTTTCTTCTTTTCTTTTTCTACCACTAAAAATTCCTAAACCCTTGATTCTATTGCCTTTGACTAGCTACAGAATATTAGAGAAGACATGAAATTATAAATGGTTGAACATTATCTCTTGCTAGTAAGTTTATTGGTTGGATTCGAACGATTGACTTGAGAAGAGAATGTTAAACGGTCAGATGAGGAGGATGATCAATTCCAGAGTAACAAGAAAAAGATTAAGCAAGAGGACAGAGCGAATGAGATCCAAGGGTCTCCCATCAACAAAGATGAGTTGTTGGAAGTAGTGGACAATAAGGCAACCTTGTCACCAACCTTCTTTAGGGATAAACTTCTTGCCTAGCCTATATTTGAGGACAAAAACATTAACGATATTGATTTTTTTAGACCAAAAAAGTTGGTCACTGTCTTGATAGTGGATCGCTGGCCAATCATCAATTTGACTGATCAAGCAAGGGTTCTTATCCAAAGACCGTTTAGACTCCATCTGATAGTGAAACTGTTAGGTAGGTCCATTGCCTACCGATGGTTGTGTGAGAAAACTTGAAGGCTATGGTGCTGTAACTTAGACTACAAACTGGTGAATTTGAGGGAGGGATACTTTTTAGCCAAGCTCAACATTGTTGAAGATTATAAATTTGTGTTAGAGAAGGGACCTTGGAAGGTTTTTGAACACTATCTAGCAATAAGGAAGTGGAAAGCAAGGTTTAGGCTTGAAGAGGCGATGATCGTCAAAACGACTGTTTGGATTTTATTCCAAGTTTCCCAGTGGAATATTATCACGAGGACATCTTGATGTTGATGGGGAATGCGATTGGTATGGCCCTAAAAGTTTATTTAAATACAAATTTCACTAACAAAGGTAACTTTGCTAAGTTTTTTGTAGAGGTCAAGTTCGACAAACCTTTAGTCCCAAAGTTAGAGTTGATGGTTATTGGTATTCCATGGAGTACAAGGGCTTGAAGTTTATTTTTTTTCATTTTGGTTGTATTGGTCATTATGGGAGCAATTACTCGTTCAAGGAGAAGAAAGATCCTCCACAAATTGATACACATAGTGCTTTAGACTTAGCTGCCATAGTGGATAATCAGAGCATGGCAGTAGAGGAGGGGTAAAATGGGAAAGCATCTGAGAAAGATTATGATTTCAGACCATGAATGATTGCCTATAATAGAAATTCATAATGTGTGCTGAAAAATTAAAGACAATAAGACAAATAAAGAATCAATCCCAAAAATGGGGTATCTCATTATGAGACTTTACATGGAGTGGAAGAAATAAAAACTAATGGAGAGTTTGTCGAGAAGCCACGTTTGAATGATCCTAAAAGGAATGATAAGGTTGTAGAGTAAGGTAATTGGTCTATTGGAAAGGCGAACAAGTACAAAGGGCCTGTGAAAGGGCCAAACAATAACAAGCAGACCCCTACTAAGCAGAAGTCAAGAAATCAAAGTAGGTTAGAGTTAGAGAAAAGAAAAGCTAAAATGAGGGGTGTTGAGAAAGGGAATGGGAACAAGCATGGGATTAGCTCTTCAGCTAAAGCCATTGAAGAAACTTCTATGAATAAACGATAGGAGTATCAACAAGAACTGGCAGTTATTAATATGAAAATAATTGTTCAATGAGCTACTGAGCTCAATGACAAGAGTGCAGCTCCTCCTTCAATTTTCCACCCTCATCATCATGAGCCGCTTGATATGGGTATTAGAATTCCCACACAATGAGATGTTAGGTTACCTAATATGAGCTAACATAGAGTTGATATGCATGTCTCTCCTCCTAGAGGAATTGAAATCCAGGAATTTCCTAAAACTATTCTTAATGGATATATTCTTATGGAATAGTAGAGGAGTGGGTGGCATGGAGTTTTGCCATAATGCTAGAGTTGTTAAAAATGCATACTCAATTGATTATGTGTATTCTTGAGCCTCAGTTTCGGGGAGCAAAGGTTGATAGAGTGGTTCAAAAACTTGATGTTACTGCGTGGCATACTATTGGGTGGCCTATGGCTACTTTGGGATAATAATATGGTTATTATTACTATCATTTCTTCTTCTTACCAAGTTATACATGCGACGGTTGAGAAGCAAAATGCTCCATGGTTCATGATGTCATTTTTATTATGCAAGTCTTACTATGTCTGTGAGGAAATTCTGGGAAGAATTGAAGGTCAATGCTAGTTTTATTATTGGTCTGTAGTTAGGCGTGGGGGACCTGAATGACATGCTCTCTTCGATTGACAAGATGAGTGATTCCTAGGTGAGCTTTAGTCGCATTAATCATTTCCAGCAATTTGGGAATAATTGTGATTTGATGGACTTAAGGTTTCATAGTCCATCTTATACTTGGTGTAATATGCGGCTAGGTTTGGCGCAAGTTTATGAGCATCTAGATAAAGCTCTTGCGAACTCGGTGTGGAGGCTAGCTTTCCCTTAAGCCTCAGTTAAACACCTCCCACATTTGCATTCGGATCATTGTTCGATTTTGATTAGATATATGGATAGACAACCTGTGAATAATCTCAATCTTTTGGGTTTGAAGCTATGTGGTTGCCTCACCCACAAATTAATTCAATTGTTGATAATTATTGGGTTAAAGGTAACACTGATATTCCTAGCCACACTAGCAAATTGATTGAGCAATTAAAGGTTTGAAATTGTAAGGTGTTCGGGAACATCTTTCATAGAAAACGAAAGATCCTAGTTCGGTTTCATGGTATTAAAAAAAGCCTTGGAAAAGGCCCTTCAAGATTTTTAATTGTCTTGGGAAAGAACTTATAATGGGATATTACAATAAGAAGAGATTTTTTGGTATCAAGAATCAAGAATTAATTGGTACAAGTTTGGGGAGCGAAATACATCATTTTCCCATCTTTGCACTATGACCCATCTACGAAGGAATAACATTTTGTCCCTAAAAGATGTTGATGGGGTCTAGCATGATGATCCAAGTACGTTGAAGGCTCTTTTTGTGCATTACTTTCAAGATGTTTATTCAAGTCCAAGTGATACGTTTCATACTCTTCCTGATCTCAACTATCCAAAATTGGATAGTGAAGCTACTTTTTTTGTTGGTGCAGATGTTATAGTGGAGGAGATGCATGGGGTTATGTTTCGTATGAAGCCTTTCAAGGCCCTAGATTCAAATGACTTCCAAGTGACGTTTTACCATCATTTTTGGTCAACAGTGAGTGATTCTTTGGTTAGCTTAGTGAAGATTGCTTTCTCTACAGGTGTTTTTCCTATGAGGCTTAATCAAATACCGTTTATTCTTATCTTAAAGGTGAGTATCCTGAGGACTATTAGTCAATTTCGTCATATTAAGCCTCTGTTGTGTTGCTTACAAAATTATCACGAAGTCTTTAGTGAATAGTCTTAAGCCTTTATTACATGAATTGATTGCCCCTAACCAGTGTAGTTTTATTCTGGGTAGGCAAGTGTTGGATAACATTTTGATTGCTTGGAATATGATTTATTTTATTTGTAAAACAAAAGGAAAGAAAGGCTTGATGGCGATTAAAATTGACCTTAAAAAGGCTTATGACAAATTGTGTTGGGATTTGTTTCATAATACTTTCATTATGTTCGGGTTTTGTTTATCTAGTGGGGAGAAAGTCAGAGATGAGAAATAAAAAAATTAATTTTCTCCAAACATGAAAAACAACAAAGCTTGTAACATCAACTTAATCTTGGGGATAGGGATAACGTAGAACCTTGGTAAATTTTTGGATTTTCTTTTATTGCATGAACGACCAATAAAAAGATGCATCAAGAAATTATCTAAAAGGTTCAGTCAAGGATGTCAAGATGGAAGGCGAAGCACTTATCTCTTACGGGTCGTGCTACTTTGATTAAGTTAGTGAGTTCTAATATTCATATGTATCCCATGCAGACAAATCATCTACTTTTAGGCATTTATGATGTTAAGGACAAGCTTAATAAAGGTTTTTTTATGAGGTGACATTGAGCATAGAAAGGCTTTTCACCTTATCAAATGGGAGGAGGTGTTCAAGCCCAAGGACTATGTGGGTTTTGATATAAGGAAAATGAGGTTAGTGAATCAAGCTTTTCTGGCGAAAACTGTTTGGTGCTTCCTCAAGAAGCCTAACAGTTTGTGGGTTCAAGTTTGTAAGAAAAAATATGGTCATAAGAATGATAGGCTGCCAGTTACTCTTCCTAGTGGCTGCTCGGTGACATGGAAGCATTTGGTCTTGACAGCTAAGTTGTTGATGGAGGGCTTGCGGTGGCAAGTAGGCACTAGTGATGAGGTTAATTTTGGACTAACCATTGGTTGAATGAGGGCCTTATCACTGAAATGATTGTTACTAGTTCTTTTGAGCCTTATCTGAATGTTATGGTAAGTCAATTCTTGGATGCTAATGGGGGTAAGGACAAGCAATTGATCTTAGCCCTCCTTGCTGATCAAGTTGCTTCTAAGGTTTTAGGTTACCTTAATGCTTGGGTGGCTGCCTCCCCGGATCAGCTTGTGTGGAACTTGTCAAGTAATGGGAGTTCTTGATAGCCTCAATGTACTAGAACTTATTGGGTGAGTTAAGTTTGAAGATGATTTGTAGTTGTTGGCATAGAGGATGAAGGCACCCTCTAAATGGCTTTATCTCATTTGGCTTGCATATAAAAATAAGCTCATTTCAAATAGTTTAAGAGTCCAACGAGGAGTAAGTGAGGACGCTTCGTGCATAGATTGTGGTCATCACGTGGATGTCTCTATCCATATTATTAGGGATTTACCCATTGCCTGTAAGGTTTGGAGTGAGTTGGGGATGGGTGGATTTGGTAGTGGTTTTCTTGACATGATGTATTGTGAATGACTTCTACACAATATTAAACCTGATGGCAAAATGCACAATTTACATCACAATTGGATTGTGGTTTTCTTGTCTAAAGTTTGGAATTTATGGGTGTGGAGGTGTAAGTTTATCTTTGATGAGGAAGTTTAGGGATCTTGCCCTTTGAAGATTATTGTGTAGGACCTATATTTTGTTAGGTTAGCTTATGATACCAACAACAAACGCCTCATCAATTCTTTGATGCAGCTGGTTTATTGGGAGGCTTCACTTGAGGGTTAGGTGAAGTTGAACTCGAACGACGCCTTGAGGGGCAATCTGAGAAGAACAAGTGCGGAAGGTTTGATAAGATCTCATGTAGGTGACTAGGTTGTCGATTTTCAAGCGAATATAGGGTGTATTCTAATATTGTGGTTGAGCTCCAAGAGCTACGTATTTGTTTACAATTGGCCTGGGATGAATGGTTAAAGAAGGTTACAAGATAGACATCATGACGGATCCCCACAATCCTCTCATTGTTCGAGCTTTTGATGGTAAGGGATTGGCATTGTTTTTACAACATTGTCTTAGGGAAGGCAATAAGTGTGCTAATCACTTAGCATCAAGTGAGTTTTAGTTTCTATTTTTGTTTGTGTTTCTCGTTTATCGTTTTGTACCAAAAAAGATATAATAAATGGTTCTTTTTATGTCTAATTAATAAAATATTTAGTTAAAATGATGAATTTTTTTTTTCCTGATAAGTTATGAATTGTCTTTAATGTTTGGTTAAAGATTATCCATTGTTATACCATAAAAAGCTTATTTTTTGCAGCGAAAAAAAATGGAGAGAATGATTTGACAAATGCTTATATGTTGCAAGGATATTTTATGTATTTCAAAAAAATGAAATTTATATCCAATTAATGTTAGGGCACATGTTAAAAAAACCCTTGATTGATATAATTAGGAGGAAGGATTTAAGATATATTATCTTTAGACAAGGGTGTGAGTCTTTGAAAGTTACGCTTTAATAACCAAATTTGAGAAATCAAAAAATAATTCTTAAAATATATATAAAAAAAAAAAGTAATGCCTTGTACATTTGTGGTACGAGGATAATTAAGTTTTATAAGAATAAATACATTTACTTCCCTAATTTTTCTGCCTTTTCCCATTAGTGTTTTATCCTAATTGAGCAACCAGATCCAGATTTAAAGAATTGACGGGCTCATTTTGAAATTGAGTGAGAGTAGAATTAATATTTTACACGGTCTATGACAATTCCACAATTCCAGTTTTGAGTTGAACCATTGAACCGGTTTGTCCATCTGGATTGACCCACGGTTCTCATTTCTTCTGGAAACCAAATTCAAAAAATTTCATTTCCCGGCAAACCACTTTTACATCCATGGAATCCTGATTCTCTCCGACGTCATCTCTCCTCTCGCTGCAACCAATCTCACCGTAACTCTCCCTCGCCTTATATATAATATATTGTAAATGCATACATATTTATACATAAAATTGGTGATTTTGGAGCTGAACTGAGATCGTATTCAACTATTCAGCTAAGCATTGTTAGTGTCTCGTTTCCATGCGCATATTGGAGTTCTAATTTACTTCCAATTTTGGGTTTAATTTTGATTTACTCTTAATTAAATGGGTTTAGGTTTTGATTTGATCTTAATCATGATTCTATGCATTTCGCTTTTTTTTGGAGGGGGGATAGGGTATGCATTGATATTCTTGAGCAATCTTTTTCAAAAGTGGAGCTGTTTGGATCAGATGTTACCTGAAATTTCCTGTTCATTTGGTTCTTTCTTTTACTTAATTTTTAATTTAGTCTGATTAGTTAGCAAACTAGTGCTTGTTTTAATCAGTAATTTTATGAATTTGCAATGCTAGTTTGAAATTCTGCTTGTTCATGAAGATAATTCTTGATTTTCTCTTTTAAAAATTTGGGATCTAACGTTGCGAGTTTACAGAGTATACGGTTTGTCCTATTCAAGGCATGGAAGATGTTGTGGCAACGGTTAGTGGTTACCATGGTGCGGAGAGGTTTAACCTCATCAAGCTTATCTCTCATGCTGGTGCAAGTTATGTAGGTGCAATGTCAAGATCAGTCACACACTTGGTTAGTTTTGATCAATCCGTAAAATAGTACACCTTTTAAGGAGCAAGAAGCAAAATCCCCTGAAGAACCACCAAATGGGTATCAGTATACATGTTTGTTGATTTATTTTTCTTTATATGAAGTTGTTTAACTTTTACTTGGTTGATTAGGTATGTTGGAAATTCGAAGGAAAGAAATACAGTCTTGCTAAGAAGTTCAAGACAATAATAGTTAACCATGGGTGGGTGGAAGAATGCATAAAGCAAGGGAAGCGTGTCCCGGAGCGTCCCTATATGCTGCAAGGGTATGGTTAAGTTATTTCTTGACCCTATTGATAAATGAGAATATATTTGTTTGTGTGAGGGTGTGCTCATCATTTATGGTGGTTTGTTATGATTATTATGTCTGAAGGTCAACATTACTGTTCTTTTTTTTCCTTGTCAAATTTAATTGCGTAGCTTTCAATCTTGAAATTCACCCACAAAGACTGGTGATACCTGCTTTCTTGCACATTTTCTTTGATGCATGTTTATTAGCTTTAGTACTTATTTGAGTTACTTGTCACTACTGCAATGCTGTTTAAGTATGAATTATGGTCTAGAACTGAAACTTGTATGATTGCTTGCAGTGGACAAGAAATAGGGTCTTTGATGATGGAAGCCCCAATTGTTGCTAAGGAGGGGGAGTTATGTAGGAAACAAAAAATATTTTCTGAAAAATCCAACATTTGTGATGACTCTGAAACGGAAACAAGGGATATGGGTTGTGGATCTTCTGACCTCGCCATTTGGACTGATTCTTTTCTGTTGAATGAGGTAAATATTATCTATTTCTCTCTCTCTCTCTCTCACACACACACACACACACACACTCTCAGTGAATATGGCATTATGTTGTACTGTCATTCCACTTAGTATATTGATAGACACATACCATATGAACGAATAAATAACCAATAACTAGATTAAAGAAAGCTAATGTAGTATAATAAGTCAATAGAGCAGTGAATTGGTGGCAAAAGTGAGAATCGCCTTACGAAGTTTCACACACACTATGTGTAAGCACACTTGCACTCTCACTGAATGTGCCATTATGTGTACTGTCATTCCGCATAGTATATTGATACACGCATATCATATGAATGAATAAATAACCAATAACTAGATTAATGTAGTATAATAAGTCAATAGAGCAATGAATTGGTGGCAAAAGTGAGAATCGCCTTATGACGTTTCCTGGCTTTACATCAAAACTGTAGATTTTAGTATGTAGAATTGCCAACTTGAAAGCTCCTCTAAGTTACGATTTTCACAGGTTAGACTGGAAACCCTAACCACTTATGCGCAAACTAGTAATATCATTTGGTAGTTGTAGGCTTGTAGCTTGTTTAGAGAAGAGACATCCCTTTGGAAGCCTAGAATTGGAGTAGTTGGCCCAATTTCTGTCAGGAAGTATTTTTTATCCAATAGAGGAGTCTAATATTTTTTTTTTGGTATGGTATGAGTTGTGCATTTCTTCAACTTTACTCATTCAGTATTATTATATGAGAAATTGTGAGCTTCAATGTAGATAAGATCACGAGTTATTGTGCATCTGTCTAGTCTAATCAGTTTAGTTCTAGTATTTTTGGCAGAAAATCAGGATTTCTTTCACAGTTTTACTTATGTTTCGTGTATGATTCAGATTAGTTGCATTGATGGGTTAATAAGTTTCATTGTCGCCCGAGTGTTGAATATATGAAATGAAATAGGTTGTGGTTATCCCATTGAGTTCAGTAACTAATTGGATCAGGGGCGGAGTCATGTTAACTGGTGGGGGTCAGTTGCCCCCTCCCCCAAATTCTAAAACTTCCCACCTATGTATATAGGACAATGAAATGAAGTCCGGTATTTATTACTGTTTGTCCCTCAAAAAAAAAAAACTGTTACTCCTATAAGACAGACTAGTGGTAGGTAGGAAATCAAGACATATATAGCTATAATAAAATAAATAACTCAAGGTCCAATGAAAATTTAACTATAATATTTATAAAAAATGAAAATTTAACTATTATCATATGAATTCTATCATTCATTCATTTTTTTTTCCTGTAAGACATTTCATAATTGGTTTCCTTTATTAGTACTAAATGTATTAGTAATACAAACAAATCATTCTAAAAGTGTGAAACTATGCGATCTTGTTTTTTGTTCTTTTGAAATCCTTAATAAATTTTAGATCAATAAAAATTGTCGGACACACATTTGTACACCCAAATGTATGTTTAGGAAAGTCCAATCGTAACTATGTGAAAACTACCTTAGTAATTACTACTCAGATGTCCAAGGTGTATGAAAATAGTATCTTATCCAAGTCTTTTAATAGCATCCTTATTTTAGAAATATTGAAAAATTTGAAAACAACTCAACATATCCATGAAACAAATTAATAATTTATTCTTTTTTATTTTACGTTAAGCTTGGTACAATTTTTAACTTGTTTTTTTATATCAAGTTTTTATTTTTCATTTTCGAGAACCATAATTATCAATCAAATGATATATTTAGCACAAATAATTTTGTTATAAACATGATAACATATGAGTTTGATTCTAAGAAATGTCTCGTTACTCAACTTTCTTAAAAAGAATTTAAATCTTGTGCTTTATTCTTCTTTTGTTTTTTCTAGTGATCATATTT
Organism: Bretschneidera sinensis; assembly: GCA_023935145.1. Classification (NCBI taxonomy): domain Eukaryota; kingdom Viridiplantae; phylum Streptophyta; class Magnoliopsida; order Brassicales; family Akaniaceae; genus Bretschneidera; species Bretschneidera sinensis. The sequence continues at coordinate 34,243,957 of CM043699.1, forward strand.
TTTTAATCTAAAGTATACTTTGAAATTTAGCATAAACAATTAATGAAAAAAAATTCAAGATATTGAAAGAAAAAAACTCTTAGTTTTATTTTTTGATTGCTTGGCTTATAATCTTTTTGTACCTAGATGAGGCTTATAATCTTTTTTGATTGTTTGGCTTATCATATCAATTCTATCATTCATTCATTTTTTTCTTGCAAGACATTTCATAATTGGTTTCATTTATTAGTACTAAATGTTTTAGTAATACAAACAAATCATTCTAAAAGTGTGAAACTATGCGATCTCGTTTTTTGTTCTTTTGAAATCCTCAATAAATTTTAGATCAATAAAAATTGTCGGACACACATTTGTACACCCAAATGTATGTTTAGGAAAGTCCAATCGTAACTATGTGAAAACTGCCTTAGTAATTACTACTCAATTGTCCAAGGTGTATGAAAATAGTATCTTATCCAAGTCTTTTAATAGCATCCTTATTTTATAAATATTGAAAAAATTGAAAACAACCCAACGAATCCATGAAACAAATTAATAATTTATTTTTTTTTTATTTTACGTTAAGCTTGATACAATTTTTAACTTGTTTTTTTATATCAAGTTTTTATTTTTCATTTTCGAGAACCATAATTATCAATCAAATGATATATTTAGCACAAATAATTTTGTTATAAACATGATAACATATGAGTTTGATTCTAAGAAATGTCTCGTTACTCAACTTTCTTAAAAAGAATTTAAATCTCTTGTTTTATTCTTCTTTTGTTTTTTCTACTGATCATATTTTTTTAATCTAAAGTATACTTTGAAATTTGGCATAAACAATGAATGAAAAAAAATTCAAGATATTGAAAGAAAAAAACTCTTAGTTTTATTTTTTGATTGCTTGGCTTATAATCTTTTTGTACCTAGATGAGGCTTATAATCTTTTTTGATTGCTTGGCTTATCATATCAATTCTATCATTCATTCAATTTTTTCCTGTAAGACATTTCATAATTGGTTTCATTTATTAGTACTAAATGTATTAGTAATACAAACAAATCATTCTAAAAGTGTGAAACTATGCGATCTCGTTTTTTGTTCTTTTGAAATCCTCAATAAATTTTAGATCAATAAAAATTGTCGGACACACATTTGTACACCCAAATGTATGTTTAGGAAAGTCTAATCGTAACTATGTGAAAACTGCCTTAGTAATTACTACTCAATTGTCCAAGGTGTATGAAAATAGTATCTTATCCAAGTCTTTTAATAGCATCCTTATTTTATAAATATTGAAAAAATTGAAAACAACCCAACACATACATGAAACAAATTAATAATTTTTTTTTTTATATTTTACGTTAAGCTTGGTACAATTTTTAACTTGTTTTTTTATATCAAGTTTTTATTTTTCATTTTCGAGAACCATAATTATCAATCAAATGATATATTTAGCACAAATAATTTTGTTATAAACATGATAACATATGAGTTTGATTCTAAGAAATGTCTCGTTACTCAACTTTCTTAAAAAGAATTTAAATCTCGTGTTTTATTCTTCTTTTGTTTTTTATAGTGATCATTTTTTTTTAATCTAAAGTATACTTTGAAATTTGGCATAAATAATGAATGAAAAAAATTCAAGATATTGAAAGAAAAAAACTCTTAGTTTTATTTTTTGATTGCTTGGCTTATAATCTTTTTGTACCTAGATGAGGGTATATAATATATATAAAATGATATCTTATCCAAGTCTTTTAATAGCATCCTTATTTTAGAAATATTGAAAAAATTGAAAACAACCCAACACATTCATGAAACAAATTAATAATTTATTCTTTTTTATTTTACGTTAAGCTTGGTACAATTTTTAACTTGTTTTTTTTATATCAAGTTTTTATTTTTCATTTTCGAGAACCATAATTATCAATTAAATGATATATTTAGCACAAATAATTTTGTTATAAACATGATAACATATGAGTTTGATTCTAAGAAATGTCTCGTTACTCAACTTTCTTAAAAAGAATTTAAATCTCGTGTTTTATTCTTCTTTTGTTTTTTCTAGTGATCATATTTTTTTAATCTAAAGCATACTTTGAAATTTGGCATAAAAAATGAATGAAAAAAAATTCAAGATATTGAAAGAAAAAAACTTTTAGTTTTATTTTTTGATTGCTTGGCTTATAATCTTTTTGTACCTAGATGAGGGTATATAACATATATAAAATTCGCAACCCCACCCCCCTCAAATGAAAAATCTGACTCCTCCCCTGAATTGGATGTTTCACAGCTGCCCGCACACGTAAAAGTGCAATTAATTTTATAGCAGTTGTTTATTATATGATGGTCTGAATATTTTTCTTTTCCCGAGAAATTTTATTGCAGAATCTGTTTCTTGAATATGGAAAAAGTGGCGATGGATCTCGTAAATTGAAGCCCAAACCAGTTGGAAATACTTCAAAGCAGGAAAATCAGTCAAGCAGCAGATATTCTTTTCAAAAGCCTACTTTTAGTGGACTAGTTAGAACAGAGGTAATGAATTTGATTGCATAAGTTTCTCAAGTTGAAGCCCAGGATGTAAATGTGATTTGGTGAAAAGTTAAGGGCTTGGTCAGATATAGAAACTTCTTCAGTTTTTTAGAAAGTTTTCCCTAAAAATGCCTTCTAAATACAAAATTTTCTTTAAAAATTGGAAAATCTCTATAACTGAATGCACCCTGAACTTTTCTTCATAGAATTCTCTACGGTCTTACCTCTGGCTTGTTAACATCCGTTGTTGCTGCTCCATACTCTGTCTAGTGCCTGTTTTTATCACAGACATCACTGGCAATACAAAAGGAGTAAAACAAATATTTTACATGCCCAATATAATTTTCTAAATTTCTGGAGCAAAGGAAGTGTCTCTAATTTTAGTATAAGATCAAGCTGTTGAGACAGATGAATATGATGACTATTATTTTTGGGTAGCTACGTTTGTCTATATCTGGACTCATTAGAATCTATAGGTAGGGAAGCAATGCTTGCCAGCAAGTCTAGTGAAATGCATTAGTTGACTAGCAATTTGCATTGGGCATAGGATTATAACTTACTAGTATACCGCAGTAGTGAAAAATGGTCATTTTTGAGGTCTTATGTGTGTGCACGAGATGCTTCTTTAGTGTATGACAGAAATTAAAATTGTGCATACTGATACCTTTAACACGAATGGATAATCTAGACAGTAATATTATAGAAGTTCTACCTTACCTTTGCATACTGTTTCATATTTCCAGTTTCTGAGTAGGATCTTATCCATGAAATATGATAATTTTAGGAAAGTTCAGAAGCTACCTAACCTTTGTTATTTGTTCTAATTCTTAACTGATTCATTACATGTAACTGGCAAAATCTCATCAACTTAAGGCAAAGATGCATTTCTTTTATACACTATAGTTTTTTTCTTCTGAACTAAAGCTTATTTATTTATTTTGGTTCCTTCCTAGTAAGATCTCAATCTTTGTTTCAGTAAGTATATCCAAAGTTATGTCATGCTACTCATTTAAGATCCTCATTTTTCAGATTTTCTTCCTCAATTTTTGTTTTGTATTCCCTTAATTCTGTTAAAATTCTTTGTTTTGCCTTTTGATATCTCTTTCTCTCTTACTCATACACACACACATACATATACTGCTTGAAACATTTAATCTTTCTTGCTTCTGTTTCTCTCAAAATTATTCTTGTGACTATTATTGAATAACATTCTTTTTATTCTTTTTTCTGTTGAGAAGCATGAAGAGGCAAGTACTTCTATGCAGCCAGTGAGAGAAAAGAGGAAAGTTACAAATGGTGGTCAAAGCATTTCTTCTGCTGAACCTTCAAGTAAAGGTCGAAGGCTTGTGAAGAAGAATTCTCGCATAGACATTGTGGATTTTGTGCTTTCTGATTCTGACCAAGAATTCCATCCGAACAGCTCGAGCAGAGCTCATAATAGGCAGAATAAAGTCGCAGAACATTCAGATGGTGAAAGGGATGTTAGGAATGCAGACTTTGGAGGAACATCTGTTGATGAGTTCTATAGACATGGACATGCTACAAATGAGGCTTTTGAGGACGTTGAAGAGATCGAAGATTGGAATTATCCTCTTGCTTTGAAGGGTTCAAAATTACGTGCTGTTGGTACATCACATGCTGTTGAAAGAACCCCACAAGACGGAGGCTCTGATGCTGATAACTTAGATGAGAAGATCAAAGATATGCCTCCAATTGAAAATGTCACCAGAGTACTTCCTTCAGAGGAGTTCGCATGTATTATATGTATGACAGAATTTAGTTTAACCAGAGGGGTTTTGCCATGTGGACATCGATTTTGTTATTCATGCATCCAGAACTGGGCTGACCATATGGTACGCTCTTCTCCAATATGTTTGCTTTCCTTTTCATTTGCATGGCTTACTAAGTTTGTGCTTTATTATTATGATGTCTATGTATTCAGTTTTTAAAGTAAGTTCATTGTGCACTAAAATTATATCTTCATTTATTCTTTTTGCATATGAATTTCTTAAACTTTCCTTGCATCAACCTATAACTTTTTCTTTCTATTGAGAATGCATTACAGCATGCAATTGGCATCGTAATCCTAATTCTCTGCATTGATTTTGCTATTATTCTGGTTAAATATACACTATATTTTCCTTTATAAAAAATTATACACCATATTTTTCAAATAGTCTAATCTCTGCATTTTGAGATAAATAATGCTCATAATGAATTCATCCGATTTGTTTTTACAATTTTAACAAGATGGAGTCAGTTTTCTTTGTACTGGCTAAGAAGTTCAGTTTTTATTTCCTTTGTTGGGCAGGGGTCCCTTGAAGTCCAAGGGTAAGGGGCGAACAGAGTCCCTGACTGCTCTTAGTCAAAAGCGAACCCCACCCACCTGGTTACCATTTCATAACAGCCAACCACTTTAATGCCCCTCTTGGTTACAAGCCCACGCTACAAGGCTCGGCAGTTCAGTTTTTAACTTTTTGATCCTTCTGAGAATACTCGGCTTCTAGAAAACATCTGTGCTCAGTGAAGCATGATGTTCTACTCTACTGCTCTTTTTTCTTTTCTCTAGGAGTTGTCAAAGGTTGAGATGACGATCAATTGCTGCTCTCCCTCTAGTCTAAACTCATCTGGCAATCACAAGAAGATAAAAATGACTTAATGTTTCAGATTTTGGAAGTTAGGGATGCTTATTTCTACAACTGCGAAAGAGATTTGAGAAATGGAGAAACAGAAAAGAAAAAAATCAAGTACAAGCCAATTTCCATCACAGCCCCAATACTTTCTTTAAGAATTCCAATATGAGAACTGAATGTGCATTACCCTGTACTTTTACTAATGTTAGTTACATGTGGAATCTTTCTGATTGAGAATTTAAACTTAAACTGCATCTGATGACATCTCTAATCTGAATTGCTGCAATTTGTTACTCTGTTCATGTGCTGGTGATGCTCTATGTAGGCTTCAAGAAGAAAGATTTCAACTTGTCCTTTGTGCAAGGCCAGTTTTGTGAGCATCATAAAGGTGGAGGATGCAGCCACTTCTGATCAGAAAATTTACTCCCAAACTATTCCATGTCCATCTTCAACGAGGGATATTTTCATCCTTACTGATCAAGAAAGACCGAGTTTTGATGCTCAGGTACCATTTTTCTTATACTAGTAAACCTCTTCTAAGTGTCAATATTGCTTAAGATGGTCTTTCTGTTATATATCAAACTTTAACATTCTATTCTCCTCTCTTTCTAGCTTCATGTTCTTGCTATAAGTCTAGCTGATTAGTCATTTTTTTAATTTCAAAATTAGTAATTTGAGGGATTAGCAGTATACTATTGGAATACTATACGGAACTATTTAACTAGGATACTATACCTAGCATAATAGCTTAATGGACTGTCACTAGGGAAGCAAGGAAAGTGCAAGAGGCAATTATATGATAATCTTTACCAATGTTGATGCTTGTTTTACCTGGTGATGTTAAATAAACTGAAAAATACAGGGTATTGACCTTTCTTTGGCTGTATAAAATTTATTGTGAGAATTTATATGTGAGTACTTCTAAAGTTTCATCCTATCCACTCATTTGCCTGCTGAATTCAATTCGATTATCTTTTATTATTCATCATCTAACAGTCAAGTGTTTTAGTTTTGATCATCTGTGTACCATCATATAACTTTTGTCTGCTGTATGAGTATAATTTTTTGACTGTCGAAATTCTGCATTTTGATTTTTGGTAGCCTTGGAGATATCAAGAAAGAGCTAGCTGTTAGAGCATCACAATGTTCTCTTTACACTTACCAGTATATAAAATAAAAATAATGCTACATTTAAACTATCCAATAGCTCCATTGCTTATTAATCACATACATGTATTCAGCCATAAATAACTGTTATGTGAAAACAAAAGGGGCTTCTTTCATGATCTGTATGTGCTAGCTGACCGTTTAACGATTCTCATCTTCTTACACTTAATCACAATGTTTAACTACTGTAATAATTATTGGTCATATTGGATTTTGCATTCTTGCGTAATGTTTTTTCTTGTGGCTAATTCTTCTGGTTGTTTTCTGGATTCAGCAGCCCTTTGCTTCAGTTTGTAGTAAATGCCGTTCTCGGGAACCTGAGGATCTTCTCATTAGTTGTCATCTTTGCCAGATTCGGTGCATTCATTCCTATTGTCTGGACCCTTATTTGTTACCATGGACTTGCAGTCACTGCAAGGATCTCCAGATGCTTTACCATCACGCATTCTAATAGGCCTATTAATATGATTTATCATTTGTGCCCTCTTCTTTGTTTTTCTGCTGCATTACTGTATCTCTTGAGATTGTACTTTTCTGGGCATAAACGGTTTGCATTAGTACCGGTATGAACTCTATTAGTGGGAATTGGAGAATATTCTTCTTGTCAGTTCTCATCTCCACCAGATTCGGTACATTTATTCTTACTTCCAGGCCCCTCTGATATAGTGAACATAAGTAAACTGCAAGGATCTAAACTTCCTTTATCAGCACCCCGTTAATATGATGTCAACCATTTGTAAGAATCTTTTTTTAATAGCAATAACTTAAAGTTGTGTATGGTAAGCATGGAATTGAGTTTTTGGAAATGAAATTATATGGAATTGTGACTGTTTCTCAACAGTAGTAAATTTGTTCAAAGAAACCTTCAATTCCATTTCCAAGGCCTCCATGCTACCAAATGCAATGTGTTGACTTTATTCTTTTATCATTTCTATTAGTGTACCTGCATCATCCGAGATTGAATATTTATGTCTTTTCATCCCTAAGAAAGAATTTTTTTGACATTGGGAATCAAGTTTGGCTCTTTGGAATTTGTGTCCTCTTTAATTGTTAAGAAAAAAGAAAACTCAAATGTGAGGATCTCTGCTTGGATATTGGTACAAGTTTTTCCACTATTTGGGTGACAACCTTTCTTGAGCCTGAATACTCTTTACCCACTAAGAAACCAATATCAAAAGACATTTAGACAGCAAGACCATAGATCATTCCTTCTGGTCTCTCTTGATCCCATTGTTCGAGATTTATTTTTGGATCAAAGTACTTTTCATTTATTAAAAGAAAAGTAAAATTGAAAAAAATTTATCTTTTTCTTTTTATTTGATATATGTGAAAAATATATTTAATTGTTTCAAAAAAAAAAAAAATCCCATAAGCCAAATCAAGAATCTCTCTCCATCAAGAGGGCATGGCCACTTGGCCGAAGGTCCAATTGTATGATAGGTGGAGGTTCTGCAGCCAATGTGAGTACTGATTCCCTAAAACAACCCTCCTTTTGGAATAAATCTAGATTTTCTAAAAGCACCTTTGTTGGCTGGGACCTTTTTTGATGTGGAGTTGTGGACGTTCTTTGCTCTGAAATGTGTGGTGGGAGTTGATGAATGTGGACTTAAATTTTTTAGCATGTTAAATTATGTAAGCCTTACCATTTGAAGCTTCATTTTCATATGCGAACGACTACAGCCACGTCAGGACTAACTTTTATTCATTTGTCTTCTCTTCTCAGCCTCATATTCACCTTATTATCTTTTTTTTTTTCTCTTTTTAATTTAATTCTTGATATCTTATAGGAGTATTGAAAGGCCATGTCATATATGTGTTTTTCCTTTGCTTCTTTTGTCTTTCTTTACTGGTTTTCATTGCATTTCATTAGGTCATCTTTGCTTTATTACGTGGAATTCAAGCTTAAATTAAGACTATTATAAAAAAAAAAATCGAGCTCAAAAGATAATATTATATTAGGTGTCGTTTGGCAATTTTTAAAATATGAATTTAAGCAAAATTGTTTTAAGTGACTAGATGATATAAGTAGGTTAATAAGTTGAGTTTTGTATAAATTTAAACCTTAATTTAAGACAGATTTAAAAAATTATCAAATAACACCTTAGTGGCATGGCAGTTGATATCGAAAGATGTAAGAAGAAACTAAATAAGAACGAAGATATTGTCTATTTGAAACACCTTATATATATGGGGCAATGATTTTTTAACAAATCCTCTCTAACATTCATTTTGACACTCTTTAAAGATGGATCAATCATAATGCATGAAATAACTTATTTTTAAAAAGTAAAATAAGTAGTTATTAGTGAAACTTTTATGTATCGCAATATTATTAATACACTGGTTTAATGTAAAAAATAAGTATAAAAAACAGATGCTAATATGATCATGTGAGTTAGCCAGAATTTTTTTTTGAGCTCAATATTTTTGAGAATTAATTAAAACAAACAATCTTACTCGCTATAATGCCAAACAATATTTTGTTGAGCTCACATGAATAGACTGATAAGTCATAAGGAAGAAATTAAAATTTAGAGGAATAAGAGAACTCCCATGTCAGACAAAAACCCTCCAATGACAAAGCAGCCAAACCATTGAAGAATATGTACCATATGTTCTTGATTAGATCATGTGAGAGAGAAAGAGAGAGAGAGAGAGAGAGAGAGAGAGAGAGAGAGAGAGAGAGAGAGAGAGAGAGAGAGAGAGAGAGAGGAGTCATGTGGCAATATATAAAAAAGTTAACCTTAATTAATTACACTAATCATTGTATAAACAAGAAGCAGAAGTTCATTATTTGTCCTCCTTGAGTACCGTTATTCATTGGTCTCTTAATTACAGTCATTTTTTGATGAAAAGAGTACGTATTCAAAAAGCATAACTTCTGGTCTTTGGAGAATCTGCTATTTTGAGAGTGTCTTCAATGAGCTTCCTTGCCTTTCTGCTTCTAATTTCAACTCTCATGCTGTCACTCTTTTCAATCTTATCATAAGGTTTATTCTTCATCATCTTCAATGACCTTATTTTAGATTTCAAGCTCACCACCCACCTATCAAAAACCATCATCACCGTAGCTGAATTACCTGTTCAAGGAACACAATAAATAGCAGCTTAAGAGTGAACATATGTAATATATTCTTGCATATAAAGAAAAAAAAAGAACGGATAGAAACCTTGAGAGAAAGAAAACCTACAGTGATTGATAAAATATGGGAAAGAAATGGTTGAGAGGTAAACAAAGCAAGGTTTATGGGTCTTTTAGAAGTATAGAGAGAGAAAGAGGGGACGTTGAGGAAAACGAGTGAAAGAGAGAATACGAATTAATAAACGGTTGATGACACAAGTTACGCATTAAGAGCATGCAGGGCAAACCTCGCAATATTTAAGAGCCAAAACCTCTTGGACTTTTGTGGGAAAAGAAATACCATTATATATTCTCTTTATTACGCAATTACCATCTCTAAGAAATTTTTCTCTTTGTAGGTTCAGGGTTGATTTCCTGGACCAAACCACTCAAAAAAGTGATTATGTACCCAACAACATTTAAATCAACGAGAGTTTGTATAAAATTTATTAGTGAAGTTTCACATAGTTACCGGTAGAGTTTCCTTCGGTCCAGGATTGAATTCTTGGACCTGATTTGGACAAAAATCTCTTTTCTGTAAAATGTCTTGAGGTCTGTTGAAAACCAAACTAAGTTAGACGATAATTGATACTCAAGGTAGATGAAGATGATGTTGTTGTGTTATCAGTAGCAAGTGTGCATGAGGGGCTTCGTTTGGGCTACCTATTTTATTTTATGAAGATGAAGATGATGTCTTGAGGTATTAGTTTGTGTTATTTCGTACTGTTTTATTTTATTTTAGTGTTTTCTAGTGTTTTTGGAGAAAATGAAGCATTATGAAAATATCAGGCTTAAAGAGCAAATTTAGGGAAAAGCTGGAGTCTATTAGAGTGATCGAGCGTAGGAGACTTGCGATCGATTGCAACAGTGCTCGAGAGCCCAAGCCAAGGATCGAGCGCACCTGCACTCGCGCGCGCAAGAAGAAGGATCGATCGTAGTGCGATCTAGCGCACCATACTGCGATCGAGTGCATTTGCGCGTCAGTGAACAGTATGGCGGCTGGTCCTATTTTGGAAATAGGCTTAAGGTTTTGTTTTACGATTTCTAGGGTTTTAGATGTTTCTAGGGTTACTTAAACTCTAAATAGGCCTATAAACACAGAAATATGGGGTATTTGGAGAAGAATTTACGGCTCTTCAAGGAAGCGTTTTCAGGTTTATTCTTTTCCTTTCTATTTTAATTTATGAAGATGTTTAACATCAAACTCATGTGTAATTAAACCTGTTAGTAGGGCTTGATTGAAGCCCTAATTATGTTTACTCAATAATTCAATATTGGTGCATTTGCGATAATTACGTTATGATGCTTAACTTGATTAATTCATGTTTTTTTGAATTCCTCATATGTGTTTGCCTGATCAACATATGCATGTGGTATGGACTAGTTAGTTAAATCAATTTAGATGGCCGAGTCCTAGGTTTAACAATAGTAACAAAAAAAATCCACGTTGGGTTTTTGGGTTAATCAACATAGGAAACCGGGAGTATATACCATGCCCTAGGCCTCGTGTGTTTGTCGATTTCCACAGATGTTATGCTTTCTTAAAGAACAACTTAGTATACACCATGCTAAATCCTTTAAGAAAGAAAAAAGTTAGAGTATACACCATGCCTAACTCGTTGCTTAGGGAAATCAATAGCTTAAGGAGTATATACCATGCCCTTAGGTTGGAAATATTAGGTATTCATAATGTGATTAAAGCGTTGGCATATTGTTTTATTGTGAAAGCATGATTAGTGGTGGATATCAAAGCCCTACACTTTTATCATTATTGAATCAAATTCGCTTTTTCTTTCTCTCGTTTTATATTGCGAAATTAATTTTAAATCAAAATTTACCAATCCCTGTGGGAATGATCTCGCACTTGCACACTATGTTATCATTTTGACTTTGTGCACTTGTAAGTAAAACGTTCAATTATTTGCCTATTAATTTAGGTAGATATTTGCACAACAAGTTTTTGGCGCCGTTGCCGAGGATTGCGTTAAATTCTGTTTAGAATTATTTTCGTTTAGTCTTGTTATTCTGTTCAGTTTTATTTTTATCAAAAACAAAAAAAATTTAAGTTTTTTTTTTCTTTTTGTTTGTCTGTTTTTGCTTTAGTGCTGCGACAGAGTAGTCCTTGTTATTGTGATCGAGCGCCGGTTTATAGCGATCGAGCGCATTGCGATCAAGCACCCAACTTGGAGTGATCGAGCGCAGTTCCAGAAACTACCCAAACAACAGTACTGAAGCTGCTGCACTGAAGAACTTCATCTGTTCATGCAAGGGCTTCGATCCAAGAATCCAACCATCTTTCAACTCGATACAGAGATTGAGCGGATCATTCGACAGAAGCCTAGAGATAATGTTGAGGAGGAAGAAGAAGAATTCAAGGGAGAGGTACTGATGGCGAAACAACTTGTCAACCAACCGCCACCAGAGCGAAGACCCATGAAACAATCGTTAATCCCACAAAACCTCAACCAGCCCTCATGCATTGCCTATCAACCGGAGGCAGAAGGAAATTACTACATATCCCCGCAAATACTCAATGCTTTGACTCACTTCAGGGGCACAGCTACTGAGGATCCACACTTACATCTTCGGGAATTCTTTGATCTCTGCAAGTTCCAGCACATCCAGAGCCTAGATCAAGAAAGAATCGGGTTAATTCTTTTTCCTTTTTCCTTAAAAGATAATGCTAAGCTATGGTACAATTCATTGCCTGTAGTTTCTTTCCATACTTAGGAAGAGTTGTCCAGTAGGTTCTTAAAGAAGTTTTTTCCAGCCCAAAAGACAAGACAAATGAGGAGGAGATTCAATCTTTTCAACAGCGAGATGGAGACCTCTTTTTCGAAGCATGGGGACACTTCAATGAGCTGCTTCTCAAGTGTCCACATCACAACTTACTTCAAGATGAGCTAGTACAAGCTTTTTATGAAGGTCTAAATGACATGAATAAGGGTATTGTTGATTCAGGTTATGGAGATGTGTTGGTGGAAAAGAGTAGTGAAGAAGCCATTGAGATTTTTGAGACATTAAGTGAGCACACCCAACAATTCTCATCTAGAGGGAGACAATGAGTAAAGAACAAGGGCATGTATAAAGTGAACTTAAATGGTGGATCTCCAAATTAGATGGCTACTGTAGAAAGAAAGCTAGATATGATTATAAAAGCCATGACTGCTTAGAACATCCCACCTAGTCCACAAGCCACACAACTCCAGGCATGTGCTATATGTTCTCATTTTGATCACACTACTGAGACTTGCCCTTTCTATTCATCTGTAGATCAAGAGCAAGCAAACTATGTGGGACAAAACAATTATCCTCCCAAGAACAATCTATACTCCAATACCTACAATCCAGGGTGGCAAAACCACCCCAACTTCTCATGGCATAACAATTAGAATGCCCTGAACCTTCAAGGGCAATAAAGAAACTCCCAACAAGCAGCCCAACTAGCTCAAGAGTCAAACAAGAGTGACCTAGAGAGTATTATAAGGCAACTGGCAACTCAACAACAACAACTGATGACTTCACACGATCAGTTTATGGTAGATAAAAGACAATTTCAAACTGAGCAAAGACAAACAACTGCAAAGCATGAGTAAACTATGCAAAGACTGGAAGTACAAGTGGGGTAAATGGCTAAAGAGCTGAGTGGAAGAAAGAAAAATGAATTTCCAGCCCAAACAATACTTAATCCAGGAGGATACTAGCAACTGAAGGCCGTTACAACTCTCAGAAATGTTAAGATCATAGGAGCTGATGAGCCTGCCCAAGCATCTCCAGATAAAGCATCCACATCCAAGGTAAGTGAAATGGAGAAGGTGAATGCACCACCCTTCCCTCAAAGGTTAGTAAAGCCAAAGAAAGAAAATAAATTGCTTGATATTTTTGAAACTTTGAGAAAAGTAGAGATTAACATTCCTTTATTAGATGCAATTCAACAAATTCTTGCATATGCTAAATTTTTGAAAGATTGTTGCACTCATAAAAGGAAGTTTCAGGAGCATAAAAGAGTGGCTTTAACTGAAGAGGTGAGTGCGGTGTTGTTAAGGAAACTACCACCAAAGCTAAAAGATCCAGGTAGTTTTACCATTCCTTGTAGGATTGGTGACCATCTTTTTTAGCGTGCACTACTGGATCTAGAGGCTGGTGTCAATTTGCTGCCATACATTGTATTTAAGACACTGGGTTTGGGGGAACTTCAACCAACTTCCATTACCTTGCAATTGACAGACATAAGCATCAAAAGACCAAGAGGTATTCTTGAGGATGTCTTGGTAAAGATAGGTGAATTTATTTTACCTATTGATTTTATTGTATTAGATATGGAAGAATCTCCTATGCCATTGCCTTTGCTAATCATCTTAGGAAGACTCTTTATGAGAACTACTGATACAAAAATTTGTGTGAAAAAGGATATTGTAAGTATGAAGGTAAATGGTGAGAAGATAGAATTCAAAATATGTGATGCATTGAAATTACTCTAAGATGATGTGGAATGTTTTAATGTATGTATGATGCAAGGTGTTGTTGAGAAAGTGTTTCAAGTCCATTACATTGATCTATTGGAGGCCACCCTTACCCATAGTTTCACAAGATCGGATATTGAGCCAGAATCTGAAGATGTTACTGATGACATTATTGAAGCTGTGCACCTCCTTGAGGCCTCTCCAAAGCATCCAAGTAGGTACACCCCTCCATTTGAAACTCTTGTGCCTACTAATACTACCATTTTCCTTTCTATTGTCCAGGCACCAAATTTGGAATTGAAGTAATTGCCAGAGCATTTGACTTATGCTTATATGGGAGAGAATAAGACACAACCTGTGATAGTTGCTGCCAATCTAAGTTTTGGGGAAGAAGAGAAGCTGTTAAGAGTTCTTAGAGAGCACAAAACTGCTATCAGATAGACCATTGCTGACATCAAGGGGATAAGTCCAGCCAAGTGTATGCATCAAATCTACCTTGAAGACGAAGCAAAGCCCACTAGGGATACACAAAGAAGACTCAACCCACATGTTGATCCTCACCTGTATTTTAATGATTACAAAACACAATTGTTATTATACTAACAGTACAATCTAAGTGTAGTAAGCAACAAAAACATTCATCCAAGAATCAAGGTGCAAGAGCTCAAATCGAATCAATCTTTCAAGAGAAGACTGAAGAACTAGTATAGGTCTAAAGTATTAAAACAAGTGTAAGTCTCACTTGTACATTGTAATAGCTTGTTCAATGGCTCGCACACAAAAAGTTTTTTAAAAAGATCTTTTTAAGCCAAACTTTTTTAACACAGAAAAACTGGGTTGGAAGACAACCCAGTCGACTGGGTACATATACCAATCGACTGGTATATGGGACAGTAAGTCCCCAGTCGACTGGTAAAATGGACAGTGAGTCCCCAGTCGACTGGATAGAACATACCAGTCGACTGGTAAAATGGACAGACAGTCCCCAGTCGACTGGTAAGTTTAACCCAGTCGACTGGTACTCTAGAAGCTTTAAAAACAATATTTTTTAAGAGGATCCAGTCGACTGGTATCTCGACCCAGTCGATTGGTAGTTCAAAAAATATCACTGTTGGACTCGAAATCTGATCTTTTAAAGGCACAATCATTTCAAATTAAAGTCCCAACGACTATATTATTTGATGGCTATATAAACCCACTATATTGAGCATTCAAAAAAGAGTGCTGGAGATATTCAAAAGAGAAGAACACACATAATCAAGTCATTTACTCTTTGAAACACAAAAAGCTTTTAAATGTCTTGCTGAGCTATTCTTCAAGCTTTACTTTGAAAGAGAGACATTGTTGAGTTGTATAAGCTTTCATTTGCTGTCTCTTTACTATTTACTTTACAACATCTTTTGTAAAGGGATTACTTCCGAAAGGAAGGGGATTATTTTCGAGATGAAGGGGATAGCTTCCGAGAGAAAGGGATTGTAAGGTTTGTAAAACACCGGTGAAGTTGTACAACTAAGTTTCTTAATGGATTACTTCAAGGAGGTTCCTTGAAGAGAGTGGATGTAGGGTCGGAACGAATCCGATATTGCCGAACCACTATAATCTGAGTTTGCATTCTCTACTTCTTAAACTCTTTATTTACAGCACATTACTTGTTTAATGGCGTGTTGCTTATATGTTTTTATAAACTTGTGTTTATTCAGCGAAAGTTTTTAAAAACCCAATTCACCCCCCCTCTTGGGTTGAAACCTCAGTCTACAATTGGTATCAGAGCCTCGTTCTCAATTTTAGGCTTAATATCCTTGAGTTGATCCAATGGTAGCAAATAGCTATTCCGAGGGACACTCTTATACTAGACCTCCTTTGTTCAATGGCTCCAACTATAACTATTAGAAAAACAGAATGAAAATCTTTGTCGAAGGACAAGATTATAATCTGTGGAGAGTCATTGAAGAAGGACCTAGAATTCCTTTAAAGGAAATAGCTATTGGAGAGATCAATCATACAATGCCTAAACTCAAAACTGAGTACACTGACGAGGATTGTAGAATGATATCTCTTAATAGTAGAGCAACAAGTATTTTACATTGTGCTTTAGATATTTCTGAATATAATAAAATCTCTGCATGTGTTTCGGCTAAAGAGATATGGAATAAACTGCAAATTACATATGAAGGAACTAGTGAGGTTAAAAAAATCAAAAATCTATATGCTAGTTTCTGAATATGAATCCTTTAAAACGTCTCCTAACGAAACAATTTCTGAAATGCACTCACGGTTCATAACTATTGTAAATGCTTTAAAGCTGCTTGGTAGGAATATTGAGGAGTTTGAACTTACAAGAAAAATCTTGAGATATTTGCCACATTTATGGAAACCAAAGAAGACAGCCATTCAGAAGGCCA
Source organism: Bretschneidera sinensis (assembly GCA_023935145.1). NCBI lineage: Eukaryota > Viridiplantae > Streptophyta > Magnoliopsida > Brassicales > Akaniaceae > Bretschneidera > Bretschneidera sinensis. Next base: position 34,260,259 of record CM043699.1, read on the forward strand.
AAGATCTTGACAAACTTGATATTGAGACACTACTTGGGTCATTGTTAACATATGAGATGGAAGAAATGACTCCCATCGTCAATAATGATGAGAAGAAGAAAAAAGTAATTGCTCTTAAAGCTTCTATGAGCAACAAAGAAATGGAATCGAAAAAAGAAGCGGAGAGCAGCGAGGAAGATGGTGAAATGGCATTAATCACCAAACGGTTTCATAGGTTCTTGAAGAAAAGCAAGAAACCATACACAAAGGATCCCACTTCGAAAAAGGAACCACTTATGTGTTATGGCTGCAAGAAGCCCGGTCACATCAGGGCTGATTGTACGGTTTCAAACAAACCATACAAGAGCTTCAAGAAGAAAGCCATGATAACAACTAATTGGAGTGATGACAAAGAAGAAGAAGAATCATCGGACAAAGAAATCGGTTACAATGAAATTGCCAACCTTTGTCTTATGGCAATCGACGATGAAAATGAGGTATCATTTTCTCCTTCCTCTAAGAATAATATTGTGAGTAGTAGTGAAGAACTGCTAGAAGTAATAAATGAAATGCATGATGAATTGAAGAAATTCGATTCTAGAAACTCAATTCTTAAGAAAGAGGTATCATCTCTTTCTAAAGAGATGATAAGTCTTAGAGAGGAAAAAGATAAATTATCCTCTTTGCTGTATGATTCTTCTCAAGATTTCCTCAAAGATGAAAATGAAAATTTAAAGAAGAAGATATTAGAAATGAATGGTACTATATCTAGACTTATGCTTGGAAAGGAAAAGCTTGATGAAGTGTTTTCTTCCCAAAGATTAAGTGGAGGAAAATCTGGTTTGGGATACTCTCCATTAGGAAAGCAAAAATCAAAAGAGAGCTTATTCATTAAGCTTCATGTATGAGTGAAGCCTCTACTTCAAAAACCCCTAGCAAGGTTAAAAGCACTCCCTTAATAAACGCTAGGAAATCTAGAAATCCAAATGTTCATACAAGAATGAAGCATCCTAGAAGAACACATGCTTATATGTATACTCACTCAAGAAATGCTTATACACATCCTAGGAATAACCATCATGTGCATTCTAGGAACAATGTGTATAATCACAACATACACTCTGCACATGCACATCCTAGGAATTATCATCATGATTATCGTAGAGATAATATGCATACTCATAATAATGCTAGCATGTATTCTAGAATGCATCATCATACATTTTCTAAAAATGACATGTATACTCATATTCCTTACCATAGAAACATGTCTCCTAGGAACTCCTATCCCAAGAATTATAGATATGCACAAGTAAGAAATCCTAGAAATATCAATAATTATTATCCTAGGATTGTGCATTATCAACATGTCCTTAGATCACCATATACTGTTAAGAAAGTATGGGTTCCAAAAGAAACCGTGTTTTCTAGGACTAACCCCAAAGGACTCAAGAAATTTTGGGTACCTAAAAGTGCAATTGTATATCCTTGTGTGATGTAGATATGTCTCCACACCAAGGAGAAAGGTAACTGTTGGTACCTTGATAGTGGATGCTCAAAGCACATGACCGGTGATAAAAGTGTATTCAAATAGCTAATTTTAAGAGATGGTGGATTCGTCACCATTGGAGACAACACTAAAATAAAAATCATTGCGCATGGAAAAGTCAGTAATGATTTCTCAACCTTAGATAATGTATTGCTAGTACAAGGCCTTAAGCCAAATTTACTAAGTATTAGTCAACTTTGTGACAAAGGCAACAAAGTCACATTTGAGACCTCTCGTTGTCTAGTTATAGACATCAAGAGCAACAAGATCAAATTTGTTGGCCATAGACATGAAAATGTCTATATAGTTGATTTGAAATCCTTTCATTCTGAAAATGAAAAATGTTTTCTTGCATTTAATGAAAATCCATGGCTATGGCATAGAAGGCTTGGTCATGTAAACATGAACTTGCTGAAAATCATTTCAAGAAAATATTTAATCATTGGACTTCCCAAAATAAATTTTGAAAAAGACAAAGTATGTGATGCTTGTCAAATGGGAAAACAAACTAGGAATTTTTTTAAAGCAAAAAATGTAGTTTCAACTACTAGACCTTTGGAACTTCTGCATATGGACTTATTTGGTCCAATTAGTACCATTAGTCTAGGTGGCCATCAATATACTCTTGTTATTGTTGATGACTATTCAAAATATACCTTTATTATTTTTATTACTTACAAGGATGAAGCTTTCAAAGGATTTGAAAAGTTTTGCAAAAAGGTTCAAAATGAAAAAAGAATTTGTATTTCAAGTATTAGAAGTGATCATGGAAAAGAATTTGAAAACCAAACCTTTTCAAATTTTTGTGATGAAAATGGAATTGATCACAATTTTTCAGCTCCTAGAACTCCTCAACAAAATGGAGTTGTTGAGAGGAAAAATAGAGTTCTAGAAGAATTTTCAAGAACAATGCTTTGTGAAAATAGTTTACCAAAATACTTTTGGGTTGAAGCCGTTAACACTTCTTGCTATATCTTAAATAGAATTTTAATTAGGCCTATGCTTGATAAAAATCCATATGAATTATGGAAAGGTAGAAAGCCTAATATCTCCTATTTTCGTACATTTGGTTGCAAATGTTTCATCCTAAATAACAATAAAACTAACTTGGGTAAATTTGACTCTAAGACCGATGAAGGGATATTTTTAGGATATTCAACATCTAGTAAGGCTTATAGAGTTTTCAACAAGAGAACTCTAGTGGTAGAAGAATCTGTACATGTAAGTCTTGATGAGTCTAACCCAATTAGTAGTAGAGAAGTTTCCTTTAAAGATGATGCAGATTTTATTCCAAGAATGGAAACTCTTACTCCCATTGTTGACCCAAAAGAGAGTCCACCTCAAGCAAATGAAGAGATGGAAACTCACAATTTGGACCAACTATCTACAAGCCAACAAGAGGATAGTCTTCCCAAAGATTGGAGGTATGTAAATTATCACCCGATTGATCAAGTGATTGGTGATCCTTCACAAGGGGTAAGAACTCGTTCCTCTATTAGAAATATTTGCAATTATGTAGCTTATTTGTCTCAAGTAGAACCTAAGACATTTATAGAAGCTGAAAAGGATAATGATTGGATAATAGCAATGTAAGAAGAAATAAATCAATTTGAAAGAAACAATGTTTGGAAACTAGTTCCAAGACCTAAGAATCATTCAATAATTGGAACTAAATGAGTATATAGAAATAAGATGGATGAAAATGGAATAGTAACTAGAAATAAGGCTAGACTAATTGCTAAGGGATATAATCAGGAAGAAGGAATAGACTTTGATGAAACCTATGCTCCTGTAGCTAGATTAAAAGCCATTCGAATGTTTTTAGCTTTTGAATGCTTTAATAAGTTCAAGTTATTTCAAATGGATGTAAAAAGTGCGTTTTTAAATGGCTTTATAGAAGAAGAGCTTTATGTTGAGCAACCCCTTGGATTTGAAAATCTTAGTCTTCCAAATCATGTCTACAAGCTTTCTAAAGCTCTATATGGGTTGAAGCAAGCTCTAAGGGCATAGTATGAAAGATTAAGTAAATTTTTTATTGACAATGATTTTGTAAGAGGTAGAATAGGTACAACTCTTTTCACAAAAACTCATAAAAACAACACTTTGATAGTCCAAATATATGTTGATGATATTATATTTGGTGCTACTAATGAATCTATGTGTCAAGAGTTTGCAAAGTGCATGCAAGATGAATTTGAAATGAGCATGATGGGATAGCTTACCTACTTCCTTGGACTTCAAATCAAACAACTAAAAGGAGTTATCTTCATCAATCAATCAAAGTACATTAAGGACCTACTAAAGAGGTTCGGGATGGAAAGCTCAAAGCTGCTTGGAACTCCTATGAGCACAACTACTAAACTTGATCTTGATGAAGGAGGTAAAACTGTAGATACTAAATATTATAGAAGCATGATAGGTGCTTTGCTTTATTTGATTGCAAGTAGACCTAATATAATGTTCAGTGTATGCATGTGTGCTAGATTTCAGGCTAATCCTAAGGAATCACATATAGTTGCAGTAAAAAGAATCCTTAGATATCTACAAGGAACCCAAACCATAGGATTATGGTACTCTAGAGATTCATCTTTTGAGCTTGTAGGATATTCAGATGCTAATTTTGCTGGATGTAGATTAGATAGAAAAAGCATAAGTGAACATACCAATTCTTAGGTGCAATGTTAACCTCTTGGTTTTCCAAGAAACAAAATTCCGTTGCACTATCAATCGCTGAGGCGGAATATGTAGTAGCTGGAAGTTGTTGTGCCGAAGTGATATGGATGAAACAACAACTAGAAGACTATGGCATGAACCTAAAAGGCATCCCTATACATTGTGATAATGCTAGTACTATCAACCTAACCAAGAATCCTATCAAGCATTCTATAACCAAACACATAGAAATCAGACATCATTTCTTAAGAGACCATGCTAAAAAAGGTGATATAAGACTAGAATTCATATATTCGGAAGATCAAATAGCTGACATTCTTATAAAACCCCTAAGTGAAGCTAGTTTTTGTAAGATTAGAATGTTGATGGGATTGTTGGATTACGATAAACAGAATATCTAATTGCTCATTCATTCATTATAAGCATTTTGACATCTAGTGAAACAGTATTAATTCTTGTTTAAATATCCCTCTCACTCAAGATGTCATAGATAACAAATTATGTGCTACAATTCAAGACTGAAAATTTTGATAAGGGTCCAGTCAACTGGTAAATATGGTCCAGTCGACTGGTAAATCTCTGCCAATTCCTCCAGTCGACTGGTATTTTACTGTCTATTCACCCAGTCGACTGGTACATAGACCCAGTCGACTTGTATGAAAAATATTTGTCTTTTCAAAAGGACCCAGTCGATTGGTATCTTTACCCAGTCGACTGGTATCGCGTTTCTATATATAGACTGTTCATTTTTTTTTTCTGAGTTTTACGCCATTTTCAAGCAACCTAGCTTTCTCTCTCTAGAAAATTTCACCATTTTGATCCAAAACCATCCAAACTTCATCTAAACACATCGATCTACTCATCCCAAACATTATTTTCAACTTTCTACGGTTGAAATCTCTTATTATTGTCAAAAACTTTTTTTTTCCCAAAAACCCTGTTTTCCCAAAAATGACAGATAGAATCCGTATAAAATACACAACCGGGGGACCAAATGCGCCTACAAGGCTAAGGTCTACCAAACCTACGGATTCAAATATTTGTGGGAAGGGCGTGACGGGCTCATCAAGCAAGAAGCCCAGAACAGAACTTGACGAGTCTCTGTTTTCTAGCCCTGTAGCCAAAGCAAGGTATGACTCCATAATCCGCCACAAGAAGATCATGACGGGTAGAGTTGTTGACTTCGACTTTATTCGTCATGAAAACTTCTATATCTTGCCAGCCTTTGAGGCAATCCACCTGACCCCACTGGTCAGAGTGCATGAAAAATACTACCCAAGACTGATTCACCAGTTCTATGCGAACCTGGTGAAACCCAGTCAACTGGTTCTGAGATTCAGAACCAGTGTGATGGGTGTGAAGTTTGAGGTCAACATTGACCTCCTCATGAGCATACTGATGATCCCTATAAGAGGGATCCAATGGAGTCAAGACGGATGACCAGACAATTTTGATGTCGAGGTTGCCTGTTAGATAGTCAAGGGTGACCCTAACTATGTGTACAGACCCACTACATTTCACACATGTAGTGATATGCCCCTAGACTTAAAATTGTTCAACTTAATAGTGAGTTAGACCATCCACCCGAGACTCGGGAGTCGGAGATATCTATCTAAGATAGATACAATATTGATTTGATGCCTTAAAACAGGGCACCACTTCAATATATATCCTTTGCTGCTCGCCAATATGATTAATGGCGAAACGAGCAACTCCGGGTGTCTACCCTACGGGATGCTCATTACGCTCATATTCCAGCACTTTCGGGTGCCTCTCCTTGCCTCCGAGGCTCAGGATATTGGGCCGAAGGATATCATCAACATCTCATCACTGAAGAAGATGGGATGCACGATCCGAGACGGCTTCATCTATTCGAAGGCCGGCAAGCACATTCGGATCCGAGAGGATAAGAGCAATGATGATGAGGAGGCTGCTGCTGATACTGTTGACATGGACACGGATAACTGAGCACCTCCCATTGGTGACTCGAGTACTGGTCAGGCTGGGTATGGCGATCTACTACAGGCTATCATGAGCCTCCAGATAACCATGCAGTCCGGGTTCCAGACTATGCAGTCAGAGTTTCAGACATTGAGCTCCTCCATCGAGCATCTACGGGATGACTTCGAGCTACACCGAGAGCATATAGAGGGTTCCTTAGATAAGATATGGGATCTCATTCTCGACGGCTCAGACTATCCCGCTCCTTGAGTCGTTTTCTATGTTATTTTGATGTACATAGTGTTTTTCAGCTCTTAACATGTAGCACGGACATACTTATGTATTTCTGTCTCGTATATATGGCTCTATGAAGCCTGTTCATGTATTGACTTTCTATATATGATGATGCTTTTTCATTAGACATATTTCATGCATCTATTTACTTTATTTGTGTTGTGCTTGCATAGTTTCTAACTGCTTTTATTCAAGAATATGCTATGAAACTAGTTATGCTTGTATGAAAACTTCCGGTTCTTCTCGGGAAGGCTTTTGAACTCCGAATAAAGCCAAATTTTTGTGTACAAGTTTGTTTTAGCATAATCTAGATGATTATGATAGTAAGTAGCTTATTTTTTAGTTTCTAACCCCTTTGGTTGCTATTGTCAAAACGGGGGAGAAAAATAAGAAAACGAGAAAAACTATGTAAACAGAAACCAATGCATAGATTTTGGGGGAGCATTGCTCCAAAGAATATTGAAAATGATTTATTTGATTGGTTAAGTTGATATTGATTGGTTGAAATGAAAATATAAACTGTGTTTGCTTGTTTACAGGGTTGTTTTACTCGAAAAACAGAGAAAACTCTGTTCGTTTTTTCTGAAAAACCAAACACTTAGTTTTTTAAACTGTTTTCACATTATTAGTTTTGCATCATCAAAAAGGGGAAGATTGTTGACCCTCACATGTATTTTAATGATGACAAACTGAATCAATCTTTTAAGAGAAGACTGAAGAACTAGTATAGGTCTAAAGTATTAAAACAAGTGTAAGTCTCACTTGTACATTGTAATAGCTTGTTCAATGGCTCGCACACAAAATATTTTTTAAACATATCTTTTTAAGTCAAACATTTTTAAGTTAAAACTTTTTTAACACAAAAAAACTGAGTTGGAAGACAACCCAGTCGACTGGGTATGGGACAGTAAGTCCCCAGTCGACTGGGTAAGACATACCAGTCGACTGGTAAAATGGACAGTGAGTCCCTAGTCGACTGGACGGAACATACTAGTCGACTGGTAAAATGGATAGGCAGTCCCCAGTCGACTAGTAAGTTTAACCCAGTTGATTGGTACTCCAGAAGCTTTAAAAACGAGAATTTTTAAAAGGACTCAGCCGACTGGTAGTTCAAAAAATATGACCATTGGACTCGAAATCTGATCTTTTAAAGGCACAATAATTTCAAATTAAAGTCCTAACGACCATATTATTTGATGGCTATATAAACCCACTCTATTGAGCATTCAAAAAAGAGTGCTGGAGATATTCAAAAAAGAAGAACACACACAATCAAGTCATTTACTCTTTGAAACACAAAAAGCTTTGAAATATCTTGCTGAGCCATTCTTCAAGCTTTACTTTGAAAGAGAGACATTGTTGAGTTGTATAAGCTTTCATTTGCTGTCTCTCTACCATTTACTTTACAGCATCTTTTATAAAGGGATTACTTCCGAAAGGAAAGGGATTACTTCTGAGAGGAAGAAGATAGCTTTCGAGAGGAAGGGATTGTAAGGTGTGTACAACACCGGTGAAGTTGTTCGACTAAGTTTCTTAGTGGATTACTTCAAGGAGGTTCTTTGAAGAGAGTGGACGTAGGGTCGGAATGAATCCGATATTGCCGAACCACTGTAATCTGAGTTTGCATTCTCTACTCCTTAAACTCTTTATTTACAGTACATTACTTGTTTAATTGCTTGTTGCTTATATGTTTTTATAAACTTGTGTTTATTCCGCGAAAGTTTTTAAAAACCCAATTCACCCCCCTCTTGGGTTGAAACCTTAGTCTACACCACACATGAAGGAGGTAATCAAGGCAGAGGAATTGAAATTGCTGGATGTTGGCATTATCTACCCCATCTCAGATAGTAAATGGGTAAGTCTAGTTCAAGTCGTTCCAAAGAAGAGTGGGATCACAGTGGTGAAGAATGAAGATGATGAGCTAATACCTACAAGAATAACCACTGGTTGGAGGGTATGCATCGACTATAGAAGGCTAAACAAGGTGGCCAGAAAAGATCATTTTCCCCTACCTTTCATTGATTAGATGCTAGAAAGATTAGTTGGCCATTGTTATTATTGCTTCTTGGATGGGTACAATGGTTACAACCAGATTGCAATAGCACTAGAGGACCAAGACAAGACCACTTTCACATGTCCTTTTGGCACATTTGCTTACAGAAGGATGCCATTTGGATTATGCAGTGCACCAACCACCTTTCAAAGATGCATGATAAGCATTTTTTTCGACATGGTGGAAAAATTCATTGAGGTATTTATGGATGATTTTAGTGTTTTCAGTTTTAATTTTGATGAATGCCTCCATCATCTGAAGAGTGTCCTCAAGAGATGTGAAGAATGCAACTTAGTGCTAAACTGGGAAAAGTGTCACTTTATGGTACAATGAGGTATTGTGTTGAGTCATTTCATTTCCAACAAGAGTATTGAGGTGGATAAGGCCAAGATTGACATTATTTCAAAACTTCCCCCTTCTATGACAACCAAAGGTGTTAGAAGTTTCCTTGGACATGCTACATTTTACAGAAGATTTATCAAGGATTTTTCCAATATCTCTAGACCCCTATGTGCACTGCTAGCCAAAGATACCAAGTTTGAATGGACTAATGAATGTATGGAAGCTTTCAACATATTGAAGAAATTGTTCACCTCTGCACCAATAATGATGGCACCTGATTGGAGTCTTCCATTTGAGCTGATGTGTGATACCAGTAACTTCGCTTTGGGAGTCGTCTTGGGTCAGAGAATTAATAAGGTACCTCGTGCTATCTATTATACTTCTAGAACTTTAAATGATGCTCAGCTAAATTATTCTACTACTGAGAAAGAATTGTTAGCTGTCATTTTTGCTTTGGAGAAGTTCAGATCATACCTGATTGGCTCTAAGGTTATTGTATTCACTGACTATGCTACTTTGAGATATTTGTTTGCTAAGAAAGATGCAAAGCCTAGGTTGATCAGATGGGTACTCTTACTGTAAGAGTTCGACTTAGAGATTAGAGACAAGAAAGGTAGTGAGAATGTAGTTTCAAATCACCTATCCAGGCTACTTCATGAAGAAGATGAAGATGAGCTTCTTTTGAATGAAAATTTCCTTGATGAAGAATTGTTTGCAGTAGAGGTTCAACTTCCATGGTATGCAAATATTGTTAATTATATAACTGCCAAGGTTTTTCCTTAAGGTATGTTTAGTTAAGAAAGGAAGAAGTTGATGTCTATATCTCGACATTACCATTAGGATGACCCCTATCTGTTCAAATTATGCCATGATCAAATCATCAGAAGGTGTGTCTCAGAAGAGGAACATTTGACATATTGCAGCATTGCCATTAGTTTGCTTGTGGATGACACTTTGGGGCCAAGAGAACAGCTCTTAAGGAATTACAATCGGGTTTTTATTGGTCTAATTTGTTTAAAGATGCCTTTTTATTTTACAGCTCGTGTGATAGATGCCAGAGGACAGGTAACATCTCATCTAGAGATCAGATGCCATTGTAAAATATTCAAGTGGTAGAGCTCTTTGATGTATGGGGTATTGACTTTATGAGTCATTTTCCTAACTCATATGGCTATTTGTATATTCTTATGGCTGTGGATTATGTGTCTAAATGGGTCGAGACTGTCCCCTCAAAGACCAATGATCACAAAGTGATTGTGAAGTTTTTGCAGGATCACATCTTTACTAGGTTTGGGACTCCAAGGGCAATAATCAGTGATGGAGGAAGCCACTTCAATAACTAGTCTTTTGCTTCCTTGATCAAGAAGTATGGGATCACCCATAAGGTTGGCACTCCATATCATCCTCAAACCAGTGGCCAAGTGGAGATAAGCAACCGAGAAATCAAAGGCATCCTAGAGAGGACCGTGAATACTAGTAGGAAGGATTGGTCTCTGCGTCTGAATGATGCACTATGGGCATATAGGACTACATACAAGACTCTAATTGGTATATCTCCATATTAATTAGTCTTTGGGAAAGCATGTCATCTACCAGTGGAGTTAGAGCATAGAGTGTATTGGGCCATCAAGAGGTTCAACTTTGACATGAAGCAAGCAGGTGATAAGAGGAAGTTACACTTAAATGAGCTTGAAGAATTGAGGCATGATGCATATGAGAATGCCAAGCTCTACAAGGAAAGACCCAAAGCATATCATGATAAACAACTGGTTAGAAAAGAGTTTCATGTGGGACAGAAGGTGTTGATCTACAAGTCACGATAAAGACTATTCCCAGGTAAGCTTAAGTCCCGATGGTCTGGTCCTTATGTTGTCACCAAGGTATTCCCTCATGGCATATTGGAGGTTTATAGTTCAGAAATCAATCGAACATTCACAATGAATGGACACAGAGTAAAGTCATACTTTGAAATTAAATTACTACCAAGAGATGAAGATTTGGCACTCCAGTTTGTCCAATATACAGCAGCACCTAGAGCACTTGAGCCACATTTGGTGGACTTCAAGTGCACCTTCCCAAAAGAGTAGCAGTGAAGCTACTATGGAGAGCATTTCAGCAATCCAGACTTTGATAAAAATGTAGCTCAAGTGCCACTGTTGAGGTCAGTGGTACTAAGGCCACTGAGTGCGGTACACTTTTCTTCCTTGACTTTTGCTGTTTTTCAATTTTCCTTCTTACTTTTTCTTAGTTAATTTAGTGGTTCAGTATATACGGATAGATATTCTGTTATTGAGATCGAGTGCACCTTATGTGCGATCGAGCGCAAAAACCTCTTACATTGTGCTGTGCATTCTATTAGAGCAATTGATCGCAATGTGAAGTGCGATCGATCGCACTATCACCGCGCACCCAAAGGCACGCTAGCACATCCACACACGCACACACCTAAGCACAAGTGCGATCGATCGAGCACGCTCGGGAAGAGGGTCGCGTGACCTATTTTAGGTTACTTTTCCCCCTTTCCCCATCACTTTCTCCCTGCACCGTGCACATTCCAGCCCTCCTCTGCACTTGCGTTTTTGGGTTTATTCTTTTCCTTTTTATTTTACTTTATGAAGATGTTTAACATCAAACTCATGTGTAACTAAACCTGTTAGTAGGGCTTGATTGAAGCCTTGATTATGTTTACTCACTAATTCAATATTGGCGCCTTTGTGATAACTATATTATGATGCTTAACTTGATTAATTCCTGTTTTCTTGAATTCCTCATATGTGTTTGCCTGATCAACATATGCATGTGGTATGGACTAGTTAGTTAAATTAATTTGGATGGTCGAGTCCAGGGTTTAATAATAGTAACAAAAGAAATCCACGTTGGGTTCTTAGGTTAATCAACAGGGGAAACCGGGAGTATATACAATGCCCTAGGCCTCGCATGTTTGTTGATTTCCACAGATGTTATGCTTTCTTAAAGAACAACTTAGTATACACCATGCTAAATCCTTTAAGAAAGAAAAGAGTTAAGGTATACACCATGCCTAACTTGTTGCTTAGGGAAATCAATAGCTTAAGGAGTATATACCATGCCCTTAGGTTGGAAACATTAGGTATTTATAATGTGATTAAAGCATTGGCATATTGTGAAAGCATGATTAGTGGTGGATATCAAAGCCCTACACTTTTATCATTATCGAATCAAACTCACTTTTCTTTCTCTTGTTTTATATTGCGAAATTAATTTTAAATCAAAATTTACCAATCCTTGTGGGAATGATCTCGCACTTGCACACTATGTTACCATTTTGACCTTGTGCACTTGCAAGTAAAACGTCCAATTATTTGCCTATTAATTTAGGTGGATATTTGCACAACAGTTTCTGGTAACTTTTGATTAGTGTCTGTTAAAATCAAATTTTTTTTGTGTGTGTATAATTCCTTAGCTAGCTATTCAAATCATGTTCTTGTGGTGTTAGATGTCAACCGTCCGTGTAAAAGACAAAAGGGATGAAGGCCGAGGTTGTTTCGGTTTAAAGAACTATGGGTAAAGCTTGCAGACAACGAGAAGATTATTTCAGAGACCTGGAATTTGAATTCTAGTAATAATGATGTTTATGCCCGTATCGTGAGAACTGGAGCAAAGTTGTTAGCTTGGTATGATACCACTTTTGGACAGTCTCGATCGACACTCAGTGAGTTTTGAAGTCGCCTGAATGAGGTGAGACAGAGGCCCGCTTCTATGGTAACCCTTAAGGAGGAGCAGATATCTTGAGGCAGATTAATGCCTTATTAGCTTTGGATGAATAGTGTGGAAATAGAGGTCGCGTATTAAGTGGTTTAAGGAGGGAGATAGGAATACTTCTTTCTTATATAAGCGAGGATCGACTCGTCTTCAGATAAAAAATCCATTGATCAGTTAAGGGATGAAGCTGGTGTATGGCAAGATGATGATGTTCAGTTGGAGAAGATTATATGCTGGTATTTTCATGATCTGTTTTCTTCTTCCAACCCAAACCGTTTGGATGAGGCTCTGAATTCATTGACTGAATGGGTGTTTGAATCCATGAATACCTCATTGGTTGTCGATTTCACTGAAGAAAAGGTTCGAGAAATGCTATTCCAAATACATCCTACCAAATCCCTTAGGCTTAATGGTATGTGTGCACTTTTTTACCAAAATTATTAGAACATTGTTGGGTGTGTTGTTGCTTCTTGATGAGAGTCATAAAATGCATCTTAATAGTACTTATTTGTTAGCATTTTAGGGTTGATCTAGGTTTGAATTACACTTTTCTACCTTAATAACTCTAAAGTGATATTCTTGGATTGTTGATCTATTTCGGTGCATTTTCAGGTACTTTGAGTTAAAAAGAGATGGAAAGCTATCATAGCTTAAAGCACGATGCTTCGATGTATATCTGAGTGAAGGCATGGTTGCGGAAGGACAAAATGAAGAAAAACTAAGTCTTTAGTGTTCCATGTTGTGGCCCAGAACTTCAAGCCTCGGCCTCCAGAACCATGTCCAAAAGAGCCAAGAAGACACCAGTGTGCGTCGTGGCCTGGACCAGTCTGAGCCGCGGCCTGGATTAGTGTGCGCCGCTGCACAAGCACGATACCATGTTTCCTAATTAGGGTTTTAATGATAGTTTAGACCCGAAAATACCCTAGAACCTTTTGTATTATAAATAGATCACTTAGGGTTTGATAAAAAGGATATCATCAAGGCTGGAAAACTCAAGAAAGCTACCACATTCTTCTCCATTACGATGTTCAAGCATGAGCCCCATGGCCAACTAATCTCCAAGCAAGGCGAAGGGATGAATTCTTAGGTGTAGTTGTTCTTAATTCTATTCTTGATTTAGTTGTGGTTCGGATTTATTGTTAAACATTGTTATGATTTACTCTTTGATTTAATTAGAAGATTTTCTCTTAATCTGGTGATTGCATCTTTATCCTCTATATAAGTCTAGTCATGCTCTTCTTAGGTCAAGTTGTTGGATGTGATTGATTCCGGTAGATTTATCTTTTAGGTTTGTCCATTACTGCAATATTTTCATTGAGATATATTTTCGTTTCTTGATACATCTATAAGATAGGTCATGGGTGCTTGAATCGAAAGTAAAGAGTACTTCATAGCAATTACATTAGGGCTTATATGTGCTTCGACTGAATATTTGTCGATTGCTTGTTTGGGATGTGAAATTAGCAATCGAGATAAAAACAATTGAATCAAGATTGGAATAAGGCAACGAACCTAGGGAGGATTCCCGGAACCTTGTTATCTCTCCATTATATTTTTTATTATATTTACACAATTTTCTCACATTACTTTATTATCAAAACTCAGATTCTCTCACTTAATCTTTATCGTTCGTGTTAAGGTTTACTCTTTCCCTTGTAGTTCGCTTTTCCTCGTGGGATCGACATCTCAACTATACACAATAACCGCGTATTAGTTTGAGTGTAATCAAATTTTGGCGCCATTGCTAGGGAGACACACTTAAGTATAAGGACGATTGTCAACTTTGAGACAAAACGGTAATATTGTTCTTTTCTCTTTGTTTTGATTTTCTGATTTCCTTTTATTATTCTATTCTATTTATTTTCCCTTTTAACTCATTTGGTGTATGCTTAGACCGAGAGATTCGCGAGGTAGATTCATTAGAGGACCCGAAATAGAGTTACCCTCTCCTTCCACGTTCGTTAGTGAAACCTCGCCTAAATCAACCCATAGTGTACCCCCAAATGAGACTTTAGAGGATTTTGTTAACATGGCTAATAACGCCAATGAGAATGTTGCTAGGACACTTAAGGATTACTTGCATCCTAGCCGAACAACCACACCATCATGCATCATGTTTCCTGCCAATAGTCGCCAACAAGACTTTAAAACAGGGATGATACAGTTACTCCCTACGTTTCATGGCTTGGAAAATGAAAACCCATATGTCCACATTAGGGAGTTTGAGGAAGTAGTTGCGACTTTTCATAGTCAAGATGCAACTGATGACATCGCGAGACTTAGGTTCTTTCCTTTCACTTTGAAGGATAGAGCTAAGAGTTGGCTAAACTCACTAAGACCACGATCTATTGGGTCATGGCATGAGATGACTTAGGTTTTCTTTAATAAATACCTCCCCCAACATAAGACCAATGCTTTAAAAAGGCAAATCTCCACCTTTGCACAAAAGGACAATGAGACTTTGTATCAGTCTTGGGAGAAATTTAAGGAGTTATTGAATATGTGTCCTCACCATGGGTATGAGAATTGGCGTTTAATGAACTATTTTTATGAGGGACTTACATATAGAGAGCACCAATTTGTGGAGATGATGTGTAATGGTGAGTTCTTACAAAAAGATCCTGATGAGGCCATAGAATACCTCAATGAGCTTACTGAAAAAGCTCACACTTAGACTGGACCTAGTTCTACCAAAAGCACAAATAGGTCACGACCTATAGGAAACCCAAGTGGTGGTGGAATTTACCATCTTTGGGAAGAGGACAACCTAAAGGCTAAGGTCGAGATGCTCACTATGGAGTTAGATTTGTTAAAGACTAAAGGCTCAAAGCTAACACACGTGGCTAATCATGCAGAGTCTTTGGAACCATGTTTTGTGTGTGGTGGGGTAGGTCATCCCGCCCAAGAGTGTCCCATATTTGTTGATATGAGAGGGATGTATGAGGAACAATGTAATAGCTTAGGCATGTACAAGAAGCCTTTAGCACCTTTCTCTAATACCTATAATCCAAGGTGGTGCAATCACCCCAATTTTAGCAAGAAGCCTTAAAACCAGCCGCCTGTACAACCCCCTAAATCATATCCTGAACCATATCACGCACCTGTTACTTCTAGGAGTCCTTTAAAAGACATTTTGCATGCTTTTATTGAGGCACAGGGTAAGACAAACCAAATATGTGAAGCATTGATTACGCAGGTTGTTGAAGAGAACAAGGAAATAAGGAGCCAAGTGTCCAAATTGATGGGCTCCTTGAGTGTGAATGAGCGAGGTAAGTTCCCTTCTCAAGCTCAGTCCATACCCCATAGTCAACATATGGCACAAGCAAATCTGAAAGATGTGAATGCCATTGTGACACGAAGTGGTAAGACATTACACATCCCAACAACGAACAAATCAGAGAATGTGGAAAAAGGGTCAAGGTAGTAGTGATGCCGAGCTGCCCAAAGACCCTGAGGTCACCAAGAGTCCTGTTAGGGAACCATTCCCTCAAGCCTTAAAATCAAACAAGAAAACTCTAGACCTAAACAATGAAATCCTAAAGAATCTGAGGCAAGTAAAAATTAATCTTCCTCTTTTGCATGTGATTAAACAAGTTCCTACTTATGCAAAAGTTCTCAAGGATTTGTGTACAATTAAGAGGAAGCACCATGTGAAGAAAGCAACGTTCCTGACAGAGCAAGTTAGTGTTCTAATTACGCAAAGGATTCCTCCCAAATACAAAGATCCTGGTTGTCTAAACATTACATGTAGCATTGGAAATCATTAGGTTGGATAAGCATTGCTAGATTTAGGAGCTAGTGTAAATCTGATGCCATTTTCTATTTATTTGCAGTTGGGGTTGGGAGAAATCAAACCAACCGCTGTGGTATTGCAATTGGCTGACCATTCAGTCAAAGTACCCCGGGGTGTGGTAGAGGATGTTCTAATTCAAATTGATAAATTTTATTATCCTGTTGATTTCCTAATCATTGACACTACCTCTACTGTTGACACCACCTCTAAAATTCCTTTGATTTTGGGTAGGCCTTTCCTTGCCACTATAAATGCTCTTATTAATTGCAGGAATGGGCTGATGAAGCTATCTTTTGGAAACATGACCCTTGAGGTGAACATCTTCAATGTTGCAAAACAGCCAGAAGATGACGAGAGCCACTAGTTATATATGATCGAATAACTCATCGATAGAGGAGTTTCTATAGCTCATGATTTTGATCCTCTTGAGTATTTTCATGTTAATTCTGAGTTTGATTCTATCAATGATAAATCTGATCTAATTGATATTTGTTCTATTTTTGATAAATCTCAGGATTATGGCACTCGGGCATGGCAACCGAAATTTCAGGAGTTGCTTGAGAGGAGCGAGAAACAAATTCCCTCACGTGTGGAAGCGTCCAAAGTTGAATTGAAGCCTCTGCCTAAGGGTTTAAAGCATGTTTTTCTCAGTCCAAGTGATACCTTTCATGTTATTATCTCATCTGAATTATCTGAGTCTCAAGGTGAGAAATTAATTTGGATCCTAAATGAACATAAATCAGCCTTAGGTTGGATTTAATTCACATGTCAATCTTCACATGTCAATGATATTATGCTTTTTTGTTTGTTTTTAGCATGCTTTGTGTTAGCCTTGGAGTTAATTCATATGTCAATGATATGAGCCTAATTGAGATAACATATAGCGTTTAGAAAAAGTTAAATCTTGCTTCGGTTTGAGATTAATTTAAGTGTCAATCTTCATTTGGTTTGAGACTCTAGGTTGCGGTATGATTGCATGATTAGCCTAAAACATTTAGAGAAGTTTTATGTGTGATTGTTTGGTGAATACTTTTGCGGTCTCGACAAGCTCTAGAACTTATTTGATAATCACTTGAGGCGAAAACCTAGAATGCACACTACTTAGGATATGATGTAGGCCATTTTTGGACAGTTTGAGCCCTTCAACCTTACCCTTGTTATATTTATCACTAGTCACCTGTTTGAGCCTTTTTCTCGGAAAAAAACAATTTTGAGACTTTTTTTTTTGGATAATCCATTTACTTACATTTATGAGCCTAAAAATATTTTATCCTTACTTTCCTTTTAAGAGAACTTAGTTTATACACATTTGTTGAGAAGCACTTAAGAGGGGAAAGGAAGGAAATATGGAAAAAAAATATTACTACCATAACCTAAGTACATTAAATAAGATAAGTTGGGGGTTGCGGAAAAGAGTAAAGAATGAAAACGGAGGTGAATTGTTATGTGCCAAAATTAAATAAAAAAAAGAAAGTGAATTATGGCAAAGAAAGAAGAAAAAAAAAAGTGGTGATTTATTGAGATAAATGCTCAGAAAAAATGATTGAATGAGTTGGGTGTTGAAGAAAGGTTATCTAGTGCTTAAAGTGGATGTGTTTAAATTAAGAGACGGAGTTCCTTTACTTGTTTAATTCTTCCCGTTCTTCCTTGACCTTTACCTTAGCCTAACGTTACAAGCTTATTAAAGACCTATTGATTCGATGTACTGTGATTTTTCTACATTAGTAGAGAGTGATTTGAAAAGTAAGCTTATGGAGCTTGTTGTTGTGATTGATGTCATGCAAATTAATATATTTTTAGAGGCCAAGACTAGTATTCATGAATGTTGTGCATAAAATCATCCAAGTGTTCAGATTAATGGATTATGGTAAGATGAATGTTAAGAGTGAATAACAATTTTAAGATTGATGTTTGGATTACTTTTGGACTTGGGTGATATTTAATGATTCTATGTGCTGTGTGTTATGTGCAATTTTTTAGACAAAAAGTTGAATTACTCTTGGATTAACGCTAACATCGCTTTACTAAATAAAGAATTCATTTCATGTTTCTCGCTTGAATTGCTAGGGACTAGCAATAAGCTAGTTGGGGGTTATGATGAGAGTCATAAAATGCATCTTAACAGTACTTATTTGTTAGCATTTTAGGGTTGATCTAGGTTTGAATTACAATTTTCTACCTTAACAACTCTAAAGTGATATCCTTGGATTGTTGATCTATTTCGGTGCATTTTCAGGTACTTTGAGTTCAAAAGAGATGAAAAGCTATCATAGCTTAAAGCACGATGCTTTGATGCATATCAGAGTGAAGGCATGGTTGCGAAAGGACAAAATGAAGAGAACCAAGTCTTTAGTGTTCCATGCTGCGGCCTCGAACTTCAAGCCTCGGCCTCCAGAACTATGTCCAAAAGAGCCAAGAAGACACCAGTGTGCGCCTCGGCTTGGACCGGTCTGAGCTGCGGCCTAGTAGTTTGAGCCGTGGCCTGGAAGGTCTGAGCTGCGGCCTCCAAAAAGTTGAAGAAAGTCAGTGTAAAGGCTGAGCCGCGGCTTGGATTAGTGTGCGCCACGGTGTAAGTGCGATGCCCTGTTTTCTACTTAGGGTTTTAATGATAGTTTAGACTCGAAAATACCCTAGAACCTTTTGTATTATAAATAGATCACTTAGGGTTTGATAAAAGGGATATCATCAAGGCTGGAAAAATCAAGAAAACTGCCATATTCTTCTCCATTATGGTGTTCAAGCATGAGCCTTATGGCCAACTAATCTCCAAGCAAGGCGAAGGGATGAATTCTTAGGTGTAGTTGTTCTTATTTCTATTCATGATTCAGTTGTAGTTCGGATTTATTGTTAAACATTGTTATGATTTACTCTTTGATTTAATTAGAATATTTTCTCATAATCCGGTGATTGCATCTTTCTCCTCTATATAAGTCTAGTCATGCTCTTCTTATGTCAAGTTTTTGGATGTGATTAATTTCGATAGATTTATCTTTTAGGTTTGTCTATTACTGCGATATTGTCATTGAGATATATTGTCGTTTCTTGATAAATCTATAAGATAGGTCATGTGTGCTTGAATCGAAAGTAAAGAGTACTTCATAGCAATTACATTAGTGTTTATTGTGCTTCGATTGAATATTTGCCGATTACTTGTTTGGGATGTGATACTAGCAATCGAGATAAAATTAATTGAATCAAAATTGGAATAAGGCAACGAACCTAGGGAGGATTCCCGGAACCTTGTTATCTCTCCATTATATTTTTCATTATATTTACACAATTTTCTCACATTACTTTATTATCAAAACTCATATTCTCTCACTTGATCTTTATCATTCGTGTTAAGGTTTACACTTTCCCTTGTAGTTCGCTTTTCCTCGTGGGATCGACACTTCAACTATACACAATAACCGCATATTAGTTTGAGCGTAGTCACTTCTAAAGTTTTATAATTTTTAAATGGGGGGGTTGATGGATCCATTAGTGAATTTCACTCATATCGTTCTTATCTCGAAAATAAAAAATCCAGAATTAATTTCTTAGTATCGGCTTATTAGTCTTTGTAATGTATTGTATAAAATTATTGCCAAAGTGTTAGCTAATCGGTTGAAAGTTGTTCTTCCCTCTATCGTATCTCAAAACCAGATTGCTTTTGTGCCTGGTCATTTGATTACCGATAATTTTCTGGTTGCTTATGAACTATTGCACAAGATGAAAAATAAACAAGGGGGGCAAGAGGGACTGATGGCGCTAAAACTGGATATGAGTAAGGCCTATGACAAAGTTGAATGGAGTTTTTTTTAGGAGTTATGGAGAAGTTGGGTTTTCATCCTACATGGATCCGACTTATCATGGGGTGTGTGACTTCGATGTCCTACTCGGTGCTAATTAATGGCGAGCTGAAGGGGAACATCATTCCTTCTAGAGGCCAACAGCAAGGTGATCATTTGTCTCCCTACCTATTTCTATTATGTGTTGAAGTTTTATCTTCTTTAATTCATCAAAAAGAACAAGCAAGTTTAATACATGGGGTTAAAACTAGTCACAATGGATTGACGATATCCCATCTATTCTTTGTCGATGATAGCTTCAGTTTTTGTCCGGCAAAACCAGATGAATGTTTTGAAATTTCTAATATTTTGGCGGTGTATGAGGCTAGATCTGGTCAGATGGTAAATTTTAATAAATTTGTTGTTTGCTTTAGTTCTAATTGTTGGGTTGAGATTGCAAAGAATACTGCAAATACATTACAGGTTCAATGGGTTCACTTTCATGAGAAGTATCTGGGGTTACCAACAATGGTGGGTTGTTCTAGAAATTATGTTTTCAAGCTTATAAAAGACTGAGTGTGGAGCAAGATTAAAGGGTGGAAGGAAAAGTTACTGTCCAAGGTGGGTAAGGAAATTATGATCAAAACGGTGGCTCAAGCAGTTCTTACGTACCCAATGAGCTATTTTAAATTGCCAAAATCTTTTTATGATGATCTTGTCGCAATGTTCAGTCGCTTCTGTTGGGGGCAACAATCTAATGAACGAAAAATTCATTGGCTTAGCTGGGGTAAAATGTGTAAACCTAAAACTAAGGGCGGTATGGATTTCATGATCTTCATATTTTTAATCTTGCCCTTCTTGCAAAACAGGGCTGGAGTCTGCTAACTAATACGGATTCACTTTGTTATCATATGTTCAAAGCTAAATATTTTCCTAGTAATGATTTTCTTCAGGCATCTCTTAGGTCCTCATCCTCTTATACTTAGAGAAGCATCTGGGAAAATCGATTTGTTTTGCTAAATGGATTATGGTATAGAGTGGGAAATAGTGAAAACATTAAAATATGGCATGATCCCTGGATCCCGGTTCCTTGATCCTTAAAAGTTATTTCACCAAATCTCTTTTTTGATTTGGAAGAAACAGTTGCAATACTAATTAATCCCTCAGTACACTCTTGGAACCTTCGCATTAATGGATCTCTTTTTCCAACATGAAGTGGAGGTTATATCGCAAATCCCTCGTAAGATTCGAGTCTTTGCTTGGCGGTTATGCCATGCTATCCTCCTATGCAAAACTGCTTTAAATAAAAGAGGGCTAAACTTAATGAAAACCTATGAGGTTTGTAAGTTAGCAGTATAAGACTTGGGTCATGCAATCTTTTGTTGCTCACTGGCTAGGCCTGTTTGGGAAAAAGTAATGGCAGGTCAGGTGAACTTCGAAGAATGTGCTAGTTTGGGTGTGAGGGAATGGCTATTTACCGTGTTGAAATTCTGGGAGGACAATAAGATTGCTTTATTTTTGTTACTGCATGGTTTACTTGGAACAACAGGAATCACGTAACTGTTGACAAACAATGCAAAGCACCACCTGATATTGCCATGCCAACGATTGACATGCTGTTGGAGTACAAGGAGCTAAAAGATATGGCTGATCATGACTGCCATGTAGGAGGAAGAGCTGTTAAAGATCAGTGGTTGCCCCCAAGTCATAACTGTGTGAAAATTAACATTGATGGGACTATTTTCAAGTGGGAGATGACAGTAAGTAGTGGTATTATTTTGAGGTATGAAGATGCCAGGTTTATTGCAGCTCCATCAATCCGACTCCCACAGGTCAAGGATCATTTTCTTGCAGAGTTAATGGCTACATGGAAAATACTAAAGCTCGTGTCCCAACAAGGATTCTTGCAGATTCAAGTGGAGACAGATAGTTTGAGGCTGGTTTAGGCGATGAGGAGCTCGCCTCCTCCCTTATCTGACTGGGTAGTAATCATCCATGACTTAGAGTGCTCTATTTGTTGAGGTTGTTACTTAGTTGGGAGGGGACTCCCCCCTCCAATTCTTGGCTAATCAACTTGTTGAAGAATGATTCAAAGTCTAACTTAGTCTTATTGGTTTGTTAGTAATGTCAGTAGTGCCCACATTTCTCTGGTTTAGTTAGTCAAATAAGGAGCCATTATTGTTGTTGCTAAAATAGTGTTAGTGACTGTAGTGGTTGAGTTAAATTCGGTTATTTTTTTTATTGTAAGTCTATAAATAGGCATATTTGCTTTAGTAGTTTAACACGACAATAAAACTTGCAAGTACTTAGACTTGCTTCTATCCTCTGAGAGCCTATGTTTTTATCTTTGTTGTTCTTTTATCTAACAAATTTGGTATCAGAGCAAGGAGTGTTTGGTGAGTAGAGAAGGATAAACACGTGAGTTGAGTGAAACACCTGGGAGAAAAACCATCTTTAAGGGAGAAGGCTATGAATTCTGGAGTATCAGAATGCAAACTCTACTCAAATCACAAGATTTGTGGGACTTGGAAGAACACGGCTATGGAGATCCTGATGAAGAAACCAAATTGAAGGACAACAAAAAGAAAGATTCCAAGGCGTTAGTGGTCATTCAGCAGGGTATTCATGATAGTGTCTTCTCACACATTGCAGCAGCAACCACATTGAAGCAAGCTTGGTCAATTCTGCAGAAGGAGTTTCAAGGTGATTCAAAAGTGATCGAGGTGAGATTGCAATCACTTCGACGTGACTTTGAAACCTTGTGCATGAATAGTGGAGAATCAATTCAAGATTTTTTGTTGAGAGCCATAACAATAGTGAGTCAAATGCGGTCCTACGGAGAAAAGATTCCTGATCAGACAATTGTTGCAAAGGTATTAAGAAGTCTGACTCCAAAATTTGATCATGTAGTTGCTGCAATAAAAGAATCTAAGGATTTGTCAGTTTTTTCCTTTGATGAACTAATGGGGTCTTTGCAAGTTCATGAGTCAAGAATTAGTAGATCACTTGAAAAGAATGAAGAAAAGGCATTTCAAATGAAGGAGGCAGTCTGATAAGTGCTTAAATATTCATATTTAAGCCCCTTAATTTACATTTGTTAAGCTCTTAGTTTGCGTATTTTATTCTACTTTATTTCCTTTCTGTGTTTTCTGTATTTTTATAGGTTCTTGGAAGAAAGGAAGCATTTTTGGAACTCAAAGAACAAAAATTGTAAGGACTAGAAACTGCACATAGTGCGATCGAGCGCAGATGTGTGCGATTGAGCGCAGACGTGTGCGATCGAGCGCACCAACACTCGTGCACACAAAAAAAAAGGCTCAAGCACAACCTGTGCTCGAGCGCACCAGCATGTGATCGAGCGCACACACGCATCAGAAAATTAAAACGGCAGTTCCTATTTTAGAAATAAAAGTAGGGTTTTGTTTTCGGGTTTTAGGGTTTCCAGGTGTTCCAAAACTCTATAAATAGGCTTATAAACACAGAAATACAGAGGAGGCCGGGAGAAAGACTTGGAGACGAATTGATGACTCTTCTCCTTAGTATTTTTGGGTTTCTTCTTTCCTTTATTTTATTTTATGAATATGTTTAGCATCAAAACCATGTGTAACTAACTTCTTAGTAAGGGCTTGATTGAAGCCCTAATCATGTTTATTCAATAATTCAATATTGGTGCCCTTGTGATATTGATGCTGTGATTCTTAACTTGATTAATGCATGTTTTTATTTAAATTCCTCATATGTGTTTGCCTGATCAACATATGCATGTGGTATGGATTAGTTAGTTGAATCAATTTGGATGACTAAGTCCTGGGTTTAACAATAGTAACAAAAGAAATCCACGCCGGGTTCTTGGGTTAATCAACATGGGAAACTGGGAGTATACACCATGCCCTAGGTCTCATGTGGTTATCGATTTCCACAGATCTTATGTTCTCTTAAGGAACAACTCAGTATACACCATGCTGAATCCCTTAAGAAAGAAAAGAGTTAGAGTATACACTATGCCTAACTCATTGCTTAGGGAAATCAATAGCTTAAGGAGTATACACCATGCCCTTAGGTTGACAAACATTAGGTATTCATAGTGTGAGTAAAGCATTGGCATATTGTTTTGTTGTGGCAGCATGATTAGTGGTGGATATCAAGTCCCTACGCCTTTATCATTATCAATCCAAACTCAATATTTATTTCTATCATTTTATATTGCGAAACTAATTCTAAAGCGAAATTCACCAATCCCTGTGGAGATGATCTCGCATTTGCACACTATGCTACTGTTGACCTTGTGCACTTGCAAGTAAAACTGTTCAAATATTTGCTTATTTATTTAGGTATATTTTTGCACAACAAGTTTTCGGCGCCGTTGCCGGGAATTGTGTTAAATTCTGCTTAGGATTATTTCATTAGTTTTATTATTTTGTTATGTTTTATTTTGTTTTATCAAAAATATAATTTATTCTTTCTTTTTGTTTTCTGTTTTTCTGTTTCAGGTTTGCGGCAGAGCTGTTTCTGGCATTGTGATCGAGTGCAAGCTTAAGTGCGATTGAGCGAATTGCAATCGAGCGCTGTTCTTGGAGCGATCGAGCGCAAAAAGACCAGAAACAACCTGAATAGCAGTACTGAAGCTGCTGCACTAAAGAGATTCAGCTCATTCATGCAAAGGCTTCGATCCAGGTATCCAACCATTTTTCCACTTGATATAGAGATTGAGCAGATCATCCGACAAAGGCTTAGAAACAATGTTGAGGAGGAAGAAGAAGAATTCGAGAGAGAAGCACCAATGGCGGAACAACTTGACAACCAACCACCACCAAAGCGAAGATCAATGAAGCAATCCTGCATTCCACGGAACCTCGACTAGCCTTTATGCATTGCTTATCAACCAGAGGCAGAAGGAAATTATTATACATCTTCGTAGATACTCAGTGCTTTGACTCATTTCAGGGGTACACCTGCAGAGGACCCACATTTGAATCTTCGGGAATTCTTTGATCTCTGCAAGCTCCATCACATCCAGGTCCTAAATCAAGAGGGAATCAGGTTAATTCTTTTCCCATTTTCATTAAAATATAAAGCTAAGTTGTGGTATAATTCATTGCCTACAATGTCCATCCATACTTGGGAAGAGTTATCTAATAAGATCCTAAGGAAGTTTTTCCCGGCACAAAGAACAAGATAGATGAGGAAGGAGATTCAATCTTTCCAACAAAGAGATTGAGACCTTTTCTTTGAAGCATGGGGACACTTCAGTGAGCTGCTCCAAAAATGTTCACATCATAATCTACCTCAAGATGAGCTGGTATAAGCTTTCTATGAAGGTCTGAGTGACATAAATCAAGGTATTATGGATTCAAGTTGTGGAGGTGTGCTGATTGAAAAGAGTAGTGAAGAAGCCATGGAGCTGTTTGAGACATTAAGTGAGCACACCTAGTAATTCTCCTCTAGAGGTAGACAAGGAGTTAAAAGCAAGAGTATGTATGAGGTGACCTTAAATGGTGGATCTTCAAATCAAATGGCTGCTATGGAAAGAAAGCTAGATATTCTTGTAAAAGCCATGACTGCTCAGAACATCTCACCTAGTCTACGAGCTACACAACTCCAGGTATGTGCTATATGTTCTCATTTTGATCATAATACTGTGACTTGTCCTTTGTATTCATCTGCAGATCAAGAACAAGCAAATTATATGGGACTGAACAACTAACCTCCCAAGAACAACCCAATGCAAATATCTACAATCCTGGATGGCGAAACCACCCCAACTTCTCATGGAGCAACAATCAAAATGGCTTGAACCTTTAAGGACAGCAAAGGAACTCCCAACAAGCGGCTCAATCAGTTCCAGAATCAAAGGAGAGTGACCTAGAGAGTCTTGTGAGGCAATTGGCAACTCAGCAACAATAGTTGATGACTTCACAAGAACAGTTCATGACAGAGGAAAGACAATTTTGGACTGAGCAAAGACAAACAAATGCAAAGCATGAGCAAGCTATTCAAAGATTGGAAGTCCAAGTGGGGAAATTGGCTAAGGAGCTAAGTGGAAGAAAGCTAGGAGAACTTCCAGCCCAAACACTACCTAATCCAAGAGGACATCAGCAACTGAATGCCATGACAACTCTAAAAAATGGTAAGATCATAGGCGCTTATAAGCCTGCACAAGCATCTCCAAATAAAGCATCCACATCAAAGGTAAGTGAGATGGAGAAGGTGAATGCACCACCTTTCCCTAAAAGGTTAGTAAAGCTAAAAAAAGAAAATAAATTGCTTGGTATTTTTGAAATTTTGAGAAAAGTAGAGATAAACATTCCTTTATTAAATGCAATTCAACAAATTCCTGCATATGCTAAATTTTTGAAAGATTGTTGCACTAATAAAAGAAAGTTTCAGGAGCATGAAACAGTGGCTTTAACTGAAGAGGTAAGTGCGGTATTGTTAAGGAAACTACCACCCAAGCTAAAAGATCCAGGTAGCTTTACCATTCCTTGCAAGATAGGTAACCAGCTTTTTTAGCATGCATTACTAGACCTAGGGGCTGGTGTTAACTTGCTACCAGACAATGTATTTGAGACATTGGGTTTGGGGAAGCTTAAACCAACTTCCATTACCTTGCAATTGGCAGACATAAGCATCAAAAGACCAAGAGGTATTCTTGAGGATATCTTGGTAAAGGTAGGTCCATTTATTTTACCTGCTAATTTTATTGTATTAGATATGGAAGAATCTCCTATGCCATTACCATTGCCCATCATCTTAGGAAGACCCTTTATGAGAACTGCTGATACAAAAATTTGTGTGAAAAAAGTATTGTAAGTATGAAGGTAAATGGTGAGAAGGTCGAATTCACAATATTTGATGCATTAAAATTACCCCAAGATGATATGAAATGTTTTAATGTATGCATGACGCAAAGTGTTGTTGAGGAAGTTTTTTAGGTCCATCACCTTAATCCATTAGAGTCCACCCTCACCCATGGTTTCACAAGGGCGGTTATTGAACCAAAATTTGTAGATGTTACTGATAACATCATTGAATCTGTGCACATCCTTAAGGCCTCTCCAAAGCATTCAAGTGAAACTTAGTGTCTAGCTGAAGATGTAAAACTTAGCGCTCATGGGAGGCACCCCATAACATATATTTTATATTTTTATTTTTTTTCATTTCTTTTTGTTGTTTACTTTTAGCATTTTTTGTTTTCCCGTATTATTTTAGTTTTTCTTTTTCAGGGACAATGTGTGCATCAATTCAAGTTTGGGGGTGTGCTATGAGCCATGCCTACCCAGCTAGTTTTCTATCTCCTAGGTCAGCTCTTTACATGTTATTCCCACATTGGGGAAAATGTTTAATTTAAGTTTGGGGGTATGGGAGACACATTCACACAGACACATTCACACACATCTTGTCCCAGTTTTTGTTTTATTATTGAAAAGATAAATGCATGTTCATGTTGTTTTGAAATTTTGGTTGATCTAAACATATATTGTGATTTGATTTCATTGGTGAGCTTAAAATTTTGAACACACGATCTGATGACAGAGTTTTAAACTTTAGTTACTTACTTTAGGCATTTGAAAATTCACATGTTTGATCTAATCTGACACGAGCACATTAACACATAATTGTGTGAGGTATGACATGTGATTTTAATGTATATGTTTCCATGGCTTAACTGAAACCGGATGACTTGTTGGATGAACATTTTGGCATAGAAAAGTATATATATATACACACACATATGCTCATGATGATCATTAATAAACTTTCTACTGAGTAACTGGACTTCTTGCCTCAGTAAGCAGTGAGTGTTCACGTCAAAAGATGAGAATTTTGCTCATAATGATCATTGATAAACTTTCCGTTGAGTAATTGGGCCTCTTACCTCAGTGAGCAATGAGTGTTCACGTCAAAAGGTGAAATTTGGCTAGGTAGCATTAAGGCAAGTTTAGTTTTGTAGCCTTTTTTACTCGAGTTAGTAAGTCCTTAGGGGTGTCTTTACACCTAATGCCCTAAAACCATCTGGTTTGGGAGTCATTGACTCAACACTCGCTACATGGGTCAATTAGAAAGCTTAAGGGAACTAAACATAGCAAAGTCTCATAATAAAAGAAAGAAAAAAAATAAAACTATGCCAGTATTGATCATTCTGATAGGAAATTCGGTGAATCTTGAGACATTGAGACATTACACATTGGAGTTATTTGGAAGCTTTATACTTATGTGCTAATTCACTTTGTACTGATTCGAACATGTGATGCCTTAGCCTACCTCTTGTAAGTAATTAGAATTTAAAGCTCCTATTCATTGCGAAGATGGGTTTGTATTTTAAGCTTGCTCATGAATGAATATCATGGTTTTGTGTGTGACTTAAATTTTTTAGATACCATGAATGATTGATTTATCTTTGCATCTTTGTTTTTCATTTAGTTTTTAGTTTCGTATTGCTAAGGGACTAGCAATATGTAAGTTTAGGGGTGTGATAAGTGCTTAAATATTCATACTTAAGCCCTTTAATTTACATTTGTTAAGCTCTTAGTTTGCGTATTTTATTTCTTTTCTGTGTTTTTTGTGTTTTTATAGGTTCTTGGAAGAAAGGAAGCATTTTTGGAACTCAAATAACAAAAACTGGAAGGACTGGAAACTGCACATAATGCGATCGAGCGCAGACGTGTGCGATCGAGCGCACTAGCACTCGTGCGCACAAAAAGAAGGCTCGAGCACAACCTGTGCTTGAGCGCACCAGCATGTGATCGAGCGCACACGTGCATCAGAAAATTAAAATGGCAGTTCCTATTTTGGAAATAAAAGTAGGGTTTTGTTTTTCGGGTTTTAGAGTTTCCAAGTGTTCCAAAGCTCTATAAATAGGCTTGTAAACACAGAAATATAGAGGAGACCGGGAGAGAGACTTCAAGACAAATTGACGACTCTTCTCCTTAGTATTTTCGGGTTTCTTCTTTCCTTTATTTTATTTTATGAAGATGTTTAGCATCAAAATCATGTGTAACTAACTTCTTAGTAAGGGCTTGATTGAAGCCCTAATCATGTTTATTCAATAATTCAGTATTTGTGCCCTTGCGATATTTATGTTGTGATTCATAACTTGATTAATGCTTGTTTTTATTTAAATTCCTCATATGTGTTTGTCTGATCAACATATGCATGTGGTATGGATTAGTTAGTTATATCAATTTGAATGACCGAGTCCTGGGTTTAACAATAGTAACAAAAGAAATCTGCGCCGGGTTCTTGGGTTAATCAACATAAGAGACCGGGAGTATACACCATGCCCTAGGTCTCATGTGGTTGTCGATTTCCACTGATCTTATGCTCTCTTAAGGAACAACTCAATATACACAATGCTGAATCCCTTAAGAAAGAAAAGAGTTAGAGTATACACCATGCCTAACTCATTGCTTAGGGAAATTAATAGCTTAAAGAGTATACACCATGCCCTTAGGTTGACAAACATTAGGTATTCATAGTGTGAGTAAAGCATTGACATATTGTTTTGTTGTTGTAGCATGATTAGTGGTGGATATCAAGTCCCTACGCCTTTATCATTATCAATCCAAACTCAATATTTATTTCTATTATTTTATATTGCAAAACTAATTCTAAAGCGAAATTCACCAATCTCTGTGGAGATGATCTCGTATTTGCACACTATGCTACTGTTGACCTTGTGCACTTGCAAGTAAAACTGTTCAAATATTTTCTTATTTAGTTAGGTATATTTTTGCACAACACAGTCATCAAAGCCGGAGAAATTGAAAGTTCATCAAATAGGGGCCGTGGAAGAGGACGAGGCAGAGGTTGATCTGACGGGCAACAACAGCAATCTAGTGAGCAAAGAAATTCCAAGAATCGTGTTCAAGGTTATCATTGCAAGAGATATGGTCATATAAAAGTCGATTGTTGGTACAAAGATCAATAAATGAATTATGCAGTAAAGAATGGAGAAGAAAGTAAGCTTTTTATGGCTCATTTTGATACTAAAAAGACGTCAAGCGGTGTGTGGTTTGTAGATAGCAGATATTCGAATCATATGACAGGCATGAAATCCATGTTTAAGGAGCTTGATTAGACACATAAGATGAAGGTGCAGCTTGGAAATGGTAAGGAAATGCAAGTTGAAGGAAAAGGTACAGTGGGCATTGAAACTAGCCATGGTAAAATAAAACTCTTGCACAATGTTCAATTTGTACCTGATTTGGGATATAATTTGCTGAGTGTTGGGAAACTAATGGCTGGTGGATATTCAATCTCATTTGATGATGGTGCATGTGTTATTAAAGACAAGCAATCAGGCCAAACGATGATCAATATCAACATGACTCAAAACAAAATGTTCCCATTGGAAGTCTCGAACATGGGGAATTTTGTTCTTGCTGCTAGTGGAAAAGATGACTTAAAGTTATGGCATTTGAGGTACGGGCATCTAAACATTAAGGGCCTGAAGTTGCTAAGTTGAAAAGGTATGATTCTTGGACTACCAAAAATTGGCTCTCTTGAATTATATGAAGGGTGCATCTATGGGAAACAAACTAAAAAGTCATTTCTAGTTGGAAAGGCTTGGAGAGCTTCAAAATGCCTTGAATTAATACATGCTGATTTATGTGGGCCTATGCAAACTAAGTCTTTTGCTGGGAGTCGTTATTTCTTGCTCTTTACTAATGATTGTAGTCATATGAGTTGGGTTTATTTTTTGGAAAACAAGTCAGAAACATTTGAGAAATTCAGGCAATTCAAAGCTATGGTTGAGAAACAACATGGATCATGCATCAAAGTTCTCCGTACTGATAGAGGTGGAGAGTTCTTGTCCAAAGAATTTGATCTTTTTTTGAAAAACAAATGGCATTTATAAGGAGTTGATAGCATCCAGAGCAAAATGGTGTTGCTGAGCAGACGAATCGGACAGTTGTGGAGACGGCTAGAAGCATGTTACAAGCAAAAGGGCTTTCAAATAAATTTTTGGCTGAAGCTGTGGCAACATTAGTCTATTTATTGAACCTCTCTCCCACAAGGGTTGTCATGAATCAAGCTCCATTTGATGCTTGGCGTGGCACAAAACCATCAGTAAGTCACTTAAGAGTCTTTGGGTGTATTGCTTATGCTTTGATAAATTCTCATTTTCGTCATAAACTTGATGAAAAATCTGAAAAATGTATTTTTGTTGGTTATTGTACACAATCCAAAGCATGTGGATTATATAACCCTTATAGTGGCAAGCTTATAATAAGAAAGGATGTAGTATTTGATGAAAATGCAAGCTGGGATTGGCGTGGAAGTGATGAGAAGATGCAACAACAGATTATTATATCCAATGGAATCTCCCCAGATGAAAGTTAAGTCTCGACTCCTAAAAATTCACCAGTTAGTTCTTCTATGGTATCGCCAAGCTCATCATCCATAACTCCTAGCCGAAACTCTTCATCTACTCCTGAAGAGTCTTCGGACGAGACTCCACCAAGGAAGTTTAGTTCCTTCAAAGACATATATGAGTCTTGTCAATTTGCTCTTACTGTTTCAGATCCTGTTACCTATGAAGACGCGGCTGCAAAAGAAGAATGGCAAAGAGCAATGATGGAAGAATTGACAACAATTGAAAAGAATGGTACGTGGGAAATGATGGACTTACCGGAAGGCAAAAATGCAATTGGCTTGAAGTAGGTATTCAAAACAAAACTTTGTGCAGATGGAAGTGTACAAAAATATGATGCTCGACTTATGGCAAAAGGATATGCACAGCAAAATGGTATTGATTTCGAAGAAATGTTTTCTCCAGTAGCTCGTTTTGAAACTGTGAGAATTGTTCTAGCATTGGCAGCACAATTACAATGGCCTGTTTATCAATTTGATGTCAAGTCAACATTTTTAAATGGAGATTTACAAGAGGAAGTTTACGTAACTCAACCGGAAGGTTTCATATTTAAAGGCAAAGAGACAAAGGTGTACAAGTTGAGAAAGACATTGTATGGATTAAAGCAGACTCCACAGGTATGGTATAGCAAAATTGATAGATACTTCCAACAAAATGGGTTCATGAAGAGTGAGAATGAGCCCACTCTCTACTTGAAGAAGGAAGGTAAAAATGATTTCATCACTGTCTGTCTTTACATTGATGATATCATTTACACAAGCTCCTCTAACTCTCTTGTGGTTGAGTTTAAATCACAAATGATGAATGAGTTTGAAATGTCATATATGGGTTTATTGCATTATTTTCTCGGCCTTGAATTTCAACAAGCAGAAGATGGGTTTTTTTTTTTATTTCACAAAGGAAATATGTCAAGGATCTTCTCAATAAATTTGGCATGTTTAATTGTAAATCTGCAACTACAACCATGAATACTAATGAAAAATTGCAGCTTGAAGATAGGGCAGAGACGACTAATGTTAAGAAATTTAGGAGCTTGGTTGGTGGCTTAATTTATCTAACCTATACTCGACCCAATATTGCATTTTCTGTTGGGGTAATTTCCAGGTTTATGCAACATCCTTCAAATCTTCATTTTGGAGCAATGAAGCGAGTCTTGCGTTACGTTGCTGGAACTATTGATTATGGGATCTGGTACTCAAAAGCTTCCAATTTCAGATTATGTGGGTTCACTGACAGTGATTGGGAAAGTTCGTTGGATGATAGACGGTATTTCGGCAAATTTTTTTACGCTTGGGTCAGGAGCAATCACTTGGAGCTCAAAGAAGTAAGCCACATCAACATTGTCCACTTCAGAAGTTGAGTATGTTGCAGCCACTTCGGCAGCTTGTCAAGTTGTTTGGTTAAGGAGAATATTAGTAGGCCTTCAACAAAGGCAAGGAGGAGCAACGAAAATATTTTGTGACAACAGAGCAACAATCTTCATGATAAAAATCCAAATTTTCATATCAGAACGAAGCATATTGATATTCATTTCCATTTCATTCGTAATTTGGTTGCGAATGAGGAGATAACTTTGAAGTATTGTAGCACAAATGAGCAATTGGCTGACATACTAACCAAGGCTCTGTCAAAAGAGAAGTTTATCTACTTTAGATCTCTGCTTGGTGTTTGTGACTTTGAATCAAGAGGTAGTGTTGAAGAATGATTCAAAGTCTGACTTAGTCTTATTTGTTTGTTAGTAATGTCAGTAGTGTCCACATTTCTCTCGTTTAGTTAGTCAAATAAAGAGCCATTATTGTTGTTGCTAAAATAGTGTTAGTGGCTATAGTGGTTGAGTTAAATTCAGTTAATTTGTTTTTTGATTATAAGCCTATTAATAGACGTGTTTGCTTTAATAGTTTAACACGACAATAAAACTTATAAGTATTTAGACTTGCTTTTATCCTCTTAGAGCCTATATTTTATCTTTGTTATTATTTTATCTAACACAACTTACTTTGGATGCTAAAGTCTGAATAAAAGTCTTTAATTCCATTTAAAAAATTTATGATTAGGTAAGACTTATTCACCTAAAGGGGAGACGAATAAATTGCTGAGGTCACAAGTTCCCTTTTCATTTGGAGAAATTACCGTGTGATTCGGGCACTTATAACAATACGGTCATGTGTACCGAGATGCACATAATAGCTAGGTCTCACTTAGAAGTGTGCTATCTATATCTTTTGTACTAGTTTACGTACCCGCGCATAGCACGAGTTTTTTTTTAATATTTTTAATATGTATATATAGTAGTGTTTTTTTAAAAGTAATTGGATTGCTTTTTTTCATACATTTTTTTTATTATTTATATTTTTATTGTTATCATTGAAGACTAATACTTGTAGGTTATTTAAAAAAATATATTATATTTAATGTAAAAGATAAAATGGATGGAATGTAAAGGTGATGCTAGGTGTATATTAATTTAGTTTTTTAATATATTATCTCTAAAAAAATTTAATTTATGTAAATTTAACCAATTTTGAAATGATTTTTTAGTATTAAAGCACCGTGTAATTTATTAATTGGTAATTTTAGCAACCATGTACCAATTGTTTAAAATTTTAATAATCTATAAAAAAGATAAAGTGATTGATTATGTATTAGAAATGAAATAATAATAGAATATTAGGAGATAAAGCAGAGTAAATGTAGTTTTTTAGCTATTTAATTATGTGTTTACGAAAGAAATTAAATTTATATTGATTATATATTATACTTAATTAATATTATATTGTATTGTATTGGTGGTTGATAAAAAATAAATATCATTTACACGTGACGAAACCACAATGTGTATATATATATATATATATATATATATATATATATATATATATATATCCATGCTATGCACGAGTTTGTTTTCATATTTAGTATACCTTTTATTTTTAAATAATCAATTTAAAGAAATAATAAGATTCTTTTATAAATTAATCTCTCGATTTTGATAAACTTTTTGTGGCTTTAATAACATGTCAAAACAATTTTGTTGAGTTAATACTATTAGAATTGAATGAATTACTATTTTTTTTTTTTAACTCAACCACTAAAATCATCATGCTAAATATAGTTTTGCTGAAATTTGATCAAATTCATAAATCCAATTCGACTGCATAAAGTTTAATTAAATAAACAAAAGATCATACTGATGAAGACATATGCTATAAAATTTTTCTCAATAAATCAAAGAAAATAAATATATGAGAAAATAAAAGAAATAAAAATAAACAAATCAAAATTAATTTTGTGTAAACTAATTAACATAATGGTGTGAGGCAATTTTGAAAAATAAATCATTGCATAAAGTAATTTTATCTACAATACACAAATATCCATAAGGGAATATCAAAAAGTTACAAAGACAAAAAGAATATGAAGGATAGAGTCGTAAACTATCAATATTATTGCCTAAATAATTTGGAAGACGTGATGCATACATTTAAATAAAAATATAAAATTTCACGAAGAACTAGTAAAGTGAAAAAAAGAAAGAAATATTAGAATCGTAAGCACAAAGAATCTTGCAAACCAAAGATAAAAAACTAATAAGAAAGTTATAAAAAAATATAAGGATTTGAACAATAATATATTTGATAGAAAAATCCAAAAAAAAACCTGCAAATAAAAGAAAACATAGATTATAAACAAATGAAAGAAAAAATTGTTGATGAGTCAACTCCATAGCAAAACTTATAAATATTTTTTTTTTTGTCATAGAGGTGGTGTAAAGAAAATGAAAAGAATTTTTTTGGTGTGGTTTTGTCTTTTGGGTCGTGAGTGTTTTCTTTTTCTATATAGGTCTAAAAAACAATATTGACAACATATGCAAGAAAAAACCATATGTAACATAATGATTGTAATAAAAATTACATTAAGAGTCAATTAAGAGGAATAAAATTGCATCAAGGGATAGATAAGAGAGAAAGAATAACAATAAATTATGCATATATTGAGTACCGAATATTATGATGAATATTAGGAGTAAATGAAAGTAAAATCATGTAAAAGTAAGCCATTAAAGGTGTGCTTACGTGACAAAACAAAATGCATTTATGCGAGAATAAAAAATCAAAATTATTAATTAGTGAATAAATATTTTGTACACATGACACAACTACAGTGTACAATACTCTCTATATATATATATTAGAATTGAATGCACAAGCACTGTTTCATGTATCTAAACATACAGTATATTATTCCTTATAGGTTTACCATATTTTAGAAGAAAAGGTGGTTATTTTGATTAAAACTTCAGGATATCGATTATGTGAGAGATCTTGCTCACTATGAGGCCGAACCCACAATAGTTGGATCGGAATTCGTCTTTGAGCTCGTCCTCACAAAATTGTTTTTCTAAACTTTATGTGACGTAGACTACTTGGGTTTTGTGGTCACTTTAAAGGAAATTATTGAAGAAAATTGAATTACTTAAGACATGTTTGGGTAACAGTTTTCTATTTTAAAATTTTTAAAATGAAAACTGAAAATTAAAAAATAGTTTTTTTATATTTTACTAAGAAAACATGTTTGGATAATTGTAACTTAAAAACTGTTTCCAAAACAGAAAATACTGAAATGTTTTTTGGATAAACTTAATTTGAAAACTGTTTTGATACATTTTGTAATTATTTTTAGTTTTGAGTTTAAATTTAAAATCTATATTAATTTTATTTCTCATATTTACTAAATACTTAATATTATTTTATTTTTAAAATTTTAATATTTTTTATATACCTTAGAGAAATAATGAAACAGAGAAGTGAATACTGATTTTAAGACTATTTTTCGAAAATTATGTCGAAAAATACCAATTTGAGGTTTTCAAAAAACAGTTTTTAAACAGTTTTAGAAAATTATTTTTAAAAACTGTTTACCAAACATAAAAAAGAGTTTTTGAAAACTAAAAACAGATTTTAAAAAATCCCATCCGGACATATCATATTATCTCGTAAACTTAAAAAAAGCTTAATGTGAGTGATTTTGTACATCTTATTTATAACTATATATTTTACACTTTGTTTGCCTGTTTGTAACGTACATGACATATATGAAAATAAAAAGGGTAAATTATATCCATCGTGCAGGTTTGGCCCTAACTAAACTTTAGCTTTTCAACTAACCTAACATTTCCTCTCAAGCAGCTTATATACGAGGTACAATCTCATCTCATCCTTCCATATATAAAAACAAAAAAGATAAATTATTATTATTATTATTATTATTATTATTATTATCAAGTAATTCACTTCCCATTTGGAGGATCTAGGTGAGTGGAAAGAATTGAAGATCTAATTAGCTTTGATTTAAAGGTTAATTCATCGCTTAATTTTATTAATCAATTAGGTTAACTTAAGTTGATAAAAAAAATTTAATTTTTTATACTTTAACACGTTCTCTCATGTATAAGTCGACTAAAGAATCAAAGGCGTTGCATGATCGAGCATGAAACTTTGTGATCTCGTAATCTCAGCTCTGACAAAGAGTCATATGGACACACTTGGAAGCATGATCGAGCAACAATAACAGCACCTAGTTAAAGGAAAACACATGACTAGGGCATATAGTTCATTGGTTATTATCAAAATTCTAGTTACTTAATTGGGTTCCTTGAGGTCTTATAGTTGAATCTTCAAACCAATGATTTATTTTTATACTAAATAAATTAAAAATACATATTAATATAAAAAAAAATTATTGCAATATAGGTCTTTAAACTATGAATCTACAGTATTTAATTCTCTGAACTATTAATTTGGCGTAAGGAACACTTGAACTATGAATTAGTCGCAATCAACTCTTTAAATTCATTTTTTGACAAAAACTTAACGGAAATACAGCACGTGAGGATAATTCCATTTTATTACTACTATATAATGAATGCTTGCTGTTGTGAGTTTTAAATTACTCGCAAGGGCACGAGTCGTTTGCAATATAGTGTTGTGCAAGTGCGAGGTCGAATCCACAGGGAATTGCGTTGTGAAAATATAATTTTTTAATCTAAACTAACTCTATCTTAACCTAGTTCCGAATTTTGAATGATAATTTGTAAAATAAATTAAAACTAAATTAAATTGATTTTAAAACTAATAATAAAAAAAGCACTAAGGTTTCCGAATCCACCCCACCGAAGTTAAGCATACATGTTCTAAAAATATAGCCTACCAAAACATTCTATGAATCCAATTATAAGACAAAAAACAAAGAATATCTCAACTAAACCAAAAGCACCCGATGTATCCGCTCTTAACAAATCACAAAGGGAATCCAATTTAATCGAAAAGCATTCAATGTATCCATCAGATGAAACACAAAGAAAATCCAACAGACAATTTAAACTCAATCAATTATAAGATTAACTCAAATAATTGACAGAACATTTATACTAAAAATTGTCAGATTTGTACAAGCAAATCTGAACTACTACGCCAAACAACGGCGGGGCTTCATCTTCAACCTTAGCTGAAGAGTCTAGCCACTCATAACTATAAAACTATAATAAAAAGTGCTAAACATTTAAACTAAAACAACTGAATATAAAGAAATAAATAAACAACTTTACATGGGAGAAATTCCACTCGCTGACGGGCGGCGCTTCCCCTCGTGGTAGCAATGCCTTCGGGATCCACCAGAATGCTAGCGGACGTCCACCGGTAAACACCAAAGTGGCTCAGGAATTGTACACTGAATGATGAAGTGGAGTGGGTCTTATTTAGGCAAATACCACAAGTGGAATGTGTTTCCAATCCGATGTGGGATGTGGGATATAGAAATGTGTTTCCAACCAATATGGGATGTTGGATTTAAGTCTTCACATGCCCTTCAAAACTTCTGTTCACGCTGAAATCCCGCACAGCCTGACCTTTGTCTACTAAAACGGCCATAACTTTCTGTAGAAAAATCATTTTTACGAGCCGTAAAATTCTCCAGAAAATAGACTTCTGGATCTTTCTAAGCATATATGGCTCATATCCTGGTTCTTCTTGAATCAATACAGTTTAATTTTCAAAGATGATTGATCTGTACGGGCAATTCTGGCAATTTTAGTGAAACTCCTTTCCCAGTGCTTGTAAACCTGAAAAACAACGAAAACAACTCAAAGTAACAAATTCCTAAGCTAACAAATGTAAATTAGAGGGCCAAAATATGCAATATTTGGCACTC
This sequence comes from Bretschneidera sinensis, assembly GCA_023935145.1. Lineage (NCBI taxonomy): Eukaryota > Viridiplantae > Streptophyta > Magnoliopsida > Brassicales > Akaniaceae > Bretschneidera > Bretschneidera sinensis. The sequence continues at coordinate 34,298,974 of CM043699.1, forward strand.
ATCAAATACCCCCAAACTTACAATTTGCTAGTCCCTTAGCAAAACAAAATAAAAGACTCAATGAAAAACAAAGAACATAAAGATAAAGTCATCACTCATGGTATCCAAAAATTTAAGGAGCACACATCACCATGATATTCATTCATAAGCAAGCTTAAAAAGGTAAACCCATCTTCGCAATGAATAGAAATGTTAAAATCTAATTACTTACAAAAGGCAGGATAAGGCATCACAAGCTTGAATCAGTGTAAGGTGAATTAGCATATAAAAATGAAGCTTCCAAGTAACTCTAATGTGTAAGGTCTCCATGTCTCAAGATACACCGAATTTTCCATCAAAAATGAACGACAAAGGCATAGTAATTTTTTTTTTTTTAATAAGGCACGGCTATGTTTAGTTCCCTTAAGCTTTCTAATTGACCCATGTAGCGAGTGTTGAGTCAGTGACTCCCAAACTAGGTGGTTTTAGGGCATTAGGTGTAAAGACACCCCTAAGGACTTACTAACTCGAGTCAAAAAGGCTACGAAATTAAACCGACCTTAATATTACCAAGCAAAATTCCACCTTTTGACGTGAACACTCACTGCTTACTGAGGCAAGAGGTCCAGTTACTCAGCGAAAAGTTTATTGATAATTTTTTTTTATTTTTTATATTTTCCTATGCCCAAGAGTTCATCCAACAAGTCATCCAGTTTCAGTTAAGATAAAGAAAAATACACATTAAAATCACATGTCATACCTCACATAATTGGTGCTAATGTGCTCGTGTTAGATTAGATCAAACATGTGAATTCTCAAAATGCCTAAAGTAAGTAACTAAATTTTAAAAATTTATCACCAGATCATGTGTTCAAAATGTTAAGCTCACCAATGACATCACATCACAGAAAATGTTTAGATCAACTAAAATTTCATGATAACATGAGCATGCATTTATCTCTATGACGAAAAGACAACAAATTAAGACAAAGTGTGTGATGTGTCTCCCATACCCCCAAACTTAAATTACACATTGACCCCAATGTGTGACTAATATGGAAAGAGCTGACCTGAGATATGGAGAACTATCTGGACTGGTATGGCTCATAGCATACCCCCAAACTTGAACTGAAGTACGCTTTGTCCTTGAAAAATAAAAACTGGAAAACAAAAAATACTGGAAACAAACATTAATCATAAATATGCGAAATAATAAATAAACAAAAGAAAAGATAAGCTGTGGGGTGCCTCCCATGAGCGCTAAGTTTAACGTCTTCAGCCAGACCCAACATTAGTAAACATGCCCAACTAAGTGCTCCACCACCTGATCAATAAATGGGAATGGAAAATGATCAGGCCTGGTGGTAGCATTCAATTTACGGTAGTCTAGACACTTTCTCCATCTTGACTGTACTCGAGTTGGAACCAACTCATTGTCTTTATTTACTACCGTAAATTCAGCACGTTTGGGCACGACTGGAATCTAGCTCACCCACTTGCTATCAGAGATGGGATAAATGATTCCTGTCTCTAACAGCTTAATATCTTTCGCCCTCACAACCTCTTGCAAAGCAGGGTGGAGCCTTCTTTGTGGCTCCCTCAATGGCTTGGCATTCTCCTCCAACTGTATCGTGTGTATCACCAACGAGGGGTTGATTCCTTTGACATCCTCAATAGTCCAGCCTATAGCTTCCTGATGCTCTCTTAAGACGTCCAATAATTTCTCCTCTGGAGCATCACCCAAATCTAAAGCTATAATTATAGGCAAAGAATCTGCTGGACCTGGGAACTTATACTCAAGATTATCCAGTAAAGGCTTAAGTTCCTTCTTGTGAGGTTCAGGTGTTGTGGTTTCCTCCGTCTCACTGCTTTCTCGAGGATCAGACTCCAAAATGACATTTACTTCATCGAGTAACTTATCTAAGCCCAAGTCCTCTCCAAAGTGAGCAAAGCATGCCTCCAAGGGATCCTCAATACGGGATTCATCCATAGTCTCCTCTGTCCTACTACTCTCCCGAGGAGCAGACTCCATGATAGTATTTGCTTGCTCAAGTAACTTATCTAAGTCCAAATCCTCTTCAAACTGAGCAAAGCATGCCTCCATAATGACCTCAGACTTCCCTTCTTTCTTGGGCACTTGTAGTCTCTCAGGGTAAGGCGCTTTAGGTAAAAATGACCTAGAGAGATCCTTAATAATACGAGTGGCTGTAGATGGCTCAACATCTCTCTTCTCATTGTTGCCACTCTCTTGCCTTTGGTGCATAGCAGGGTTCTCTTCCACTTGATTGTCCACTTGTCTCCCAGACAAGTATGGGACAGTTGATTGCACTTGTTCCTGCCAATGCATTGGAGTTGAAGAATTTCCCACCTCAAACTGTTCCTTTGGGTTAGGCTCAGATTGACTGGGGAACTCTCATTCCTCTCCTTCACCCACGTAACTTGCGATCTGATCAATTTGACTCTCTAGTGTGGCAATCGCTTGGGTATTTTCTATTGTTGCACTCATCATTTCACTCATAGATTGGCTAGTTGTTTTCATGAAATCATTGAGAGCGTCCTCCAATGACTGTGAAACCGACGCTGGCGCTTGAATGGGAGCTTGGTAAGCGGGTGATGGTGCTGGATAAGCTGAGTGACCATAATTTGGAATTGGTGGAGGAAATTCGGGAGTGTATTGATTATGAGCATGGTAAGGGGCTCCTCCCTGATTCATTGGTTGGTTCTGCTCCCATGAAAAATTAGAGTGGTCCCACCACCCTGGATTGTATGTTTCGGAGCAAGATCCATTTGATTGCCAACAACAGTCATTGAAAGCATTCATTTGTTCCATAGGATACTCGGCACAAGCCGGCATTGATGGGCAATTCTGTGCTAGATGCATAGGACTAGCACAGATGGAACAGCTTTCAACATTGAAAGTGTTGGCAGCATTGAGGGACGGGCTGGTCATTTTAATGAAATCCTTGAGGGCATCCTCTAAAGACTGTGAAACCGGCGCTGGATTCATCCACAATTTTTTTTTTAATTAAATTAAATAAATTTTTTTTTTTAAAAAAAAAAATTGATAACTAACTAGTAGAAAAATAAAATCAATTCAGACAAAAAATTTTCACAAACTAAATAATTCCCCGGCAGCGGCGCCAAAAACTTGTTGTGAGTTTTAAATTACTCGCAAGTGCACGAGTCGTTTGCAATATAGTGTTGTGCAAGTGCGAGGTCGAATCCACAGGGAATTGCGTTGTGAAAATATAATTTTTTAATCTAAACTAACTCTATCTTAACCTAGTTCCGAATTTTGAATGATAATTTGTAAAATAAATTAAACTAAATTAAATTGATTTTAAAACTAATAATAAAAAAAGCACTAAAGTTTTCGAATCCACCCCACCGAAGTTAAGCATACATGTTCTAAAAATATAGCCTATCAAAACATTCTATGAATCCAACTATAAGACAAAAAACAAAGAATATCCCAACTAAACCAAAAGCACCCGATGTATCCGCTCTTAACAAATCACAAAAGGAATCCAATTTAATCGAAAAGCATTCAATGTATCCATCAGATGAAACACAAAGAAAATCCAACAGACAATTTAAACTCAATCAATTATAAGATTAACTCAAATAATTGACAGAACATTTATACTAAAAATTGTCAGATTTGTACAAGCAAATCTGAACTACTACGCCAAATAACGGCGGGGCTTCATCTTCAACCTTAGCTGAAGAGTCTAGCCACTCATAACTATAAAACTATAATAAAAAGTGCTAAACATTTAAACTAAAACAACTGAATATAAAGAAATAAATAAACAACTTTACATGGGAGAAATTCCACTCGCTGACAGGCGGCGCTTCCCCTCGTGGTAGCAATGCCTTCGGGATCCACCAGAATGCTAGCGGACATCCACCGGTAAACACCAAAGTGGCTCAGGAATTGTACACTGAATGATGAAGTGGAGTGGGTCTTATATAGGCAAATACCACAAGTGGAATGTGTTTCCAATCCGATGTGGGATGTGGGATATAGAAATGTGTTTCCAACCAATGTGGGATGTTGGATTTAAGTCTTCACATTCCCTTCAAAACTTCTGTTCACGCTGAAATCCCGCACAGCCCGCACAGCCTGACCTTTGTCTACTAAAACGGCCATAACTTTCTATAGAAAAATCATTTTTACGAGCCGTAAAATTCTCCAGAAAATAGACTTCTGGATCTTTCTAAGCATATATGGCTCATATCCTGGTTCTTTTTGAATCAATACAGTTTAATTTTCAAATATGATTGATCTGTACGGGTAATTCTGACAATTTTAGTGAAACTCCTTTCCCAGTGCTTGTAAACCTGAAAAACAACGAAAACAACTCAAAGTAACAAATTCCTAAGCTAACAAATGTAAATTAGAGGGCCAAAATATGCAATATTTGGCACTCATCACTTGCTCCAAAAATTGGACTTAGGCAAATTATTGAACCAGTGAAATTCTCTTTTAAGTTCTTCACGTGGTTAAGTTTTTCATCGAAAAATAGATTTTATAAGTTGATTGCTATTAATTCATAGTTCAAGGATCTTTGTATCAAATTAATAGTTCAGAGAGTCAAATGTTACATATCAATAGTTTAAAGATCTATGATGCAATAAACCCTAAAAGTTGTTGAATCAAAATTGTTCTAAAATTGTCAAGCACAAAAGTAAACATAATATAATAAAAACATGTGCAATTTTTGTTGGTAACGAAGGATTCGTGTACACCGTTTCATTCACTTGTATCAGGTAAAACTCGAAATAAAATCCATTTACATGGCTCAAAGAAAAATATTTACATTTATTAGGGAATAAACCAAAAACATGAGTTAGCAAAATAATTATTTTGACTCGTTCTACCATTAAACTAACCCCTTCCGGTTAACTTGTACAAATTTAATTAAATGTATCTTGATTTGATTATAATTTGATAAAAACACCATAAAATATCATTAAAATTTAGTAGGCTAATTAATTTTGGAATTGAGGTTTTGGTGCTATGTGACATAATATAGCACCACATGGTGGTTCAAAAAAGATATTATTAGTGGAAGGAACCTCATGTTTTCCAGATGGCTACCATTCAACAATGATGCATCTCATCCCTTTTCACTTTCGATGGGATGTTTAACAACTTTCCTTAATATCAGAAGCACCTCATTTTTAGAGGCTGCAGATGATCAAATCTATGCATGGGTCTTTATAATTGTCAAGTGGCTTTTAATTTATTTATTTTTTCTCTCTTGATTCATGGGAGTTTCATTGAGACTATGAACTAAAACGGTTTATCCCTAATTTTTAATATAAATGAGATTCAATCATGTGTCTTTTACGTGATGCTAAATGATTTATGTAATTTTGCATATAGTTATTTCAAAATTAACCTCTCTTCTTTAACATAATTTCTAAATTTGCCTATCCATAAAATTGAAAGAGGTGTTATTAAGCAGAATTTTTCTAATTTAATTTCCTCATTGTCAAATTTGCATATTTTCATGACTAAATGGGCTACCATATAGGATTGAAGATTTGGTTATTGTTAATTAGGGCTTGTAATTTTGGGAGGTTGACCTCTGGCCCAGCTTAGCCCAATGTGATCCTAGCCTGGTCAGGTTAGAGAAGTTCAATGGTTTCAATTAAAAGTTGCCCGTTGATCTGTATCTGGGCTTTAAAAGAGTTCCATAAGAAAAGTTTGGGCTATATTTAATTGCTCAAACCAAACCCCGAACTCCACAAACCCCCTCCCCCCCTAAAAAAAAAAAAAAAAAAAAATACCAATTTTCAAATCTGTGTCAATGTCAAAGTCTTATCTTTTAGTTGTAATGGAGATATCTCCAAGTTAAATCAAAGACTCACTGTTGATTTTTGAGTAGTCAAGTGTCTTCAAAGTTCCAACTACTATTCTCGTGATCTGTCAAACTTGAACATAATCAAGTATCCCCAACCCCAAGCCTTTAATATAAGAAAAAAGTATCGTATTCCTAATTAGAAAGGTTGAATTATAGGTGAGATATTTATTTGATTTATGTATCAAATTTTTTTTTTTTTTAGTTTAACTGGGTTGTAGTTATATTGTAGGTTAGGTTATAGTAGTATTGTGAGTTTTTATAGGGGATGTTTGAGAAGCACTTTGAGTTTCTATAGGTTATTTAGTCGAAATGGTTTGAACCATTTTAAATAAATGCGTTTTAAACATGTTTAAAGTGGTTCTCAAATGTTGATTATATAAGTAATGTGATAGTGCAGATTTATATTGTAATAAAATGAATCATTGTAAATACTTGTATATAACATTGCTTCAATAAAAACAAAACGACTTCACACAATTCAAACACCAAATCATCATTTCTAATGAAAGTGAGAGGTTACTTGGCCACTAAAATTTTTGGTTTATATATATATATATATATATATATATATATATATATATAAACAATGATAATCTAATTTATTCATATTCTCTCAACTCACACAAAATTTCTCCTTATTTACAAGAGAACTGTTTACTTGAGAGATTAACCTTAGAATTGAAACTCACGCATAAACCTTAGAGATCAAGTTCCTTCTAAAATTTACCCACATATTTTTAGAATTCAAGCTAAAAATTCTATTAGTCCTACTCGAAGAAGGTCAGCACACATGATGGCACGTCCTACCCTCTTATTAAAAAAATGAAAAATATGGTTTGCCAAGAAAAAGAGAAAAAAATATGGAAATATTAATTGAAAGGAAAAAAGGATGATGCAAGCCATGAATCCATACAAGACACACATAAGTCATGATTTTTCTAGTAGATGACATTTTAACTAATTGGGGTTGTCATTAGCAGTGCACTAACTAATAACGTCGGCAGAATTAAGATCAAGTTGGCTATGAAAGTGAGAAGCCAACTTATATTTTCAGCTTAATTATTATCATAAATTTGAAAGCTAATTTGATTGTAATGTGGCACCAACTACTGAAAATATGTATATAAATCAAGCGCCCTTTCAACTAAGTAAGGACATTTTGTTTTGTTGGCCTCTTGGCATCAATGATCAAACATCTAATAAATTTTTGTTTGCACACGATATTTTTGCATCAGGTAGAAATCATGATAAATTTGAGAAATTTTATTGATAATATATGTATAAATCCAATTAATTTTACTAGTGAAGTTCTAAAAAAAATTGTAGTGAAAATTTCATCCGGTGCGAAAATGATGCATCATACTAAATGCAGATAAAAACTATTACAATTCACCATGTTAAAGAGAATTACTTATTTGCATTGAGCGTAAAACTCACTTTTTGTATGGGGTAAAAACTTCATTAATAATTTTAAAGAATTTCATTGATAATGGGAATAGTGACTGAAGTTTTATATCCAGTTTAAACAAAAATTTCGCCATGTTAAATCGAATTTTTGGGAGCTACATGATCATCTCCACAAACTCATCATCTCCGGAGTTTGTGGAATACCTCCTAAATCCAAATTTTATAACTCCACATAAATCCCCAAATCACAAATGGAATAGAATACCCTTTTCAAATATCTAATCTATCTTTGGAGCCCAGAAGAAGTAATAATTAGATAATAATAAAAGGAAAAGTAAAAAGGGTTCTAGATCTTAAGATGGTTGCAGACCACCTATTTTTGAGTTGATCTGTCAAAACAAATCATTTAAAGTAAACAAATTAGATTTTATTATATATATTAGCGGTTGTTGAGAAGCATCTGATCTCAACTTGGTATACACTGGTATCTTTCATGGTTTTACTCTCACTATAATTCTGTAACTATATTAATTAAGGAAATTATGATATATAGTTTATGAACATTTATCTTGTCCTTGACAAACCAAAAGCTCACAATAATGGAAATATTGACCCAAAAATCTCAACCTACCCAAATCCATGTGAATTTTTCAAAAACATACAGCCACCATTTAGGTGTCATTTTATTTTAATATAATGATTAATAATTTTTAAAACAATTAAATAAAGAGAACGGTCCATATCAAGATTAGAGAAATCCATATATAGGACTATTCCCTATATATATATATATATATATATAATATAGCACCTTAGCAAGGTCTATTTCTCATTTCTTCAACCCTCTCTCCCTCTTTCTCTCTCAAAATGAAGCTTCATGCAATGGAGCTTCCTTTAGGCAGAAACTATACACTTATAAAAAAGACACCAAAAATTGCCCTACTAGTAACCCTTACCCTACTTTTTCTTGCAATAATCCCAATTTGTTACCCTTTGCTAGGGTACCCCATATACTTGTTGAAAAATTCTTCAAATAATTCATCATCTCCATCATCATACGATCTTTTTAATAAATTACAATACCCATCATCGATAAACTTATCCAAAATTAAGGAAAAAACGTGTGACATATTTTCGGGTGAATGGGTACCAAATCAAGAAGCACCATATTACACGAACACGACATGTTGGGCGATACATGAGCATCAAAACTGCATGAAGTATGGAAAACCGGATGCCGGATATATGAAATGGAGGTGGAAACCAGATGGATGTGAGCTACCTATTTTTAACCCTTCTCAGTTTCTTGAAATTCTTAGAGGCAAGTCTTTGGCCTTTGTTGGAGATTCCGTTGGCAGAAATCAAATGCAGTCCTTAATATGCCTCCTCTCTAGGGTAAGTCCTTCCTCCTTGATCTTTCAATCTAAGTTTTATTTACACACATACATAATTTATATACTATGATTGTGATATTATGATCTGATTTAGTCAAAACTTTCATCTTTGCATCGGATGCATCTTTTTTTTTTTGGTTGACAAATTCCTACTATGCAAGCGGGAAAATAGGTTTTTTTTTTCTTTTCGTTTTCATTTAATTTGATGCAACACACTTGACAGAGAAATTCTTGCATAATTAATTATATCATAATCATAATGTGCGAGTCAATTCTTATTAGCCTGACCTGCCTGCTTATGAAAACAAAATTGTTTGATAATGTGTGCATCTATTTGGGGTTTAGGTACCTAATCTGTTAATAATAACGGATATTTTGCTATTCGAAACAAAAGATAATTTAAAATGAATCGATTAGTTTTTGTCATGGTTAAACACTAGCTTGGTTTAGATTTAAATGCGGAGAGTAGTTGTAGTAAATGGCTAAATTTAGGGCATTGCAATTTATATGATCGGAATTTACAAAATTCGGCTACAAAAGAGGTATATACGTTGAATAAAAAAGTGCCTAAAAAATTATGTGAATACCGTTGTTTATAAAAAAATTATTCAATACCATAGAAACATTATTTTTGTTCGTTATGGGAATTTGTAAATCTAGTTCGTGTATAAATTGTATTATCTTAAAATTAGTTAAATTTTAAGTTCTATTGATGAAATTGTGAATTATTGGGTTGACCTTTTCTGTTATGAAAGATTATGCGTATGGCAAGGTTAGTTGACCTACGCCATTATGTAAATTAAAGATTAAGTGAAATAATAGGGATTTCACATTGTGAGCAATCTTCAGTAACACATTCTTGCCACCAAACATTTCCTGCACTGCTCATATATAGATTATAGATAACTCTAGCATGAGCCTTGTGAATAAAGTGGTGATACCATAAACTCAGTTCAGTAGGAGTTATCACGAAATCGGAAATGTTCATTAATAATTAAGAAGAAAATGAATAGTAACTGTTTTAATTTTTTAAAAAAATTTAAATATCAAAGTTACTACTCAATTTTCCTGTGATTACTAATAAATTTTCCATCTCTGTAGTAACTCCCATAGAACTGAGTCCGTAGGATCACCAGTCTCATGAATATTATTATTAGACCACAATTTAGCTCATTACTTTTTGAACACTAATTAATTTAAGTTAAATTGTCAGTAAAAATTTAAAAAATATTCAAGCTTTCTTTGTGTTAGATCTTGACTAATAACATTGAAATATACTACGTAAATTTGAATTAAAAAAAACTGACCAGGCCAAACTATGTCTAAAGATGACAGATTCAAAACCGGTTTATAGAAATGATGTTAAACTGCTCTAAATTTCACGTGATATCATTTTTCTTTCAACCTCACTGTCCTGATCTGATAATTATAACTTTTGAATTTTGTATATAAAAGACTTGAGTTCGATCATCCAAATAAAAGATTTGGACTCGATCTCTCACTTTGTCAATGCAAAAACAATTATTTTTTTCAACAATATTTGTGGGTGCATTTACATGGCAGCCATGTTTGTACTTGATTTTAATTAATAAATGACAAATTATTGAAGGATACCAGTATAATAATGTAGGCTCCTTACTCTAAATCATAATCTAAAGATCAAGTTATATCTGAAAATTTGTTAAAAGATTTGGTGTGCTAAAAGATTTAGCACTATTAATCTGAATTTCTTTCCATAGAGATTTGGGGGTTTGGAATTTAACTGAAGGCCTTCTAATTTTTATTGTATTGTCTAAAAATGTGAAAACGAATTGGAATTGGTTCTAATTTCTACATATCCAAATTTAATTTAAGATCTAAGCATTGAATTTGAAATCTGCACAAAAATGTGGTACATAATTAAATTTTGTTGGAATTTTCAGGTGGAATATCCAATAGATGTCTCGTACACCGCAGACGAAAACTTCAAACGATGGAGATACACAACTTACAACTTCACTATCGCCACATTTTGGACTCCACATTTGATAAAATCCAAAGAATCAGACCCTAACGGCCCGACCTCCACCGGCCTTTTAAATCTCCACCTCGACGAATTTGATGAAAAATGGACCACCAAAATCGAAGAATTCGATTATCTGATAATATCTGCAGGCCATTGGTTCTTTCGTCCATGTGTTTTCTATGAAAATCACCAGATTGTTGGCTGCCATTACTGCCTTTTAGACAATGTGACAGATTTATCAATGTATTATGGCTACCGAAAGGCGTTTAGGACAGCTTTTAAAGCCATTAATAGCTTAGAAAATTTCAAGGGCATAACATACCTTAGGACATTTGCACCATCACATTTTGAAAATGGGCTGTGGAATCAAGGAGGCAATTGTTTGAGGACAAGGCCGTTTAGGAGCAATGAGACAACGTTGGATGGTGTGAATTTGGAGCTTTACATGATTCAATTGGAGGAATTCAGGATTGCTGAGGAAGAAGGGAAGAAGAAGGGATTGAAATTCAGGTTGCTTGACACAACACAAGCTATGTTGTTGAGACCAGATGGTCATCCAAGTAGATATGGGCATTGGGCAAATGAGAATGTGACTTTGTATAATGATTGTGTTCATTGGTGCTTGCCTGGGCCTATTGATAGTTGGAATGATTTCTTGTTGGAGATGTTGAAGATGGAAGGTAGAAGAGCATATGACAAACTTTATTCCAGTGACAGAAAAATGAGGTTCAGATAGATTTGATTTGATTTTTTTTTTTGTATTTAGTGTTTTTTCTTGTTGTATTGTAGGATTCTGTGCTGGAATCTAGAATTTGATCATAAAAGAAATCAAAAAGGTAATTAAGGATTTGTTAACACTTGATGAGTTGTTCTTTAGAATTCCTGTGCTAATGCCCCCAAACCAAACACCAAATGCCAGTTCTGGCCTTATCATTTCACGTTCCTTTTTCAGAGTTTCAATTCACGTCTTCCCGATATGCTCTTTCACGTCTTCACGATATATCATCCATGACCAAAGCTACTTATTCATGATTTCGAAGCAATCTTTGAGCATGGTCTTAATCCAATCAGTTTCGACCAATTCAACTATATAATAAGTTTTCAATCTTATGCATATTAACAAAAGCTTTTGCATTCCGTTTGAATCCTTTTATGCAACACATACCAGTACTAATATATGTACCCCACCGGCAGCTATAGGGCATTCCAAGCATTTTATACACTTCACGTAGCCATTCGCATATCCTTCGAGCCATGCTTAAATTTGAAACTTCTTAGCATATGCCATACTTTAAATGATGAAAGTTGCACTAATTTTCTATCAAAACATTATCTACACTATCAGACTTATGTTACATGGACTCTTCACTTTATCCTGCTATATCCGTGTTGGACTCCCGACACTTGAATAAGTGTGTATAGCAGTTGAATACTCTAAATTAAAAGAAAATTTACGAAAATTTTAAAAAAATAGACGAGTCTAACACTTAAACATGTACCCGTGTCCAACATCCATGTCTGAATCTAGGTAACATAGTATCAAACTATCAGAGTCTTGAAATTTTCATACTTAAGCTACTAATTCACAGTACCATAAAAATGCTCCACTTCATTCAGTTCCCACTTATACCAAAGTCAGATTTTGTGTTCTTAAGTCAATTAAAATCTCTACTATTTTGCAATTTATGAGCTCTACCAATGTGTACCTATTATATGCATATCCTTGTTCAAACTTCTCTCTAACAATCTCATGAAAAAGTTTGAACTTAGACATCAAACATGAATTTCTGTCAAGCCATCAAACACACATATCTTGGTGTTCATATAATAAATAGGCCAAACTCATGCAACCTCAAAATGTGGCAATTTAGATTCAAATGGAGGCAAAAAAAATTAAAAAAATCAAATTCTAAAAGGGGTGTGATAGTTAATAACGAATTTAGGAAGACTAAATACTTAGAATCTCTACTGAGAACGAACCATGGAGAAGAATAAAAATACATACTTTCTTTATAAAAGAGTTAAATTGACCAAAAGAAATCTTTTCAAGGAAAATATTTAATTAGTCCTATGATTCAAACTACATGAACTTTATAATTAATAAAACGAAATCACTCCTTTTTATCCACCAATACCTGATTGTTTTAGATCTAGGGGCTAAAAATCGATTGTTAAGCCTATAGATATATGATTTTAATTGGAAACCAAAATAGAATATAAAATATTCTTATTCTCAACAGATCTGAGGAATCAAATCATCTCCATTTTGAAGCGGGCAACACCGCTCTTCATCACCGGCAATGATCCCTGGATTCTCTGATGTCATCAATGAAATCGACAATTTTTGTAATCAAAACACCCGGTTCAATACCAAATTCCTCATTTACACAATAAAAACGTCAATTTCTCCTCCACCATTTTCAAAATCTTTATCGATTCGAACGCCATCATTATCGCTACCTTCAGTTGAGATTGAATAGAAAATAGAAAAGAAGAGAAACATAACAAAAAGGGAGAGAATAGAAGCAAGAAAGAAGAGAAATAAAAGACGATTAAAGAAGAAAGAGCAGGTTGGAAAGACGAAGAAGAATTTAGGAGCAGATTGGATTAATTCGTACATACCTTTTATTGAATGCGGTTGTTGTTTTTATACAACTCTAGGATCTGAATGCTACTAACTGTTATAACAGATTGGTTAACAACTAACTAATCTTGCTAGCTATCTAACTAATTGATTAATAAACTAACTAACTAAACAACCATGGTCTATTACTTCCAACACTTCCTTAAGCATATTGTAGTCTTTGTGGAACCTTCCTTATCCTCTAACTTCTCCTTAAGTTTGCTGGTTGTCCTTGCAGTTCTAGCTCAATGTCCTTTTCCTTTTGTGTCTTGAACTTCTTAGTAAAATCTACTATTATTGTCCCTTTATTTTCGTAGCTATCATTAGCTACCCCTTCAAAATTGACATTATCCTCAAGGTCCTGAGTCTACAGTAGAGTTTGAACAACATCAAGATCTTTCCATGATGTCTCTTTAGGTGTCAATCCTTGCCATTGAAGAAGTACTTGAGGAACCAATTTGTTATGTAACCAAATGGTTCTGTGAAGAAATGGAGACAATACTTGCTAGGAAAGAAGTTTGAAATTCATACAGACCACAAGGCATTAAGATGTTTAATGTCTCAAGTTATACAGACTGCTGAGCAACATTAGAAAATAGTTAGGTTTTTCCTATGATATTGGTTATAAACTAGGGAGAGAGAATGTTGTTGCAAATGCCTTGTCCAAGTTACCTACCAAGGATGACTCTCTATTAGACTGTGAGTCCAGTACAATTCTTATAAACCTATTTTATCCCCTCCTTAATTTGTTAGATGGCTTGTGACTTGAAAATACAGTGACTAGGTTAATTTACATCAGCAAATTAGAAAAGATGATGGTCCTATAGGTTATTTCGTCAACCAATGATTATTGTTTTACAACAAGAACTTGATCCTCAGCTCTACTTCCTCTCTAAGATTCAAAGTCCTGGAAGAATTCCAAACTTCCCTTATTGGAGGACACATTTATGTTGTTAGAACTCTTATGAAAGTATCTGAAAATTTCTTTAGGAAGACTACAAGACAGGATACCAAGGAATTTGTAAAACATTATTTGATTTGACAACAAACAAAGTATTCTCCAACCTTTCCATATGGTTTACAACAACCTTCACCCATCCCTGAGAAGGTTTTGGAGGATATTTCAATGGATTTTATAATTGGTTTGCCTGTTACACATGGCTGCTCAGTCATTCTGGTGGTCATTGACAGATTGACTAAATATGCTCACTTTAGAGCCTTACCTAGTACTTTTCCTACTTAAAAAGTGGCTAATTTTTTTTTGTAAGATAGTGGTGAAGTTACGGGGAGTGCCTAACTCCATTGTCTCTCATAGAGATAAGGTCAAACATAAGTGCTTAACAGATGTGTGGAGCAGTATTTGAGGGTTTTTACACAGGACAAACCAAAGTTATGGATTTAGTTGCTTCCTGGGGCTAAATTCTTATATAATACTTCCTATCATTCTATAATCAGGATGACTCCATTTCAAGCCTTGTATGGAAGAGAGCCCCTTATCAATCAGAGATATGTGGCTAGTTCTTCTAATATTGAAGTAGTTGATAATGAGCTATTAAGGAGAGATGAGCTCTTTCAACTTCTTAAAACTCATATCTTGCAAGCTCAATCAAGAATGAGCTCATTAGCGGATGCTGAAAGAAAAGACAAAGAGCTGGAATTAGGTAGTTGGGTGTTAGTCGAATTACAACCTTAGAAACAACAATCTCTTGCTTTAAGGCTTAATAAAAAACTAACTAAAATGTATTATGGACCTTTTCAGTTGATAGAATGTATTGGACTTGTAGCTTTCAAGCTTGTCTTACCATTTACTTTTAAAATTCCCAATGTTTTCATATTTCCTTACTCAAACTATTTCAAGGCAACCCACCTATTAAACTACTGTCCCTACTTGACTTAAACATTGATAATAAACCTATTTTTACTCCCTTAGCCATAAACATTACTTCAATCTTAAGGATTTGGTTGGACCTCTTGAGAATTGACAATAGAGGACTGGCAAATAGTGTATAGAGGACTGACAGAAATGCCACTTACTTCTTTTGGCAAACAACTTGTTAGTACTTAAGCAATCAAGTACTACTTTTAGATGAGTTACATGATCTGCAACTATACTGCTGTAAGCCAAAATGTCATCAAAGAATACTATAATAAACTTTCATCAAAGAATACTATAATAAACTTTCTCAAATATGATTTAAAAACAGTATTCATAGTTGCCTGAAAAGTAGATGGTGCATTAGTTAAACCAAAAGGAATGACCATAAATTCATAGTGGCCTTCATGTATTCTAAAGGTGGTTTTATCTATATATGTATCTTTCACTCCGATCTTATGATAACCAGGTCTTAGATCAAGTTTTGAAAAAATTGAAGTTCTATGCAGTTCATCTAACAATTCATCAATAGTTGGGATAAGAAATATATCCTTAATAGTGATTGAATCTAAGGCCCTAAAATCTATGCAGAATCTCCAAGAGCCATCATTTTTCTTTACTAACAATACTGGAGAAGAGAATGGGCTATGGATAGGTCTGATCACTCATGAGGTAAGCATTTCTTGAATCAATTTCTCTATCTCATGTTTCTAAAAGTGAGGGTATCTGTATGGCTTCACAATTACTGGTTTAGCACATGGTTCTAATTGTACAGAATGGTCAAACTCTCTAGCAGGTGTAATTCCTTAGGTTTTTCAAAAACAACATGGTAGGTTTGTATTAATTTTGTAATCTTTTCAGGAATGATAAAATTGCTAGCTAAGGAATCAATAGGTGCTAATTGAAAAAAATAAGCTATTCTTTCAGCTATGGCTAATTTCCTTAAGTATCTCAAACTAATCTGTTGAGGGTTTAATTGAGGTTCTCCTACTAAATGAACCTTATTCCCTTGCCATTCAAAGTCCATTGCTTATTGTTTATAATTAGTAACAACTGGACCCAATAATTCAAGCCACTGAATTCCTAAAAGTAAATCAAATCCATCAATAGGAAGTAAGAACACATTAAAAGTAAACATATTATGTTTGAGATATAGAACTACCTAACTAGACTAGTGATTGTAGGAAAAGACCTTTCCATTGCCAATCTAGACTGTGAAAGGTTTGCAAAGTTTGATAGGCCATTGTAGCATGTTGGGAACTCTTTCTTGGACAAAATTATGAGTGCCACCACTGTCAATGAGGACATGAATATTGTGAGTTTCCCAAACACCAGTAACCTTAATAGTACTTGGACTAGATTGACAAGCAAAAGCATTCATACTAATGCCAAAGACTTCAATTTCTTGATCTAGAGTAGTAACTTGTTCAACAGAGGTCTCAACCTCAATCCGTGGTTCTTCCACATCAATAAAAGAAATTGATGTTCGCATTTGTGAGTAAGGGGTGGACTTGTCATCACAATTATAGTAGAGGCCCTTGTCTTCTAAATTTCTTTTCTCTAGGGGTGAGTCTTTTAATTGGAAATGTAAGTGTTGCGGTAGGAGTAGGATGTTTAATGGATGGGCCAACTAGAGTAGGTAACAAACCAAGACCAGTTGCATGTTTATTATAATGAGATTTCCACAATCTCTTCATATCAATGTATGTTTCCTCAAATAACTTTGCTAACGACATAACCTTTAATATGGACCCGTGTATGTAGAAATTTTTATCTCTGAACAATGCTTGTAAATCTTTATTTTTGTTCACTTTTTCGCTGCTTTATTCTTAACATGAACATTGATTGAAATGGTTACATTACAAGTAACTAAAAGTTTAAAGATATCTTACACCAAATTGATATTTCATAAATCTAAGTGTTTGGTGTGGATTCTTTAAAAAAAAAAAAAGTGTTTGATATGGATTTTCAGTGCAATAATCCCATATATTGATGATTTAGTTGAAAATAGGGTTAAGCCACTAGGAATTTTAAGATAATATATTAAACCAAAAAAAATTAAAACATGTTGGTTATCTTAAAGAAAGCTTGAGGTCATTACTTATAATTACTGAAATTAGAAACTATCAAACTTTGAGTAATCCTTCCATTAAAAGGGTATAAGGGAAGCTCACAAAACCAGCATGAACATTAGTTGTCATTTTCCTTTTCTTGTTGTTGCTATTTTCATCTTATACTCTCCCAGCCATAGAACCTATAACAATGACAACCAAGAAAGATTTATATGCTTAGCAAAAAACAGTTAAAATAATTTATTTTTAACCAATATGCATTATTCACATTAATTAAATTCTATCCAAGCTCATCTGTTTTTTCTTCTAATATGGAATGAAGATTTAAAAATCTTTGTTTTTAACTTTATACGAACTCCTTTATGTTTTTACAGAAATGTCAAACTAAATCTGTGTGCCGTTAGGTCTACAATTTTCCATTTTCTGAAAATCCTTACACTATATAAGAACACGATATTGGACAAATTTTTACCATATCCACATTTTCTTGCAATTCTTACTATCCCATCTTTTCTTGAAATTCTTGCAATTATATCATCACAATGTTCTCCAACTCTCTTGATCAACATTACATTTTTTACTCCATAGATAGAGAGATATTCTATTGATTGGTAATAACTTGTATGAGAGACCTAGCTGAATCTTTGCTAGTCATAACTACATTGTTATGGCTAGAAGAGAAGGGATTCCCCAACATTATAGACAAAATGGTGAGAGAATATGATACTTTCTTGAGTAAACTGGCTAATGAAGCTGTCTTATGCTGGAAATATTTAGAATCCAACACCCCTCCTAAGCCACTTAATGGTGGTGGTATGAGTCGGACAACATCTGCCATGAAAAGGAGATCTCTTTGCCATTGATTTATCAAAAAAGGCACAATGCGATTAATGGCATAAAAAATATTCTTAACACTGTTTGTGCTGCAATTTTTTACAGATATTTTGCTACATGTTTTAGGAATTAACATATCTATAGTAGGTTTAAACCAACCTATCTTTATTCCTGGTTTCTCTCATCCAACATTTAGTCCATTCACGGTGACTCTAGAGCTTCTTGATGAGGATTTTCTTGTTGGTGGAATGTGGGGGTGGAACCTAACTAGTAACATATTAGAGAATGATAGAACAATGTTTCTGACTTTCTCTTGGGGTTTTCCGGTGTCTGAAGACGAAGTGAAGGACCTCTTCACAGAACTGTTTGGTATTGATTGTGTATAAAATGTTCATATGCAAGAAAATGGTTCTTCTATTGAACAACCCTTATTTGCTCGGCTAGTTCTCAATTGTATTGAATCTGTCGATCAAATTTTGAGTGGTAGACATATTGCAAAATTCAAGAGAAATAGAAAGCATATTTGGGCTAGAAAATATGAGCCTAGCGTGTAAATCAACTCATTAACTTTATAATCTAAAAGTGTTGTTAGTCACTCACTTTTTTCAGTCCATTTTGTGTAAACACAATAGTTGGCTATTTGGGTTGTACCATTGTGTTGATTCATGTATGTTATGGAAAATAATATTACTTCAAATTCGTTGGACTTTTAAAGTAATTTACTCTATTAAACACTTGTTAACATTACTTCTAATCGTCAATCATTGGTAGACTATTATGATCGATTGGATTCTAATGGTTGAAAACATTGTTGATGAGATATTTTTACTAAAAATTGTTTTAGCCATCTTAAAAATCCAGCATGCTCATACATAATCCTTATTGTTTTGAAAATTTTATACCAAATTTTTGACCGTTCTATTTATTGTTCCAATTTTAGCAAATGTTCACGAAGGGACCTTAATGATTGTCTATTATCATACCATAAGTATCTCAATTACTTTGTAAAGTATGTTGTCATGGTAAAATAGACATGTGGATTTGAATCCACTTATCATTCATCCCTCAAATCAGTATCATGTCATACTATTAGAATTTAAAAGTGAAATGTACCACACAAATCATAGATATGGAAAATGATAGAATCAAATCTAAATGTTCCATATACGCATTATTGATATGGAAAAATCACGATAGATGTTTAGAAAAGCATACCATATGCGTGTTTACCTTCATGTTTTCACTTTTCAATTTTTTTCTTAATTATAATATGGAAGGTGATTAAGTACATAGATAATTTATTTGAATAATTCGGAAAATGCTCACGGAAGAGATTAATTCTACTCTCATCTAGTTTCTTGACAATCAAAACAAATTATTAAAGTAGTTATAAACTTATTTTATACCTATTTAATTTATAGTTAATATAACCTTGATGGAGGTACAAATTAGATAATCTATCTCTGTGTTAGATATAAAAATATTGCTCATCTATTTTTGTTCTTCAATTCTCAAGGATAGGGATATATTGAACCATAATAATTGTT
Source organism: Bretschneidera sinensis (assembly GCA_023935145.1). NCBI lineage: Eukaryota > Viridiplantae > Streptophyta > Magnoliopsida > Brassicales > Akaniaceae > Bretschneidera > Bretschneidera sinensis. Next base: position 34,318,581 of record CM043699.1, read on the forward strand.
GATACCTCACCTTCTGTAATTTTTGGGAAAAAAATTTGATAAAAACATCTTCCGAAAATATTTTTTTAAAAATTTGGAATAAAATTGAAGGCATCATCAACTACAAACGAAAATTGGGAGTTGCCACTAATTCTTTAATCTGATTAATAGGATACCTTAAATATATTGATTTTAAAAATCAATTCCTTCGAATTAACATTAAATAATCAATAAAAGGATCTAAAAGCTAGATTGTAGATCTAGGAGGCCTTTTTGAGCGTGGGAAAGAAAAACACTCCACAACTCCCATCATTTGGTGGTTACTTGTTGCATGTTATCCCTTTTTGAATAGCAAAGGTCAAATAATACAATGCATACTTAAAACTAATTTTATATGAAGAACAACATTTATTTTTCTTTTCTTCTTAACCATGACAATATTTTAATACTTTGTCATATTATTTCAAATTGTTGGTTCCAAACATAAAGAACTATTTCATTCATTCTCATCTAGCATGCTCCCTAAGACATTCATACAAGCCCAAAATCGTTTGGTTTCTTTTTAAAACTGGATTTAAGCAACTTAAATCGAATTTGTTTTATAGGCCATTTTTTAAAACCAACTCATCTGGCTGGATTTAAGAAAAAAGAACCTAAACATTGCCAAAGGATTGAAGAAATAATACTTTGACGGTCCCATGGTCAGGCCAATGTTGGGCAAGCTAAAAGCAAATAAGGCCAGAGTAGAAGCATTAGTATCAATTGGGACACGCCTCAAAAGGGATGGGTACAAATTCTGTTCTCCATTTGAGATTTCATCAATCAAATACAAAATCTTTGCCCAAGTGACACTACCGTATTTCAATCGAAGAGATGGAATAGGCCTATTTTCAAGTGACTATGTCGTATTTCAATCAAATAGATGCAAGTAGGAACATTATCTTAAAACAAAGTAAGTTGCAGCAAAATTAGCAAGGCACACAATGAAAGTAAAACCTAAATGAGGGGTTGAAAACAAAGGCAAAGAACTGACAGTAGCAGAGATTTTAACTTTCGCTTTTACATATATTAACAAGCCTATTTTCGAGATCCATGGATAAGATTAATTCTGGTTTGATGTAAAATATTTGGTTCAAAAAACAAGCATATGAAACCAGATTCCAATTTCTCTTTAAATTCATGGTACCTAAAATATACAAGGCGATCTCAAAGATTCTTAAATACCAAATTAATTAGGTTAAATCATGCATTAGCAAGGGTCACGATTGGGGTTAAGGGTTGATACATCGACCGATTTAATTATGCTTTTAGCAATTGATAATCGAGTCAAAGACTGATGTTGGTATTTGTCTAAGGATTAAATAGGAGAAGAAGTCAGCTTCAGATACAACTGTGCGCCACGGCCTCCGGTAAGGGATGCAGAATGGAGAAGCCTCCCCTAGGTGTGCACTGTGGCATAGGGTGGTGTGCGCTGTGGCACCTAGCACCTGGAGGTTGTGTGCCCTGGTCTGGGCCACGGCGCTAGGCACACCTGAAGCATCATTTTGGGCACTTTGAGATAGTGCGTGGAACTTGGTTAAAACGCATAGGATTACTTAGATTCTTAGAGAGCCATGTGTCTTTGGTTCTTGAGATCTAAGGGTTGAGATTGATCTCAAAGATTGGATTAGGTAGTCATTGATCTATATAAAGGGTCTTCTAACAACAAGTGAAGACAACACATCATCTCAACAAGTGAGGTGAATGACATGTGAATGTGTGTGAAACAGAACACATGGTGTGTGAGAGTGCAAAGACACTAAACATAAGAGAGACTCATTCAAGATAGGCTGGTTGTTTAGATAGAGAGTAGTATAGGTTGGGGATTCAAGGGCTTTGTAATTGGAATTTTCTTGGGGAAAATTCTAAGGAAACACTAGTCCTTATCACTTTCTTTTTCTCTTCTTTCATTCTTTAAGAACTTGAGGATTCTTAAATAGATGTTACTGTAATTGTAAGAACTCCATTGATTTAGTGTAGAGAGCTCGGAGGAGCTCATGGTGATGTAGGCACATTTGCTGAATCTCGATAACAATTGCTTGTGTTCTTTCTTTGATTGGTTTGATTTCTGTTTTCTTTCGGTTTTATTACAAGTCATTCTAGACTTGAGTGTTTGGAAGATCACCACTTGGGCATCTTGAGGTGATTTTCAACAGTGGTATCAGAGCTGGATCAGCTGGTATTAGAGCAAGAACAAGGGGTTATCAGAGCAAGACTCCAAGAATCAAAGGTCAACTTCTTGGGTGATTCAAGAACGATGTAGAGATCAATATCTGATCGTGTTCTTGAGGGTGATTCAAGAACAGAGTAGAGATCAATATCTGATCGTGTTCTTGAGGTGATTCAAGAATGAATAGAGATCAAGATCTAATTGTGTTCTTGAGGGTAATTCAAGAACGGTATTGAGATCAATCTTTGATCGTGTTCTTGAGATTTAGAAGAAGTTGGAAAGCAATTGTGGGCACTGCATAAATCTTGAGATTTTCTCCGCAAAATTAGTTCCAATTTCATTGTTGAGAAGTTTGATGGAAAAGGAGACTTTGCCCTTTGGAAGCAGAAAATCAAAGCGGTTTTTATGCAACAAAAAGTAGACTTGGTGATTGGAGAAGATGATGCTTTTCTAGTAAGTATCATGGAGGTCCAGCGGAATGAGATAAAGAAGATGGCATACAGCACCATCTTTCTGCACATGTCGGATAGTGTCATAAGGGAGTACAGAGACTCAAAAGATCCAGTTGTCATATGGAAGAAACTAGATGAGTCGTTTCTTACCAAAACTCTCCCTAATAAGATTTATCTTCGTAAACGAATCTTTGCTTTGGATCCTGATAAAGAGTTGCAAGATAATCTTGATGCCAAGATGAGGAGTGCATCAAGTGGAGAAGGGCTGTTTGTTAAAGGAAGGCCAGCAACTCGGTATGGTAGTAACATACATGGCTACTACAGGGACAGAGGTAGAGGACAAAGCCATGGGAAAGCGCACTCTAAATCGAGATTTGGAGGAACGAGATGCTACTACTGCCATAAGGAGGGTCATTTCAAGAAAGATTGCAAGAAGATGATGAGGGATGAGGGAGGAAGCCATACCAAGAATGGAGAGGCTTCAGGTACCAAGGCAAAACAGCAAGATGATGTTCTTGTTGTGTGCTCAAATGTGAGCAAGGGGCAAGAAGGTAGCGAGAAATGGATCTTGGATACCGGGTGCACTCATCATATATTTCAAGCAGCAAGCTTATGGTTGAGATGGATAAGGTAGCTCTTTGGCACACTAGCTTAGGACATATGAGCGAAAAGAGCCTTTAAGTTCTCAGCAAGGATGGTCTACTTGGTGGTGACAAAGTAGAGGAACTTGATTTCTATGAATGTTGTGTTCTTGGAAAACAACATCAGGTTAGCTTCAACACCGGAGTGCACAAGTCTAAGGGCATTCTTGACTACATTCATGCGGATCTTTGGGGACCAGCAAGAACACCAACACAGGGAGGTAATCTTTACTTTCTGTCTTTAATTGATGATTATTCTAGAAAGATTTGGGTTTATTTACTTAAAAATAAATCAGATGCTTTGAATAAATTTGTAATGTGGAAAAAGCTGGAAGAAACTCAAACGGGCAGGGTAGTTAAGGTGTTAAGAACCGATAATGGCTTAGAATTTTTTAACAAGGAACTTAATCAATTCTATATGTTAAATGGCATTCTAAGACACAGAACGGTTGTGAAAACCCATCAGCAAAATGGAGTTGCTGAGAGGATGAATAAGACCCTTATGGAAAAGGTTAGGTGCATGTTAATTGGGTCCAGTTTATCAAAATATTTTTGGGGGGAAGCTATGTCTACTGCTGCATATTTGGTTAATAGATCACCCTCTAGAGCTTTAGAGCTCAAGACTCCCGAGGAGATGTGGAGTGGGAAACCCCCTGAGTTAAGCAGCCTTAGGACTTTTGGATGTGCTATGTTTGCACATCAAAATGATGATAAGCTTAGCCCAAGGTCTAGAAAATGTGTGTTTCTAGGATATGGGGAAGGGGCTAAGGGGTATAGGTTGTGGTGCTTAGAGCAAAAAGGATTTAAACTCATAATAAGTAGAGATATCATTTTTAATGAGCTTTTATTTCCTTATTTGGAGAAAACTAACCCTGTAGGGGATAGTAGGTAAACTAGCTCGGTATTTGTGGAGCATAGTGTTGTGAGTTTTAAATTACTCGCAAGCGCACGAGTCGTTTGCAGTATAGTGTTGTGCAAGTGCGAGGTCGAATCCACAGGGAATTGCGTTGTGAAAATATATTTTTTTATCTAAACTAACTCTATTTTAACCTAGTTCCGAATTGTGAATGATATTGTAAAATAAATTAAAACTAAATTAAATTGATTTTAAAACTAATAATAAAAAAAGCACTAAAGTTTTCGAATCCACCCCACCGAAGTTAAGCATACATGTTCTAAAAATATAGCCTATCAAAACATTCTATGAATCCAACTATAAGACAAAAAACAAAGAATATCCCAACTAAACCAAAAGCACCCGATGTATCCGCTCTTAACAAATCACAAAGGGAATCCAATTTAATCGAAAAGCATTCAATGTATCCATCAGATGAAACACAAAGAAAATCCAACAGACAATTTAAACTCAATCAATTATAAGATTAACTCAAATAATTGACAGAACATTTATACTAAAAATTGTCAGATTTGTACAAGCAAATCTGAACTACTACGCCAAACAACGGCGGGGCTTCATCTTCAACCTTAGCTGAAGAGTCTAGCCACTCATAACTATAAAACTATAATAAAAAGTGCTAAACATTTAAACTAAAAACAACTGAATATAAAGAAATAAATAAACAACTTTACATGGGAGAAATTCCACTCGCTGACGGGCGGCGCTTCCCCTCGTGGTAGCAATGCCTTCGGGATCCACCAGAATGCTAGCGGACGTCCACCGGTAAACACCAAAGTGGCTTAGGAATTGTACACTGAATTATGAAGCCAAATGGTGTTTATATAGGGGAAGTCACGGAGCACTGCAGGTTTCAGATTCGATGTGGGATACTGGCCCGAGTGCGCTCGATCGCAGAATGGTGCGATTAATCGCATGTGCGCTCGATCGCATGTCTGTTACGATCGATCGCAGACGCACTGAAAAAAAACTATTTCGATGTGGGATGTTGACCTTGCGCTCGTTCATAGGCAGGTGCGCTCGAGCGCAGGTGCGCTCGATCGCATATCTCGTGCGATCGAGCACAATGTCTCCAGAAGCTTCAAATCTCCTGAAATGCTTCATTTTCTCTATAAACCTGTAAAAATACACAAAACACAAGAAAAATGTAAAATAAAGTAAAATACTACTAACTAAGAGCATAACAAATATAAGTTAAGGGTCTAAAATATGCAATATTTAAGACTCATCAAATACCCCCAAACTTATATTTTGCTAGTCCTTTAGCAAAACAAAATAAAAGACTCAATGAAAAACAAAGAACATAAAGATAAAGTCATCACTCATGGTATCCAAAAATTTAAGGAGCACACATCACCATGATATTCATTCATAAGCAAGCTTAAAAAGGTAAACCCATCTTCGCAATAAATAGAAATGTTAAAATCTAATTACTTACAAAAGGCAGGATAAGGCATCACAAGCTTGAATCAGTGTAAGGTGAACTAGCATATAAAAATGAAGCTTCCAAGTAACTCTAATGTGTAAGGTCTCCATGTCTCAAGATTCACCGAATTTCCCATAAAAAATGAACGAAAAGGCATAGTTTTTATTTTATTCTTTTTTATTTTATTTTATTTTTTTTTAATAAGGCACGGCTATGTTTAGTTCCCTTAAGCTTTCTAATTGACCCATGTAGCGAGTGTTAAGTCAATGACTCCCAAACCAGGTGGTTTTAGGGCATTAGGTGTAAAGACACCCCTAAGGACTTACTAACTCGAGTCAAAAAGGCTACGAAATTAAACCGACCTTAATATTACCAAGCAAAATTCCACCTTTTGACGTGAACACTCACTGCTTACTGAGGCAAGAGGTCCAGTTACTCAGCGAAAAGTTTATTGATAATTTTTTTTTTTTTTTTTTATATTTTCCTATGCCCAAGAGTTCATCCAACAAGTCATCCAGTTTCAGTTAAGATAAGAAAAAATACACATTAAAATCACATATCATACCTCACATAATTTGTGCTAATGTGCTCGTGTTAGATTAGATCAAACATGTGAATTCTCAAAATGCCTAAAATAAGTAACTAAATTTTAAAAATTTATCACCAGATCATGTATTCAAAATGTTAAGCTCACCAATGACATCACATCACAGAAAATGTTAAGATCAACTAAAATTTCACGATAACATGAGCATGCATTTATCTCTACGATGAAAAGACAACAAATTACGACAAAGTGTGTGATGTGTCTCCCATACCCCCAAACTTAAATTACACATTGACCCCAATGTGTGACTAATATGGAAAGAGCTGACCTGAGATATGGAGAACTATCTGGACTGGTATGGCTCATAGCATACCCCCAAACTTGAACTAAAGTACGCTTTGTCCCTGAAAAATAAAAACTGGAAAAGAAAAAAAAATACTGGAAACAAACATTAATCATAAAAATGCGAAATAATAAATAAACAAAAGAAAAGATAAGCTTGGGGTGCCTCCCATGAGCGCTAAGTTTAACATCTTCAGCCAGACTCTTCCTAGAATACTACACTCAATCTGAGTAACTAGGATCCTCCAACAGTATCGTCTCAATGTCCGGACTCCTCAACTCTAAGAATGGTTTTAGCCTCTGTCCATTTACCTTGAAAGTATTACCATTCTTAGGATACTCAATCTCGATAGCCCCATGAGGAAAAACTGATCGAATAATGAACGGGCCTGACCATCAGGATTTGAGCTTGCCTGGAAAAAGATGCAGGCGCGAATTATAAAGAAGAACTCTCTGACCCGGCTCAAAAGCTCGTCTCAAAATATTTTGGTCATGAGTCTTCTTCATTTGTGCTTTGTATGATCGGGCACACTCAGGTGCATCATTCCGCAGCTCCTCCAATTCATTGAGTTGGAGCTTCCGTTGTGAGCCAGCCTTGGAAAGATTGAAATTTAGTTGCTTGACAGCCCAATACGCACGATGCTCTAATTCAACCGGAAGGTGACATGCCTTTCCGTATACAATGCGATAGGGAGACATGCCAATTGGCGTCTTGAAGGCTGTCCGATATGCCCACAGTGCATCCGTCAATTGCGGAGACCAATCCTTTCTATTAGGGTTCACAGTCTTTTCCAAAATTTGTTTGATCTCGCGATTTGAAATTTTCACTTGACCACTCGTCTGTGGGTGATATGGGGTGGCAACTTTGTGCGTGATACAATATTTCTTCATCAACTGCTCAAAGATCTTGTTGCAAAAGTGCTTACCTCCATCACTTATGATTGCTCGAGGCGAACCAAAACGAGCAAAAATAGTGTCTTTCAAGAACTGGACCACAACTCTGTGGTCATTGGTCTTGCACGCAACGGTCTCCACCCACTTGGACAGATAGTCCACAGCAACTAGAATGTATAAGTAGCCAAAGGAGTTTGGGAATGGTCCCATGAAATCAATGCCCCACACATCAAAAATCTCAACAATCAGAATAGGGTTGAGGGGCATCATATTTCTCCTAGAAAGACTCCCTAGCTTTTGGCAACGCTCACAAGATATACAGTAGGTGTGAGAGTCCTGAAACAGGGTAGGCCAATAAAATCCACACTGCAAAATCTTTGCAGCGGTCTTTTTAGCACTAAAATGGCCTCCACATGCATGATCATGACAAAAGGCGATGACATTAGATTGGTCATGCTCAGGAATACACCGTCTAATGATCTGATCAGGACAATACTTGAACAAGTAAGGATCGTCCCAGAAAAAGTGTTTTACCATGGCTAAAAATTTTGATTTATCTTGCCTCCCCCAATGCAAGGGCATGTGTCCGGTGACAAGATAGTTCACTATGTCAGCAAACCATGGTGCGGGACTGTGAGCAATGTGCATCAATTGCTCATCAGGAAAGGTCTCAGAAATGGGAGTGGCAGCCTCACTGAATTCCACAATCAATCTAGACAAATGGTTCGCCACCATATTTTTCGAACCTTTCTTATCCCGAATCTCAATGTCGAACTCTTGAAGTAGCAAGATCCATCGGATAAGACGAGATTTAGCATCTTTTTTAGAGAAAAGATACTTTAATGCAGCATGGTCCGAGTAGATAATGACTTTAGATCCTAACAAGTAGGATCTGAACTTGTCTAATGCAAAAACGACTGCAAGCAACTCCTTCTCAGTGGTAGAATAATTGAGTTGTGCGTCGTTTAGAGTTCGACTTGCATAATAGATAGCATGGGGAAGTTTATCAAGATGTTGCCCCAAAACAACTCCAACAGCATAGTCTGATGCGTCACACATAATCTCAAAAGGCACATCCCAGTTAGGTGGCTGAATAATGGGTGTGGACGTCAGAATTTTCTTCAGATCCCCAAATGCTTTCTTACAATCCTCATCAAATAGAAATGGGGCATCTTTTTGCAACAACTTGCACAAGGGCCTGGCGATCTTGCTGAAATTCTGGATAAATCGCCTATAAAAACCTGCATGGCCCAGAAAAGATCGAACCTCTTTCACCGTACGTGGGGGTGGAAGGCTGGAAATCAAATCCACCTTCGTTTTGTCGACCTCAATCCCTCGATGAGATACGATATGCCCCAGTACAATTCCTTGCTTAACCATAAAATGGCACTTCTCCCAATTAAGCACCAGGTCCTTCTCCTTGCACCGTACCAAAACCAAAGAGAGACGGTGCAGGTACTCCTCAAATGTTGAACCGAAGACGGAGAAGTCGTCCATGAAAATCTCTAAGAACCGCTCTACCATGTCAGAGAATATACTGACCATGCACCACTGAAAAGTGGCAGGTGCATTGCATAACCCAAAGGGCATGCGACGGTAGGCGAAGGTCCCAAAAGGATAGGTAAATATCGTCTTCTCCTGATCTTCGGGGTCCACGGGGACCTAGTTATATCCAGAATAACCATTCAAAAAGCAATAATACTCGTGCCCAGCCAAACGCTCCACCATATGATCAATAAATGGAAGTGGAAAGTGATCATTCCTTGTGGCAATGTTCAGCTTACGGTAGTCTATACACACTCTCCACCCAGACTGCACACAAGTTGGCACCAACTCGTCGTCCTTATTCTTTACTACCGTTAACCCAGCTCGCTTGGGCACGACATGAATGGGGCTCACCCACTTGCTATCAGAGATGGTATAAATGATCCCTGCATCTAACAGCTTAATAACCTCTGCCCTCACAACCTCTTGCATAGCAGGGTTGAGCCTTCTTTGCGGCTCCCTCAATGGCTTAGCATCTTCCTCCAAGTGTATCCTGTGCATCACCACCGAGGGGCTGATTCTCTTAATATCCTCAATGGTCCAGCCGATAGCTTCCTTGTGCTCTCTTAAAACATCTAATAATTTCTCCTCTTGAGCCTCTCCCAAATCTGAAGCTATTATCACAGGCAAACAGTATGCTGGACCCAGGAACTTATACTTAAGATTATCCGGTAAAGGCTTAAGTTCCTTCTTTTGAGGTTCTGGTGACACCTTCTCTTCCTCCTCCTTGCTTTCTTGAGGATTAGACTCCAAAATAGCATTTACTTCATCGAGTAACTTATCTAAACCCAAATCCTCCCCAAAGTGAGCAAAGCATGCCTCCATGGGATCCTCAATGCTTGATTCATCCACAGTATCCTCAAGAATCTCCTTTATCAAGCATACATCTCTCACTTCATCATATTCTAGTGGTTGCCTAGTGATATCAAAAATGTTCAACTCCACTGTTATATTTTCGAAGGAGATCTTCATCACCCCTGTCCTACAATTGATTAGGGCGTTAGCCGTGGCTAAGAATGGTCGCCCTAGAATCACCGGTATTTGAATCCCTACATTCTGAACCGGCTCTGTGTCAAGCACAATAAAATCCACGGGGAAATAGAACTTATCCACTTTTATCAAAACGTCCTCAACTATCCCTCGTGGTCTTTTCACTGACCTGTCAGCCAATTGAAGTATTGTGGATGTGGGCTTCAATTCTCCTAAGCCCAACTGCACATAGACTGAGTAGGGTAGAAGATTCACACTCGCCCCTAGATCCAAAAAGGGCCCTCTCAATATGGCTGACTCCTATCGTGCAAGAGATGGTAGGACACCCCGGGTCCTTATACTTGATGGGTAGCTTGCACTGAAGGATTGAACTAACCTGCTCAGTCAAAAATGCCTTCTTTGGGACATTCGTCCTCCTCTTGATAGTGACCAAGTTCTTTAAAAACTTGGCATATGATGGCACTTGATGGATGGCATCCAAAAATGGGATATTGATTTGGACTTGCTTGAATACCTCCAGAATTTCCTCATACTTCCCTCATTTCTTGGGCGCCTGTAATCTCTCGGGGTAGGGCGCTCTAGGTACAAACGACCTAGGAGGGTCTTTCTCAGTAGGTGTGGCTGTAGATGGCTCAGCATCTCTCTTCTCTGTGTTGCCACTCCCTTGCCCTTGCTGCGTAGCAGGGCTCTCTTCCACTCGATTGTCCACTTGTCTCCCAGACCTCAGTGTGACAATCGACTGTACTTGTTCCTCCCCGTGCGTAGGAGTTGATGAACTCTCAACCATAAATTGTCCTTTTGGGTTTTGCACGAGCTGACTGGGGAACTTTCCTTTCTCTCTCTCACCCAAGTGACTTACAATTTGCCCTATTTGACTCTCCAGCTTGGCAATTGCTTGGGTGTTTACCATTGTTGCGCTCCTCACATCGCTCATATTTTGGCTAGTCGCCTTCATGAACTCCTTAAGAGTGTTCTCAAGCGACTGTGAAACTAGCACTGGTGTTTGGGTGGGTGCGTGGTAAGCAGGTGAAGGTACTGGATGGGCAGAACGACCATGATTAGGAATTTGTGGGGCAAATCCAGGAGGATATTGATTTTGAGCATGATGAGAGGCTCCTCCCTGATTCATTGGTTGGTTCTGTCTCCATGAAAAATTTGGGTGGTTCCGCCACCCTGGATTGTACGTCTCGGAGTACGATCCATTTGACTGCCTTCGAAAGTCATTGAAAGCATTTACTTGTTCCATAGGATACTCGGCACAAGCCGGCATTGATGGGAAATTCTGTGCTAGATGCATGGGACTAGCACAGATGGAACAGCTTTCAACATTGAATGTGTTGGCAGCATTGATGGATTGGCTCACAGTGAGAGCGTCAATCTTCTTGGTGAGGGCATTTAATTTTATCCTTAAATCAGCGTCATCCCTGACCTCATAGATGCATCCCCTCTTAGGAGCACGAATGGACTTATCTCGACAGCTTGAAAAATTCCACTGCTGTGAGTTGTCGGACAACTTGTCCAATGCCATGTATGCTTCGTCTCCTGTCAGACTCAAGAATGCCCCCCCATTCATAGACTCGATCATGCTACGGTTGGGTTGAGTCAACCCTTGGTAGAAGAATTAAACGAGTCTCCACTTCTCATATCCATGTGGAGGGCATCTGATCAGTAACTCTTTAAAGCGCTCCCAGCTTTCAGAGAACTTCTCATCCTCGTCCTGAGTGAAAGAGCTAATCTCCTTTCGGCACTCATTCACTCTAGACATTGGGAAAAACTTATGATAAAATTTGCTAAGCAGGTTTTCCCAAGATGTAATAGACCCGGACGTGTTGGAGTCCAACCACGCCCTAGCTCTATCGTGAAGGGAGAAAGGGAAGAGTCGAAGATGGACTGACTCCTCAGAGAAGTTCTGGAATTTGAATGTAGCACAAATGTCTTTGAACTTCTTCACATGACTATAAGGATTTTCAAGATCTAAGCCATGGAATGAGGGTAAGAGTTGGATAACATGTGGCTTCAAATCAAAGTGTGTGGCATTGGTTGGTGGCAACACTATGCAGGAAGATGAGTTAGTCACAACGGGTGCGAACAAATCCCTAAGGGATGTAGTGGAGTCCACGTTCCAAGCTCTTGGTTGCTCTACATGTTCAGGATGATTAAAATTTTCTCCCATCTCAACAGTCTCTCTCTCGACTAGTGCTCTTTTCTGCCTCCTAAGAGTTCTTTCTAAGTCGGGATCTAAATGTGTCAAGTCTAAGTTCAAGGATCTCCGACCAAGCATACACCAACAGAAAAATAATGAGATACTAACCAGCAAAAGCAACAGAATAAAGCAAAAACAAAACTCAAAAAATTTTAAATTTTTTTTTAAATTAAATTAACTAGTAGAAAAATAAAATCAATTCAGACAAAAAATGTTCACAAACCAAACAACTCCCCGGCAACGGCGCCAAAAACTTGTTGTGAGTTTTAAATTACTCGCAAGCGCACGAGTCGTTTGCAGTATAGCGTTGTGCAAGTGCGAGGTCGAATCCACAGGGAATTGCGTTGTGAAAATATATTTTTTATCTAAACTAACTTTATTTTAACCTAGTTCCAAATTGTGAATGATATTGCAAAACAAATTAAAACTAAATTAAATTGATTTAAAAAAAACTAATAATTAAAAACACTAAGGTTTCTGAATCCACCCCACCGAAGTTAAGCATACATGTTCTAAAAATATAGCCTATCAAAACATTCTATGAATCCAACTATAAGACAAAAAACAAAGAATATCCCAACTAAACCAAAAGCACCCAATGTATTCCGCTCTTAACAAATCACAAAGGGAATCCAATTTAATCGAAAAGCATTCAATGTATCCATCAGATGAAACACAAAGAAAATCAAACAGACAATTTAAACTCAATCAATTATAAGATTAACTCAAATAATTGACAGAACATTTATACTAAAAATTGTCAGATTTGTACAAGCAAATCTGAACTACTACGCCAAACAACGGCGGGGCTTCATCTTCAACCTTAGCTGAAGAGTCTAGCCACTCATAACTATAAAACTATAATAAAAAGTGCTAAACATTTAAACTAAAAACAACTGAATATAAAGAAATAAATAAACAACTTTACATGGGAGAAATTCCACTCGCTGATGGGCGGCGCTTCCCCTCGTGGTAGCAATGCCTTCGGGATCCACCAGAATGCTAGCGGACGTCCACCGGTAAACACCAAAGTGGCTTAGGAATTGTACACTGAATTATGAAGCCAAATGGTGTTTATATAGGGGAAGTCACGGAGCACTGCAGGTTTCAGATTCGATGTGGGATACTGGCCCGAGTGTGCTCAATCGCAGAATGGTGCGATCGATTGCATGTGCGCTCGATCGCATGTGTCGTGCGCACGATCGCATGTGCGCTCGATCGCATGTCTGTTACGATCGATCGCAGACGCACTGAACAGCAACTATTTCGATGTGGGATGTTAACCTTGCGCTCGTTCATAGGCAGGTGCGCTCGAGCGCAGGTGCACTCGATCGCATATCTCGTGCGATCGAGTGCAATGTGTCCAGAAGCTTCAAATCTCCTGAAATGCTTCATTTTCTCCACAAACCTGTAAAAATACACAAAACACAAGAAAAACGTAAAATAAAGTAAAATACTACTAACTAAGAGCATAACAAATATAAGTTAAGGGTCTAAAATATGCAATATTTAAGACTCATCACATAGCATAAAGGAAAATTCAGTTCAGGTAAAGCAAGGAAGGCAAGAGGGTTTGGACCAAGTAGAACCCATTAATAAAGGCCAAACTCAGGACACTCATAAGGAGGCTGAACTAGAAGGGGATGATGCACCAAGTCAGAATGACTATCAACTCACAAGGGACCGAGAAAGGAGGGTGGTCAGACCACCTTTGAGATATGGTTTTGCAGCTGCGAATGCAGCAACTCCTTGAACAGAAGAAGAGATAAGTAAACCAGAGACTTACATTGATGTCATGGGATGTAAGGATTCGTCAAGATGGAAGCTAGCTATGGAGGAAGAAATGGATTCTTTGAGGAAAAACAACTCTTGCGAATTGGTGCATATTCCAGGAAAACGTAGAGTTGTGGATTATAAGTGGACTTACAAGATCAAAGAAGGGAACCCTCTAGGGGATGTAGTCCGGAACAAGACTAGGCTAGTGGCGAAGGGGTTCACGCAAAGAGGAGGCATAGATTTTACAGAAACCTTCTCACCTGGACACAAGGTGGAGGAAGTGGTGATTATCCTCATCTATGTTGATGATATACCGTTGGTTGGGAATAGCAGGAATAGAATAGAAAGGTTGACATCTCAATTCAGTAAGGAGTTCAAGAGGAAGGATCTTGGCCTTGCACAAAAGATCCTTGGGATGAGAAGACCTCAGGAAAGGGAGAGAAACGAGTTGAAGGTTTTTCAGTCTTCCGACATAGAAAAGGTGCTATACAAGTTTTCTATGGAAGATGGTAAACCAGTAAAGATTCCCCTTACTGGTCATTTCAAGTTCTCTAGCGAACAATGTCCTGGAACAGATGAGGAGAAGAAGAAAATGGAAAAGGTCCCTTACTATAGTGCGGTTCATGATGGCAAGCACTATACTCGATATTTCTTCGCCAATTAGTGTTCTCAGCAAATTTGTGAGTAATCTCGGAAAAGAGCTTTAGCATGGAATGAAGTAGTTACTGAGGTATTTGAAGGCTCTGTTGCAGCCGGTGGTAACACTCTCAACAACCTAGGCTGAGTACATAGCTGCAATGGAAGCCATAAAGGAGGCTATATGGTGCAAAGGGTTGTTGGAAGAGTTAAAGGTCCTAAAAGAGCAGGTGATGGTGTATTTGGATAGCTAAAGTACGTTGCACTTGTGTAGGAACTAGGTGTTCCATGAGAGGTCTAAGCATATGGATGTTCGGTATCATTTGATTCGGGAAAATGTTACGAAAGGATGCATTCATGTGTACAAAGTCGCAACGGAAAAAAATCCTCTAGATTTAGGTACTAAAGTTCTACCTCTAAGCAAGTTTAATCATTGCCTTGGACTTCTTAGGATTGGAGTCAGATGATATAGTGACTCAAGTTGAGTTTGGATCCTGAGTTCTCTACACTATGAGTTCGGGTTTAATCGCTTAGACAAAGGTAAAGATTGTTAGTATTTGTCTAAGGATTGAACAGGAGAAGAAGTCAGCTTCAGATATAGCTGTGTGCCGCAGCCCAGGAGGTGTGCGCTATGGCCTCCACCAAGGGATGCAGAATGGAGAAGGCTTCCCCAGGTGTGCGCAGCAGCACAGGGTGGTGTGCGCCGTGACACCCAGCATCTGGAGGTTGTGTGCCCTGATCTGGGCCGCGACACTAGGCACACCTGAAGCATCATTTTGGGCACTTTGAGATAGTGCATGGAACTTGGTTAAAATGTATAGGATTACTTAGATTCTTAGAGAGCTATGATTCTTTGGTTATTGAGATCTAAGGGTTGAGATTGATCTCAAAGATTGGATGAGGTAGTCATTGCTCTATATAGAGGGTCTTCTAACAACAAGTGAAGACAACATATCATCTCAACAAGTGAGGTTAATGACATGTGAATGCGTGTGAAATAGAACACATGTGTATAAGAGTGCAAAGACACTAAACATAAGAGAGACTCATTCAAGAGAGGCTGGTTATTTAGAGAGAGAGTAGTATAGATTTGGGATTCAAGGGCTTTGTAATTGAAAATTTCTTGGAAAAAATTCTAGGGAAACACTAGTCCTTATCACTTTCTTTTTCTCTTCTTTCGTTCTTTAAAAACTTGAGGATTCTTGAAGAAGTATTGCTGTAATTGTAAGAACTCCATTGATTTAGTGCAGAGAGCTCGAAGGAGCTCACAGGGCCTCGATAACAATTGCTTGTGTTCTTTCTTTGATTGGTTTGATTCCTGTTTGTTTCGGTTTTATTACAAGTCATTCTAGACTTGGGTGTTTGGAAGATCACCACCTGGGCATCTTGAGATGATTTCCAACAACTGATTCATGAATCTACAGTTGTCAAAAATCTTATCAATCCTAATAATTAATTTCATCAATCAAATAAAAAAATAGATCTAAGCAATAAAACACAAGAATTGGTATGGTACAAAACCTAGATTCTTTGCTTCAATTTTCTACACTATTCAATTTAGTAATCTATTAAATATTAAATTAATAGCCAGATTATGAACTTTGTTTTTTTTTTTCACTCTTCTTCAACCACGATCCGGTCTGGGTTGTACCATTTTATTGATCGAAGTATATTATAGAAAAATAATATTGATTGCTCTCTTTGTTGGTCTTTTTAACTAATTTATTATTCTTGTTAATTTTTAACAAAACTTCATATATATATATATGTATATGTATATGTATTGATCTTTTACTAGGTAGGGGTCCCTTGAACCACTCCAAGGGTAGAGGTGCACAAACCCATGACAATAGGCATACCTTTACCCACTTGGTTACGTACTTGTAACAATCAACAACTTTAATACCCCACTTGGTTAGAGGCCCCCGTTATCAAAAATATACAGCGACTTCAAACTGAATAAAATTATATTAAGAAATGATGTGTCTATGATCCCCAGACTAAGTTGGTCACTAGGATTAAGTATCTCTAATCCTCTATATGATCCTCTTTGCTAACAAAAATTATACTTAACCAAATTTTCCATTTAGTGTTCATGATTATATCAAATCCTAATCATCAATTTAATCGTCCAAGCTATGAATCACCAATGCAAGATGTGTAACCAAATAATCTTCTTTCTACACTTATATATCTCATTTTCAGGCCAATTGTTTTTCTTGACATGTCTCATAAGGCTAACTATTCCATCAATGTCAGAAATATATAAAGTAATGAACATTGACTTGTCCCTTCAAGAACACAGTCAAAAGTAACATAGGGCACTAATTTAGGTTAAATTAGCCTTAAAGAACTCACACAGTGAGGAAGTAGAGATCCATATATTCATTTTCCTTTAACGTCAAATTAAGCACATGTAATATGAATTATATGCTATGGTGGACCTCTTTTCCCAATAAGAGTGTATGTATTTTCCTTATTGATAAATCAAGGCCACTATACGAAACTTAGTAAAGTCGCAACAACACGATTCACATGCACATACACCTAACTCGATTCCTCTATTATCTCACTACTTCAAATGACCTTGTTTCTCCTCAAAAGCACCCAATTTAGATCTCACATCCGGCTACCTTTCCATGCTCACATGATTGTGGGATAATTAGGTTCGGTCTAGTTTTTATTTATAAACTACATATCTTATCTTGACCCCAATCAAGGATGACACAAGCTAAATATGTTATACATTTTGCTTATTCTCTAAGTGGCAAAAGTATATAGAGTCACATCTCAAATCGTTATCACAATGCTTGAGGCTATAACACAGGTGAAAAAATTAATCGAAACCTGGTTACATGCCTTTTATCATGAAAACCAATTTCATGATATGTGTGTTCCATTTAACCATACCATTACTTTACAAAAAAAAACTAACATGTCAAATTTATTGCACAATCTTGTCTTCTGTGTCTTCTTGAAATTTCAAGGATTGCAACCCCAAAGGGTTATCAAGTACCATGGTTAGGTCTGCATGTCTTTGTGACCATGATCATTTCCTTGATCCTCATTTAAGTGACAACATTTCAAGCAATCCCTCAACTCCATTGAGTTCTTTGTAGTCATTATTGAACGTCGCTATCTATAGAAGAATAACAAACTAGAATTTAAGCAATAAATGCTTTAAAAAATTTACATTTCTTGTTTTACCACATTACGTATCAAATGCACAATCATTCCAATTTTTATTTCGTTTCTTATAGAAAAAAGAATGTGCATGCCTCAATATTTTATGTGGATACACTAAACCTAGGTTCAAATGAGTTATTTCAACTCCATAAGGAACAATTAAGATAATGTTGAGTATACTACAAAAATACACTCTTATAGAGTTGCAATCTTATTTATGATACTTTAGCCATCTTTCATTAGCAACACTTGAGATATATAGCATAATTCATCACTTTTAATTGTCTTTTGATTTACAATCTGAACTAGAGTTCACTAAACTCATTATCCATACTTGTCTCAAATAAAAATAGTCATTCTAAGAGACAATTAATCTCTCATTATAAACAAAATATATTCAATATGTGTGTGAGACACAAAAACCTGCATGCATTCATTTATACTTGATTTTGTGCATATTATCATTGTGAATGCTTGGTTTTATTCATATCATTATTATTTGGTAGAATTTAGTGTTTAGTTTTATTAACCGAATGATGTATGCTTATTATCAAAATTGACGTGCTTATTTAGAATCCGTGTAGACTATGAATTTCTTATTAGAATCAAATTTTGAAATCGGAAATATTGAGTTTTGCCTTTTTGGCCTTGAGATGGACTTGGGTGATTTTAGGCCCAATGGACTTAGCCCATTTGTGTCTATGTTATTCATTACTTGACACGTGTCAAGCATAAGGAGGATTTCTAGTCCTTTGGAGATCTCGTTAAGTGGGCCCTAAAATTAGTTGCTGGTATATATTCAAATAAAGCAAAAAAAAAAAGAAAAATAGGAAGATAATAAGAAACGAATAGAAGATAAATGAGAGAGAGTGAAAAAAATGTGAGGTCTGAATCTTGAAGATTTTGATTGAAAAATTCAGAAAAAAAAAATCCATTTTGAAGAGCTTCTTTCACAATTATTGTAAGGTTCTTGGTGTTCAACACTTTAATAAGTTCAATTTTAATAAGTTTTGAAATTTCGTATTAAGGTGAGGTTTCTACCTTGCATCATGTTTATTTATATTCTTTGTGCTTTAATGAATGATTTATATGTTGAATTCATGCAAAGAATGCTTGCAAATCATGGCTTATTATAGATTGAAATCACATATGTTAAAACTAGATTAATTGAGTGTTAAATATTCTATTTACAATTAAAAGAATTAGAAAATGTCTAAATGATCATAGTTGTAATTTAACTATCAAATTGACTTAAAAATTCAAATATATATATATATATATATATATATATATATATATATATATAGGAGTAATTCAAGTATAGTTTCTAATAGGGTTAGAATTGTGTAAAGCTTACTTGAATTGAGTAAGATGAGATTATTTTATTAGGTTTTACTTATATGGTTGGAAGTGTTCAATTATTGCTAGTAAGTAGCTTGAATGATGTCGTTGAGTATATATCTCAATCACATTAAAACTTATTGATGCTTGATGTTATATGCAATAACATAGTTTTTCTTATATTTATTAATGTGAATTTTGATGTATATGTTAAGACCATTAAGAGTGGATAACACTAGCTAGATAAGAACTTCATGTTGTTTCAGATGGATAATTATTATATGGGTAAAGGATCAACCTTTAACATATGAAAGAACACTAACTGGTAAAGGATTAACCTTTAATAGTTAAGTGGATTTCGGTTGGGCAAAGGACCGAACTTTGACAATTGAGTGTAACTAATCTTACGTCATAGTCCAGGTCATATGCTGGGATAAGTAGTGCCAGACATGGTGGACCTACACATATGGGCTGGGATATTTATGCCAAGACATGCACATATGGTTGGGATAGCTATGCCAAGACCTGCACATATGGACATGGTGGATTTGCGCATATAGGCTAGGATAGCTATGCCGGACATGGTGGACCTACACCCAAAGAATGAATAAAACCATTGTTAGTAGCCCATTGGTACCAGGACAGAGTTGCTCAGTCCAAATGGAATGAATAAATTAATAGTCTTTGATTAATTAGAGTAGAATGGTAATTGAAAAATTGCTTAGCTCTGAAGGACTATCCTAATGGATCTTTGCCATCAAATCTAGGCATATCCAATTTCATCAATCTCCCTGGACCTCGAAATTCTTGGTGAGAGTCTTCTTTACTTTTATCATAGAAGTCTTCTGAATTTCTTGGAGGTTGTTGTTGATATTTGCTTTATTGACCAAGATCCTTGTTATAGTTTGAGGACTCCCTCAGTTAAAGAACTTCGAATATTTGCATTGTCATTAACTAAAAAAGAACACGTGTCACTGAGCCCTTTGGTCTGATCATCCACTTTGGTAATTCTCTCATCAATTCTGTTGAATCTTGTTCTTTTAGCCTTTCATTATCTAGGTTGGAAAAATTTGGAAAATTAATCGAGGAAAAAAAAAGAAGATAGAGTCAAGAAAGAAAATGAGTGAAAGATTCTTAGTACAATGAAAGCACTAGTTGATAAAGTCTTGTATCAGAACCTTCAGTTGAGCTTGAATAGAAAATAGAAAAGATAAGAAATAGAATAGAAAGGGAGAGAATAGAAGTAGGAAAGAAAAGAAATAGAAAAAAATAGAAGAAGACAAAGAAGGTAGGAAAGAAGAAGACAAATTTAAGAGAAGATTCGATTAATTCGTATATACCTCTTATTGAATGTAGTTGCTGTATTTATGTAACTCTAGGATTAGAATGCTACTAACTGTTATAATAGATTGATTAACAACTAACTAATCTTTCTAGCTATACTAACTGATCTTGCTAGCTATCTAACTAACTTTTTAACAAACTAACTAACTAAACAACCATGGCCTATTACTTCCAGCTCTTCCTTAAGCATATTGTAGCCTTTGTAGAGCCTTCCTTATCCTCTTACTTCTCCTTAAGTTTGTTGGTTGTCCTTTTAGTTCTGACTCAGCTTCATTTTCCTCTTGTATCTTGAACTTCTCAGTAAAATCTATTGCTTATGTCCCTTTAATTCCATAGCTATCAGTGTCGTCGCAAGAATGCTCCCTACATTTTCTCCTATAACGTACTAATCCCTACACTTTCTCTTCTAGTTCTTGTACCATAAGTTTCTTTTTTTTTTCCCTTGAATTGCTACTTATTTTCCTCTGTTTGCCTTCAATCACTACTTTTTCCACTCATTTTTTGTATCAAAATGTTTTTTGTTTTTCCCCCTTTAATCATTTTATGTAATTATATAGAATATCAAGAGAATATTTTGATTTGCATATTACTTATTCTATCTGTTTATCTTTCTTGTAGTTTATTACAACTTTTTGGATGCCATTTTCCCCTTATAAATTGTCAACTTCAGATAGGTTTCCTAAACGCTATTGCTTAAATGATGGAAATCTTATATGAAGTTAACTTTTTTTTCTTCTACAGTCTTTTTTCTTGGGCTTCTAATATTCTTATATTTTATGTTTATTGCATGGTGTATGTTTTATTGAAACTCTCTAGGATTTTCTCCATATGTTTCTTTTTGCATCTTTAATTTTAGAAGTTTTCTTATTGATTGTTTACAGGCAAGTGTCATTACCTAGAAAATGGAAAAGCGAAAAGGAAAAGGAGATTGAGATAAAATTACAAATACATCTTTCCATACCTTTTTATTGAACTAAATTTGCACGGTTATTTTATGACAAGTTATCGTTCTCATATATATGGCTGTGGTAAGTCCAATGATTCAATTAATGATAAACCCAAGCCCACTATAGGTTTGGATCAAAACTTCATCTCTATATTTAAGCATTTATATATATGTTCATATAATTTTATTATTTAATTTATATATATATATATATATATATATATATATATATATTCAATTATAATTTTTATTAGAATTAAGGATGTGTATTTAACAATAGATGAGGAGAATCTAACATTGACGTAATAAAAAAGAGGACAAAAAAAAAATAGTATTGTTTATTATAGAAAATACTAAATATTACATCAAAGTCGGGGTTCTAAGATCACAAGATATTAGGTTTCACTTCCATTGATATGTGGATTGTTTGCCTAATTTAAATGGGAAATATAGTATTGTGGTTGGATTACTAAAAAACATGCACTAGAGTTACACGAATTTTGGATTCATTGCATTTAGATACCAAAATTATAAATTCGGAATCAACGAAAAAACCTAGTTTTCAGTTGATTTGCAATATCATCCATTTCACTAATGAAATGTCTAATTATTCTTCACTTTGAGATAATTAAATGCACCCAAACAGAGTGGAGTAATAGTATTTATTATTTAAAAACCATTTTTATGATTTTATCACTCACTTATTTTTTTTGTTATTATTCAAATTTTTACAATAAAAAAAATTCTATTCATATTGAAGATTTTTTTTTTCTCATAATAAATAACAATTTTTTTTTTTGCATGTGTACTAATTAAAGATAACATCCAATTCCTTTTATTTTAATTTTTAGTATCATTTCATTCATGAATATTGAAATATTTTCATTGCAATCTTCAATGCTAAATTTGTGTTTTAGAAACTTAAGTGATAGACACTCATAACTTGAAAGGGTTAGTGGTATTTTCCATCATCATTATTTTTCTTTTCATTTTAGTTAGTTGGTGATGGTCATTCTTAATTTGCTCATGTTGAGAACTAATGAATTACACTTACGGAATTCATCACCGTTGCTTATAATTATTTTTGTCGTCCTTTGTAGTCACCAAAACCATCGAGTTATTCTTATACATACTGATGAATCCTAAGGTTTTCTTCATTTTCCTCTTCAGTGATATTCATAATTTCATATATTAAAATTAAAGAGTTTCATTTTAGGAAAAACCTATTGCAAAAAATTCCTCTGTACAATGGCTATGAAAATGGTCAAAAACCATGACATACTTCGGTACTCATGGAAAATAGCATCTCCACCCAAACACGCTCTTCATGGAAAATGACATCTCCACCCCACTAGCACTCATTGCGCTAAAGAAAATGTCATGAAATCTTTTTCCAATAACATACCGAGTTTTGAAATGGAGGTGATTAACAAGATAAATGTGATCTGCCTCTTCCACATTATGCAATTCTTGGAGCTTGTTAGAGGAACTCTATGCCATTTGTTTGAGACATTGGAGAACAACCAAACTATAATGGCATGGTAAGGCATCCAAATAAAAATGAAAAAAAAAATCCTAATTTTGGCATAAAATAATTGCATGGTAAGGTATAGTACTTATTCTGTTTTCTCACCACTATCATCTTCAATGAACCAACAATATATAAAAATCTTACACCAAAAAAGAAGAAAAGATAAAAATAAATAAATAGAGGACAAAAGAAAAACCTAAATAATCATTTTATTTTGAGTAGAAGTTAAAGAACCTGAAACTCTCAGTAAAGTAACCGAAAATAGCGGGAGAAGTCAAGGCTCTGCATCTCACGATTTGGTTGATGGTCACTGGTGCGACTAAAAGAACTTCTCTTTAATATCTTTCTTGATACAATCAATGAGTTTCCTATACAATTGGAGCAGAATGAGACTATGCAAAAGGAAGACAATATTGATGGAAAATTAACTGTAGAAGAACCTACTGTAAGATACAAGGGGAGTAAGATAAAGAATAGCTATTACATGGCATCAACACTATTAGTGCTACCTAAGGCTAAAATCTGTCAGTAAACATCCAAAAACCGTCGGTATAGACCACCTGGAGCGATACCAATGTGGATTTGAAAAGCATTGCATAAAAAAGCATAGCTACATATCTATATCGACGAAATTTGTGTCATTGGTATATGTCATAGTTCTTTACTTACGGTTGATAAATTTTTGGTATAAGGCTTCCACCTATGCCAACAGTTTCGTAACCATTACTATAGATAGATTGTATTGATAGATTATCTTTTGCTATATCCTATATATGGAAGATTCGGTTATGTACTATAGTGATAGTTTAATTGAGTTATAGTGACAGTTTTTTCGTCATTATTTCCTTTTCATTTTTTCTTCCATAAATTTCCCATTTATCTGCTTAATGCATAATAAATATGTTGGTATTTGTCTAAGGTTTAAACAAGGTTGGAATAGGTTCAAGCACTTGCCCTAGGCACCTCAGCACAAAGCAGCAAAATTGGTTGTGCATCAGGTCAGGCCGCAGTGCCCAGAAGGTGGAGTGCTAGAGAAGGAGGCTAGGCCGTGGTGCCCAGAACCTTGAGGAAGTGTGATCTGCCCTGGGCAGCGGCGACCCCTGTTCTAGGCCGCGGCGCCAGGCACACTGATGCACACATGTATAAACCTATTCCATGGTTCGTGAGACATATCCAAAATGCATAGCTTGACTAAGGAATGATCAAAGGCTATGGTTGAGTGGTCATCAAGATCTAAGGGTGGAGAATGACACTCAAGATTGGACAAGAAGTTGGTGCACTATATAAAGGGTCACCTAGCTTCATTCTCAACAACAATGTGACATAACTTGTGATCAAAAGTGAGAGAATTATAAAGAGTGCAAAGACATAAAACAAGAGGGACTCATTTGTAAGGCTGGTTTTTTTAGTAGAGTGAGTAGAATAGAAAGGGGATTAAAGGGCTTGTAAAGGGAATTTTCTTAGGAAAATTCCAGGGTTGGTTCTTATCACTTTCTGTTTCTTCTTCTTCTTTGTTTCTTCAAGAACTTAGGCTTCTTTGATTTTAAAAGAACCATTGATTAGTGCAGAGAGTTTAGGTGAACTCACGGGGATGTAGGCTATTGCCGAACCTCGATAACAAATCGCTTGTCTTCTTTCTTTCTTTCTTTCTTTCATTTCTGTTTCTGCTTCCGATTCCTAATCTTTACAAGTCATTCTAGACTTGGGAGTTTGGAAGATCACTACCTGGGCATCTTGTCAAGGTGATTTCCAGCAATGGTATCAAAGCTTGCACAGCTGGGTGTCGGAGCATGAACAGAAGGTATCGGAGCAAAACTCCAAGAATCAAAGAACAAACTTCTTGGGTGATTCAAGAACGGAGTAAAGATCAAGATCAGATCGTGTTCTTGAGGTTGATTCAAGAATGGTGTTGAGATCAATCTTCGATCATGTTCTTGAGGTTTAAAAGAAGTTGGAAAGCATTTGTAGGTGCTACACATATCTGAGATCATTTCAGCAAGATTGGTTCAAATTTCATTGTTGAGAAATTTGATGGAAAGAGAGATTTTTTCCTATGGGAGCGAAAGATCAAGGATGTTCTTATGCAACAGAAGGTGGACTTGGCTGTTGGAGAAGATGATGCTTTTCCAGCAAGTATCACGGAGGACCAACAAATTGAGATGAAGAAGATGGCTTACAGCACCATTTTCTTGCACATGTCGGATAGTGTCACAAGGGAGTGCGGAGACTCGGAAGATCTGGCTGTCATATGGAAGAAACTAGATGAGTTGTTTCTTACCAAAACTCTCCCTAGCAAGAATTATCTTCTTAAAAGAATCTTTGCTTTTAAAATGGATCCTAGTGAAGAGTTGCAAGATAATCTTGATGTCTTTAATAAACTAGTTCAAGATTTGGCTAGTTGTGGTATTAAATTCTCGGATGAACAATTGGCTATTATGTTATTAAATTCTCTTCCTGATTGTTTTGATAGTTTAATTAATACAATTGAATATGGAAGAGATACACTAACCAAAGAAATTGTGGTCAATGCTATAAAGGCTCATGATTTCAAAGCCAAGAGTAGGGAGGCATCAAGTGGGGAAGGGCTGTTCGTAAGAGGAAGGCCAGCAACTCGGAATGGCAGTAGAAACCATGGCAACAACCAGGAGAAATCAAGAGGTAGAGGGCAGAGCCATGGGAGAGCACATTCCAAACCAAGATTTAGAGGAAAGAGGTGCTTCTACTGCAACAAGGAGGGTCACTTCAAGAAAGATTGCAAGAAGAGGTTGTGGGATGAGAGAGGGAGAAGCCATACCAATAATGGAGAGGCTTCGGTTGCCAAAGGATAACAACAAGATGATGTTCTTGTTGTGTACTCAAATGTGAGCAGGAGACAAGGTAACTAGAAATGAATTCTAGATTCCGGGTGCACTTATCACATGTGCCCTCACAAGGAATGGTTCAAGAATTTCAAAGAGATCAATGATGGAAGGGTTTTCTTGGGGAATGACAATTCTTGCCAAGTGAAGGGGATTGGAGACATCTAGTTGAGGATGTTCGATGGAGTCACAAGGCTACTGCGGAATGTGAGGTATCTTCCAGATTTAAAGAGGAATTTGATCTCATTGGGGCAGCTAGATTCCATGGGGTATACATACAAAGGAGAGGCAGGAACGATCAAGGTGACCAGGGGATCTTTGGTAGTGATCAAAGCAGCAATAAAATATGGACTCTATGAGATGATTGGAGAGACAGAAATCAAGGATCAAGCAGCAAGCTTGATGGCTGAGATGGATAGGGTAGCCCTTTGGCACACTCGCTTAGGACATATGATCGAAAAAGCTTGCAAGTTCTTAGCAAGGATAGTTTACTTGGAGGAGACAAAGTAGAGAAATTGAATTTTTGCGAGTGTTGCGTTCTTGGGAAGCAACATCAGGTCAGCTTCAACACCGGAGTGCACAAGTCTAAGGGCATTCTTGACTACATTCATTCAGACCTTTAGGGACCAGGAAGAACACCAACACAGGGAGGTAAATTTTACTTTCTGTCTTTAATTGATGATTATTCAAGAAAGGTTTGGGTTTATTTGCTTAAAAATAAATCATATGCTTTGAATAAATTTGTTGTGCGGAAAAAGTTGCTGGAGACTCAAACGGGTAGGGTAGTTAAGGCTTTACGAACCGATAATGGCTTAGAATTTTATAATAAGGATTTTGATAAATTATGTGAATTAAATGGAATTTTAAGGCATAGAACGGTTGTAAAAACACCTCAGTAAAATGGAGTTGCTGAGAGGATGAATAGAACCCTTATGGAAAAAGTTAGGTGCATGTTAATAGGATCTGGTTTACCAAAATATTTTTTGGGGGAAGCTGTGTCTACTGCTGCATACTTGGTAAATAGATCACCTCTAAGAGCTTTAGAGCTCAAGACTCCTATGGAGATGTGGAGTGGAAAACCCCCTGAGTTGAGCAACCTTAGGACTTTAGGTGTTCTTCATTTGCACATCAAAATGATGATAAACTTAACCAAAGGTCTAGAAAATGTGTATTTCTAGGGTATGGTGATGAGGTTAAGGGATATTGGTTGTGGTCCTTAGAACCAAAAAGAATGAAACTTATTATAAGTAGGGATGTTATTTTTAATGAATTGTTATTTCCCTACTTGGAGAAAGTTAACCCTGCAGGGGCTAGTGAGCAAACCAGTCCGAAATTTGAAGAGCATCGCATCAAGGAGAATTCAGTTCAAGTAGAGCAAGGAAGGCAAGAGGGTTCTGACCAGGTAGAGCCCATTGATGAAGGCCAAGCTCAAGAAACTTAAGAGAAGGCTAAACTGGAAGAGGATGATGTAGTAAGTCAGAATGACTACCAGCTCACAAGGGACCTGGAAAGAAGGGTGGTTAGACCACGTTTGAGATATGGGTTTGCAGATGCTAATGTAGCATCTCCTTGGACAGAAGGAGGAATGGTTGAACCAGAAACCTATATGGAAGCCATGGAGTGTAAGGATTTGTCAAAGTGGCAGCTAGCTATGGAGGAAGAAATGGATTCTTTGAAGAAGAATGTCTCTTGGGAATTGGTGCCCAAACCAGAAAAATAGAGAGTTATGGATTATAGATGGATCTACAAGATCAAAGAAGGGAATACTCTAAGAGATGAAGTCTTGCATAAAGCTAGGCTGGTGGTGAGGGGGTTCACACAAAAAGAAGGCATAGATTTCATCGAAATCTTCTCACCGGTTGTGAAGTACAAGACGATACGGATAGTATTGGCAATAGTGGTCCATTTGATTGGGAAATCGAGCAAATGGATGTGAAGACAACGTTCTTACATGGAGGGCTTGATGAGACCATCTACATGAGGCAACCCAAAGGCTATGAGGAAGAACGGCAGGGAGAGTTAGTGTGTAAATTGAAGAAATCTCTCTATGGCCTGAAGCAATCACCTCGGCAATGGAATAAGAGGTTCGATTCCTTTGTAACCAACCTGGGTTTCATGAGGAGCTACTATGATTCGTGCTTGTATTATAAGGGGCACAAAGTAGAGGAAGTGGTGATCATCCTGATCTATGTTGATAATATGTTGTTGGTTGGGAGCAGCATGGAAAGGATAGGAAAATTGAAGTCTCAACTCAGTGAGGAGTTTGAGATGAAGGATCTTGGCCATGCACAGAAGATCCTTTGGATGTGTATCATCCGGGAAAGGGAGAGAAATAGATTGAAGATCTCTCAAACTTCTTACATAGAGAAGATGATATCTAAGTTCTCTATGGAAGATAGCAAACCAGTGAAGGTTCCCCTTGCAGGTTATTTCAAGTTCTCCAGCAAACAATGTCCGAGATCAGAGGCAGAGAAGAAGGAAACGAAAAAGGTCCCCTACTCTAGTGCGGTTGATTTTGTAATGTTCACCATGGTAAGCACTAGATCTGATATTGCTCATGCAATAATTGTTCTCAGTAGGTTTATGAGTAATCCCGGAAAGGAGCATTGGCTTAGGATGAAGTGGTTGTTAGGGTACTTGAAGGGAAGCCCAGAAGTGGGGCTGATTTATTAGAAGAGGGGTAAGTCCATCTGTCTTGAGGGTTATGCTGATTCAGACTATGGAGCAGACTGGGATAAAAAGAGATTGATTACCTCCTACTTTTTTAACTTAAATGGATGTTGTGTAAGTTGGAAGGCTCAGTTGCAGCCGGTGGTAGCACTCTCAACAACCGAGGCTAAGTACATAGTAGCTACAGAAGCCATCAAGGAGGCTATGTGGTGCAAAGGGTTGCTGGAAGAGTTGAAGGTACTAGAGGAGCAGGTTGTGGTGTATTCAGTAGCCAAAGTGCATTGCATTTGTGTAAGAATATGGTGTTCCATGAAAGGACAAAGCACATGGATGTTCAGTACCATTTCATTTGGGAAAATGTTACGAAAGGATGCATCCATGTGGACAAGGTAGCCACGGAAGAAAACCCTGTGGATTTAGGTACTAAAGTTCTACCTTTAAGTAAGTTCAATCATTGCCTTGGACTACTTAGGATTGGAGTCGGTTGATTGATGACTCAAGATGAGTTTGGATCTTGATTTTTTTGCACAATGGTTCGGGTTTAAACACTTAGACAAAGGCAGAGATTGTTGGTATTTGTCTAAGGTTTAAACAAGGTTGGAAGAGGTTTAAGCACTTGTCCTAGGTGCCACAAAGTAGCAAAATTAGGTGTGCATCAGGTTAAGCCATGGTCCAGACTACCCCAGGCCATGACGCCCAGAAGGTGGAGTGCTGGAGGAGGAGGCTAGGCTGCGGCGCCCCCTACCCAAGGCCACGACGCCCAGAACCTTAAGGCAGTGTGATCTGCCCTGGGCCGCGGCGCCAGGCACACTGATGCACACATGTATAAACCTCTTCCATGGTTTGTGACACATGTCCAAAATGAACAGCTTGACTAAGGAATGATCAAAGGCTATGGTTGAGTGGTCATCAAGATCTAAGGGTGGAGAATGATGCTCAAGATTGGACAAGAAGTTGGTGCACTATATAAAGGGTCACCTAGCTTCATTCTCAACAACAATGTGACATAACTTGTGATCAAAAGTGAGAGAATTGTAAAGAGT
Source organism: Bretschneidera sinensis (assembly GCA_023935145.1). NCBI lineage: Eukaryota > Viridiplantae > Streptophyta > Magnoliopsida > Brassicales > Akaniaceae > Bretschneidera > Bretschneidera sinensis. The sequence goes on from CM043699.1 coordinate 34,348,056, forward strand.
GCAAAGACACAAAACAAGAGGGACCCATTTGTAAGGCTGGTTGTTTAGAAGAGTGAGTAGAATAGAAAGGGGATTGAAGGGCTTGTAAAGGGAATTTTCTTGGGAAAATTCCAGGGTTGGTTCTTATCACTTTCTGTTTCTTCTTCTTCTTTGTCTCTTCAAGAACTTAGGCTTCTTGGAAGGGGGTTGCTATGATTGTAAAAGAACCATTGATTAGTGCAGAGAGTTCAGGTGAACTCACGGGGACGTAGACTATTGCCAAACCTCGATAACAAATCGCTTATCTTCTTTCTTTCTTTCTTTCATTTCTGTTTCTGTTTCTAATTCCTAATCTTTACAAGTCATTTTAGACTTGGGTGTTTAGAAGATCACTACCTGGGCATCTTGACAAGGTGATTTCCAACAAAATAATATCTAAAAAAATATTTAAATAGACAATTGAGTACACAAAAAATAATTTCATTCAATTCATCTAACAACAAGTGCATGCAATAATTCAAAAGAGGAAATCTTACATAATGTCTATTACACACATAAGACTTGAGTGTAAGAAGAAACCTATATGAACATAAGTTTAAAACAAAAACATAAGGAACATTGAAGCTTGTATCACCTTTGTAAGTGTAACTAAAAAAATTATACTCCTAAAAGAGTACCTTTTAATAGAATACATCCATCGGTAAGCTGCTAGTCCAACAATTTTTGCCTTGGTTGCCAAATGAATAACCAAATGCACCATCATAATGAAACAAAGATGGAGGGAAAATATTATACATTTGGAAAAGAGTTAAAGTAATCCAAAACTCAAGTTGCTCGAGGTCACATTCAAGTAAAACCTTTGAGCAGATGTCCTAAAATAATGACATAAATCAAATATAATTGAGCTAACTCTGTCATGCTAGACCTTCGTATCGCCATAGTAAGAAGTTCTTCCATGAGAACATGACAATCATAGCTTTTGAGCCCTATCGACTTCTGTTGTTTGAGAGCACACAATGTGAGATATTGGATGAGTATTCATTTGGAGTTTTTATCTCTTTGAGAACCTTCAGAAAAGAAACTTTCTATTTTTGAGTCATTTGATACAAGCTTTAGGTGTAATGTTTTTCTCAATGATAGGATGCTTTTTCAAGTGAAGTACACTTCTTATACCCATATGTTCAAGGTTAAGTTATGCGTTATCGTTATCCTTTAACTTCCCTTCTTGGCCTAACAATGTACCAATAACATTATCACAAATATTATGTTATGTGTTCATCACATCAAGATTGTGACATAATAGATGATGCTCCCAATAAGACAAAGTGAAAAAATTTTCTTCTTCTTCTAACGCCCCTCATTATACTCATTACTACCATCTTCAAGGCTTTCCAAATGTCTCAACACTTCAGTCTCTTCAGTTCCATCAAAAGATTACTTATCATTTCAAAAGTTGTGGTTAGGTTCTAACCATCGTCGATGACAAATTTAACCATGTTTTCTGTTATGATGCAAATACAAAGATAAGGTGTCAAAGGCACACTGAGGACATGCATATCTCCCCTAGTACTCCACCTAGACAAGTTGGCATATGTAAGAAAGTCATTGATAGTCCGCAAGAATGCCGCACACATTTAAAAACTTTGATTAACTGAAGCATTAAAAGTCTCAATGACAACTTCTGACAATTCTTTCAATTCATTTATTAAAGGTTATATGTATACATCTAGAATATTAACAGGGCCTTTTGGTCCAAGAACCAATAATGAGAGTATAGGTTGGTTCATGCACATCCACAGAGGCAAATTTTAAGGTATCAATGCGACAAGCAAGTGCTATGAATAATACCCATGGTATTGAGTGGATTGAAGCCAACATAAGCTAATCCTAAGTGAACATTGTGAGAATTTGAAGAAAAATCAGGATATCGAGAATTGAATTCTTTCTAAGCCTGAGAATCATCGAGATGCCTCAACAATCCATCCTTAGTACAACCCTCATCATGCCATTTCATGAATGGAGAAGTATTTAAAGACATGAACCATCTTTGCAGCCTTAGTTTCAAAGGAAACCAACGTAACATTTTTAGCCTTCTTCTTCCTCTTTTTGAGAGTACTATGAGAATCACCTTCTTCATTATTTGCACTAACTTCCAACCTAGAAGCACTACATTTCGAACATGTTAACACATTTCACATAAGGCAATTTAGATAATCTATCAAAAGTATAATCTAGAAATTTAACTACCCCACCAAAGTATTCATCGTTTATTCTTGTTGGGAGATTTATCTATTTATCTATTATATGACTAGTGATTAAACTGAAATAACAAGAAGATACAAGAATTGCGCTAAGTTGATATTTGTAAAAATCTTTTTCTTATGACCATTATTAGAAGGTAACAATTTATATATAAATATTCTAATAATAATATAAACCAAAAGCACAAGGACCAAGAAAAAAATGTAATAGTAGTATTAATTGTGAAAAATCTTAATTATAAGTTTCTTGACAAGGGTGAGAACCTACATTGGGCATTACCATGTTAAATCTAAAAAATAATTTAATATGTTAAACAACTATTGGCCAAAAAGAAAAAAAGTCTATGACAAAATAGTACAGATATGATACTAAGGTATATGTATTTGTTGATAATTATCTTTTATAGCAAATGAAAGAAAAATTTATACCTTCTAGCTCACTATAAATCTAAAAAAGTTGCCAAATAATCAAACTATGTAAAGAAGACACAAACAAAATTTCAACAACTTTATTTAGACAGCCACATTTGCAATCAAAAAAAAAAAAAAAAAAAAAAACAGCTCCTAAAAGCTATTAATATTCCACATTATGCACCCACAACTATGAAACCTCCAACCAAACACACCCCCAAAACAGAGCCTCCATAACCACCTCCCTCCACACACCAATTTTAGCCATAAAAATAGAACATTCAAACCCCTGCATCATGTTATAAAAAGTGTATTAAAAAACTTCCATGAACACTGCTACAACCTATCACAATCAACTTTTAAGTACATCATATACACTGTTGATATTAATGGTGATTTAAATGCATTGCACTTGATGCTGGTCATGGGATGCTCATTTTTTATGTCTTGGGATTGATTATGGTTATGGTTAGATTGCAGCTAGTGCTTAAGATTGTAGGAATTTGGAATACAAGTGTATTTTATTGCTATTGTATACTGCTATGGGTGCATACGAGGTAAATAAACTAGAATAAGCTTGTTCTTTGCTCCTTGTACAGTGAACAGGGAATGTCCAAATCTGTACTTAGTTTTAATTCATCAATAAAGTAATTGTTATTGCCTTTAAAAAATAGCATCATATAGATGCCTAAATCAAACACAACAACAACCAAGCAAAAAAGGAAAGAAAAAAGACCATATATGATCCAACCGTAATATCAGACTGCTAAAATCTACACAACCAACCCACAATAAAAGTAACTAAGGCAAAACTGATAACAAGACAAGCATCAACCAATAACCAAACTGGAAAAAATCTCAAACACAACAATCTTTCGATTCAACACAATCCAAAAATATATCAATCACATTCCACTTACCTACTTCCCAGACCTTCATACACAATAACAATACCACCATATTCTATAATTTTCCAATAGCATATTTTCTAACATAAACCCCAAACTTTAAAGATTACAAAAAATAAGAAAAAATCTAAATTTCTAGTTGCTCCAAATGGCTACCAATCCCTTTGAAGAAACTGTAGACTAGACTTTCTGCATCATGATTTTGTCTACCCATTATTTGCATATCATCCTCTTTATTGTTAATATAATTAATTTTAAAAATAGAAATAAATTTGAATGTGACATTTCCACATCTAAGCAGCGAATAGGTGATACATCATAATAGACAAAACCCTACACTAAGTCATTTTTACCACTAAAAAACTTCACACTAAATTTATATCTGATTTAAACACAAAAATAGAAATAGTTTTTGTGCTTTACCTTTTCAAATCGCAGGTTCTTCACTGCGGTTCCTAGGTTCTTCACGACAAGGGCAATGGTGTGGTGGTAGGGCGGTGAAGCAGTGGTGGAGTGGAAATGGAGCTCGTGGGTTCTACATCGCTTGGGATTAACGATCTGCATCACTTATAGAATTTGATTTGTGTGTTGGAGAGAGAGGATTGAGTTTGTGGGTTTGAGAAAGAGGACTGAGCTTAGGGTTTCAGAGAGATAGAACTAAGTTTTGAATTCAAAGAGAGAGAGGACTGAGTTTGGGGTTTCATAATGAAGAAAGGAAGAGTTGAAAGAGAGAGGAAATATACAAAGCGAGCTACTGGGCAGAGATGGGGCTGTAAAATCTCTCATTCTTATCAATCTTTGGCATCAAAGTCATAATTTCTCTTGGGTTTTCCATTGTTTTTTGCATAGGAAATTCCTAAGTTCAATTAGAGAGAGATGGGATATAGATTGACTGTGGGAGAGAAAGAGAGAGCACGAGAGACACGGCAGGAATAAGGTATTGGGGTTTTTAATTTTCTTAGGAAAATACATTTAATTTTATAATGAAATTTATCATGGGAGGGTGGAACCCTCTGATGTGCAAATTTTAAATGCTTGCAAGTGCACGAATCACTAATAGTATTGTGATGAGTTTACTCTTGAGGTCGATCTCGCAGGGAATTGCAGTGGTTAAATCCTAAATTACTTTCTTAAAATTACTAAAACAAACTCTGAAATTAAATCCTAAACACTCTAATTAAAAGATTGGTTAAGAGAAAATAAAAATAAAAATAATTAAGTAAATTAAACAAAACGAATTATGAAGAGATGAGTATAATCAATAAGAACAATTGGGAGTTTAGCTTGCTATCCAATCATGAATTGGAATATTCGGTGAATATAAAGAATTAATCAACATCCAAGATTATTGATATTTCCGCTAAGACTAGAGAATGCCATTGATCGTGTTTACTCTCAATTTATAACTAATTAATTAAATCCCATGGATCGTGTTCATCAATTAATTAGTTAAATTAAGTATAAGGAAAATGCAACCACTTAAATCACAATTTGATTTGAATCCTGATTTAAATTCTTATTTAAGAAAGCTTATTTAGGTCTAGATGATTTGTTCTCAACCTAATCTCAAATATTAACCATGACTATCAATAATAAATGGCCAATCGACAAGCAATAATCAAAAGTATGAAGAATAATGAATAAGAAATAATCCAAAAAATTTCATAAAACTAAATCCACCAAAATATCCAAAACAGTCATGGTAGCTAAGCCAAATGCCCAACAATGCGTTCAGCCGCTCATGTTTAAATCCCAATCAAAGAATTCAAGTACTAGGGTTACAAGCATATTGAAGGATAAAAGGAGCAAAGACAGAATTTTTTCCCAAATTACAAGATGAATCCTTAAGGTCTTGAAGCGATTGATCATTATCTTCAATCTTTTGATAAGCCATCTTGATGAAAGAAACCATCTCCTCCTTCAATCTCCCAAAACTCCTCTTGATAATATATCTCCAAAAACTGTCGTCCTCCCTCAAGAACTCCATTCTCTGAGTCTAAAAATTCCTATATATAGCTGTATGGATATGACTTTGTCGACAGAAAAGTCGCCCTAGGGTTTCTGTTCAGGCCGTGTGCTTCTGCGGCTGTCCAGGCCCAGTTCTGCCTGACCTTTGTCTACTAAAGCTGCCATAAAATTCTCTAGAAAAATCATATTTACAAGCCGTAAAATTCCATAGAAAATAGACATCCAGATCTTTCAAGAACATGGCTTATTTCCTGGTTCTTCCTTAATCAATATAGTTTAATCCACAAAAAAATGACACTTCTGCCACGCTGAAATCACGCACAGCCTGACCTTTGTCTACTAAAACTGCCATAACTTTCTCTAAAAAAATTATATTTATGAGCTTTAAAATTCTCCAGAAAATAGACATCTGGATCTTTCCAAGCATATATGGCTCATCTCCTGGTTCTCCATGAATCAATACAGTTTAATCCACAAAAATGACTGATCTGTACGGGTAATTCTGATAATTTAGTGAAACTCCTTTCCAAATGCTTGTGAACCTGTAAAACAATGAAAAAAAACAACTCAAAGTAAAAAATTCCTATGCTAAACATATAAATAAATACTTTAAAAAAAATACAAAATACTAGGACACATATTCGTTCATCAAATACACCCAAACCTATATTTTGCTAGTCCTCAAGCAAAACTAAAAGAACACATAAGCAAAACAAACCTAAAAACTTAAATCAACAAAACCCTCATGCCTTAATTCTTATTATGACTCATATCTAGATATCTTATGCACAATTATGTTCATAGTCTCAACACTTCACAATTTATTGCTCAAATCAAGTACACATCGCACATCCATATTCCAATGGTCGAAACACCTCATGTCAATTACCCCCAAACCTAACGTCAAGAATTCGAATTCGCTTCGACTCTAGGCCTCACAGGATTCACTCATTAAGCACACCAAACCTAGGTTTCAAACACTCATCAAGCATATGCGAATAGAAGTTATGTAAACAAGAAATTTCAAATATAAATTCGCATATGAATATGGATATCATCAAAGAACCTTGGTTCAAGTCCAGTAAATGTAAGGCCCTATAGAAACCCACATTTCCATAAAATTGAAATTGAAAAACTAGTCACTGAGATGTTTTGGAGTTATCAGATTTTCTAAAGTACTTTTTCTTCCTTATCTTATTGGTTAAAAGGATGATGACTTTTATAGATTTTGTGTTGATTATAGGGCATTAAGCTCCATCACTATCAAAGATAGGTTCCTTATTCCAATTATTGATAAGCTTTTGGATGAGCTCCATGAAGTTGTTTTGTTTTCTAAATTGGATTTAAGGGTAGGGCATAGTAATGCCCTTTGGTCTTACTAATGCTCATTCTACATTTCAAGCTAGAATGAACCTAGTTTTCATACCTTTTTTGAGGAAATTTTTCACTATACTTTTTGATGATATTTTGATAAATGGTACATCTCTTACTCAACATATTCATTATCTCAAGCTGATTCTTCAAAGTTTAGCTACTAACAAATTATATGCCATGAGAAGTAAATGTATGGTATGTGTGCAAGCTATTGAGTATTTGGGGCATATTGTCTCAAATAAAGGGGTGCAACCTGACCTCACAAGATATAAGAAATGGTGGATTGGCCAAGTCCAAAGAACCTTAAGCAGTTAAGAGAATTTTTTAGTTTAATTGGTTATTACAAGAAGTTTGTACAAAGGTATGCTTTAACTGCAACTCTTTTGACCATTCGGTTAAAAAAAGAAGATTATGAGTGGGGATGGGAGACTCAATTTTATTTTCAAGACCTTAAGCAAGCTATGACTACAATATCAATTTCGCCTTTACTAGATTTTTAACAATTTAAAATAGAGATAAATGCCTCAAATGTGGGAATTGGAACAGTTTTACATCAATCAGCTTAGAATGGCACAAGCCTATACTTATGTAAAAGAGTTATATGCAATTAGTCAAGCAGTGGTGAAATAAAGACAATATCTGTTAGGGAGAAAATTTCTTGATCATAGAAGTATCAAGAGTTTAATGAATAAGATTATTGAAACTCTTAAGCAACACCATTATTTGAGCAAGTTGATTGGGTATGACTATGATATTGTTTACAAGCTTTGGAAGGACAACACTATAGCTGATGCCTTATAAATAATTCCTATAGAAGACAAGAAAAATTCTGAGTTAATAGATAATAACTTAAACACCACCTACTTCAAGCACAACATAGAATGAAAGCCCAAGCTGATGCTCATAAGATTAAGAAATATTTTGAGGTTGGGGATTAGGTGATGGTCAAAATATAGCCTTATAAATAAAAAATTTTGGCTGCAAGATTGAATTAGAAATTGAGTAAGAGGGATACATTAGTATTTTTATATTGGGTTGTGGCACATTAGGAAATCCCAGGAGAAAGAATGACCTTCAATGGTTAAGCCCTTTCTATGCCGTTCTCCTGCAATATGTATTCGTGATTTGGTACCGAGTTCTTCTCATGGCAAGATAGAAGTATAAATGATACTAACCATCCAGGGTTGCGACACAAAAAATGCTATAAAGTACGCCTTACATTATGTCCACCTTTAGAGTAAAACTGATGTCGTTCTCTAGTTACTATGCTAGAGGGATACATCAGTACTTTTATACTGGGTTGTGGCACATTAGGAAATCCCAGGAGAGAGAATGACCTTCAATGGTTAAGTTATTTTTATGCCGTTCTCCTGCGGTATGTATTCGTGATTTGGTACTGAGTTCCTCTCATAGTAGGAGGGAAGTATAGATGATACTGATTGTCCAGGGTTGCGACATAAAAAAATGCTATTCTTATATGGGCAGGTACCCTTAAGAAATTGTTCCCTAGCTTAGACGTTGAAGGAAAGGTCAGTATTGATGGAATAGGTATTGATACAATCAATGAGTTTCATATACAATTGGAAAAATGATATTAGAAATCAGTAATAAGAAGACAAGAGAGATAGGAAATTAATTGTAGAAGAACCTACTATAGGATCAGGATACAAGGAGAGTAAGCCAAAGAACAACTCATTATTATCACAATTATTATTACCTCAATTGCTATTAATAAAAAAAACATTTACTTTTGCTGTAATTGGCTATGTCAGATTGGTTAAAGGCCAAGGATAAAGTAAGATAATCGAGAATGCTAAAGGATAGGATTTCGAGTTTTTGGGGCAAGAACTCGGAGTTATTCAGAATAAAAATTGGGTTGATCGTGAGGTTCTTGAGAGAGTTTCTATGCTTGTAGAGCTTGAATCCAAAGTTTAGAGTCAATTTGATGGGAGGAATGTTGTTGGTTTTAGGAGACGAGTTAGGTTTTGTCTAGCTGCTATGTTGGGAGGGTTTCACCAAGGCCTAAGAATTCAAGCTTAGCAATCTTAGACGTTCCAATGAGAATCTAGACGACTTGTTTGAAGGAGATGTAGTTTGGACAAAGGTGGTCGGGTATGGGTTGACAAATTCGGATCTAGTGATGGGTATTGCGACTGACTCCTAAAATCCACCTACTCAAACTTACAATAATTAAATAGGCAGATAAAAAAGCAAATATCAAGCACAACAATTTAATGTGGCTCGACAATCTTCTTGCCTATGCTACTAAAAAACTCACAATTTCATTAATCCTTAACAACAACTTTAGGGAAAAAAAATTATTACCCTCATCCAAAAATACTCAATACACCCAAAGCTCCTCACCTAACTCTAGTTATGATATTGGAATTATGAGTGTGTCTCAAATCTTCTCTAGGACCTCTTTATATATAGTATATTTTAATAATATTAAGAAAATATTAACAATATCATAGTAAACTACTACTACTTGTGCAAGGAATAATCTAATAGGAAACTAATACTACTCCTACTAGAACAACCAACTATAAAATAGGATACTGCTTTTCCCAAACTAATTAGAATTCTTCTTTGTGAGGATTTGAGCCAAAATCCTAGCAAATCTCCACCTTGGCTCAAATTCTCCACACATCATCAACAAATTTAACTTTCTTCTTGGTTGGTGTGATCCTTTCTTTTGGTTCTTTCATATCTCCTCCACCTAATTTTTCAAGCAAAACATTCCTATCCAACACATTCAAATTCTTATTGTTCATAGTAGCTTTCAATACTATATTTGATCCATTAAGAACTTGCATCTCTCTATTGCCCATAGTCCATGTATATACCATCTTATCAAGCTCCCCCAAAGAGATGATATTTGCAGCGAGAGAGGAAGAAAACTTTACCTTCTCAAGTGTCTTCATGCCTCCATCATGAAGTTTCAACCTTAAGCTTCCTTCACTATCAATTACTTTATGTTTCCCACATACGGTAGCAACTGTGACATAGGTAGGTTCCTTTATACAATCAAATTATTTCTTCTTATTGAATATGTGAATGGAGGATGCTGAATCAAGTAGTATCATATTACTCTCATCAACTTTTTCTTCATTGTGCTCAATAGCTAGCACCTCTTAATCACTTCCCTCGGTGATATTAGAACTTTCATTACTCTTTCCATCATGAATCTTCTTCTTACTCATCATTCTCAACTCTTTTAAATAACTCTTCATGGCCTTACAATAATATTGTATGTTGTTGGGAAATCACCTTAGAAATGCCCAGGTGGTGATCTTCCAAACACCCAAGTCTAGAATGACTTGTAATGATCAGAAACAGAAACAGAAACAGAAATCAAAGAAAAGAAAGAACATAGCAATTGTTATCGAGGTTCGGCAATAGCCTACGTCCCCGTGAGTTCCTCTAAACTCTCTGCACTAAATCAATGAGTTCTTACAAGTTTCAGCAACACTCCTTCAAGAATCTCAAGTTCTTGAAGAACCAAATAATAGAAGAAAGAAAGTGATAAGAACTATTACAAAGCCCTATATCCAATATATGCTACTCTCTCTTTACAACCAGCCTCTCTTTTAAATCTATTCTAGTGCCTCTCCTGTGTTTTGTGTCTTTGTACTCTCACACTTGCACTTGAAATCTCTTGTATGATCATCACTTGTGTTTACAACTTATATCACACTTATTAAGATTGAAACTAGGTAAAGTGCACCACTTCTTGACCAATCTTGAAGGTTAATATCCACCCTTAGATCTTGAGGACCAATCAACCATAGCCCTTCATCAATCCTTAGTGATCTTGTGCCTTTTGAAGATGCCCCCACGTACCTTTCAAAAGACTGAAGCAAAAGTATCAGGTGTGCCTTCAAGCCATAGCTTAGAATAGGGCAAGCCGCGGCCTGAAGAGGGCTGAAACCACACCATTTATCAACCTTGCTGGAGGTCGCGGTCTGGAGTGGCTGAGTCATGGTGCACAGGGCCAGGCCGTGGCTAACACACCCCAATCTACAGGGCACAGCCCTTCTCCCATCTTCTGGAGTTCTTGGAGGCCGAGGCGCGCACACCCCAGGCCGAGGCGCTAAGACCTGATGCTGAACCTCTTCAAACCTTATTTAAACCTTAGACAAACACCAACAATCTCTACCTTTGTCTAAGCGATTAAACTCGAACCCACTGTGCAAAGAACTCAAGATCCAAACTCATCTTGAGTCATTATATCAATCGACTCCAATCCTAAGTAGTCCAAGGCAATGATTGAACTTACTTAGAGGTAGAACCTAGGTGCCTAAATCTACAGGATTTTCCTCTGTGGCCACCTTATCCACATGAATGCATCCTTCCATAACATTTTCCCTAATGAAAAGATACCGAACATCTATGTGCTTTGTCCTCTCAAGGAACACCAGATTCTTACATAAGTGCAATGCACTTTGGCTATCTGAATACACTACCACCTGCTCTTTCAGGACCTTCAACTCTTCCAACAACCTTTTGTATCACATAGCCTCCTTAATGGCTTCTGTAGCCGCTATGTACTCAGGCTCGTTTGTTAAGAGTGCTACCATTGGCTGCAATTGAGCCTTCCAACTTATACAACATTCATTTAAGTTGAAGAAGTAAGAAGTAATCGATCTTCTTTTATCCCGGTCTGCTCCCTAGTCCGAATTAGCATAACCCTCAAGATAGATGGACTTACCCCTCTTCTCATACACTAGCCCCACATATGGGCTTCCCTTTAAGTACCTCAGCAACCACTTCATCCTAAGCAAATGTTCCTTTTCCGGGATTACTCATAAACCTGCTGAGAACACTTATTGCATAAGCAATATCTAGTCTAGTGCTTACCATGCTGAACATAACTGAACCAACCGCACCAGAGTAAGGGACCTTTTCCATTTCCTTCTTCTCTGCCTCTTATCTCGGACATTGATCGCTGGAGAACCTGAAATGACTAGCAAGGGGAGCTGATTACGCCCAAAGTATAATGCGGTAGTTGTAGCACAACTTTGGGGTGTCGATTCCACAGAGAAAAGCGATTTATAAAGGAAAAGTGCAAACCTTAACACGAACGATAACAATCAAGTGAGAAGATATCAATGATGAAGTAATTGTGTAAATAGATTGAAAAATAAAATAAAGAAACAACAAGGTTCCGGGAATCCTCCCTAGGTTCGTTGCCTTATTCCAATCTTTAATTCAGTTGTTTTTATCTCGATTGCAAGTTTCACATCCTAAACAAGCAATCGACAAATATTCAATCAAGCACATATATATACCCTAATGTAATTGATATGTATTACTCTTTCAAGTTAAGCACACATAACCTATCCTAAAGATTTATCAAGAAACAATAATATATCTTTAATGACAATATTGCAGTAATGGACAAACCTAAAAGATAAATCTACTGGACTTAATCATACCCAATAATCTTGATATAGGAAGAGCATGACTAGACTTATATCAAAGATAAAGATACAATCACCGGATTAAGAGAAAATCCTTTAATTAGATAAAAGAGTAACACATAACAATGTTTTGACAATATCACCTAACTACAACTGAATCAAGAAAGGGAAATAGGAATAACTACACCTAGGGATTCATCCCTTCGCCTTTCTTGGAGATTAGTTCGCTATGAAGTTCATGGTTGAAATCTTTGATGGAGGGGAGTGTGGTAGCCTTCTTGAGTTTTTCAGACTTCAAAAGATATCTTTTCTAAAACCCTAAGTGATCTATTTATAGTACAAGAGGTCTAAGGATATTCTAGAGTTTAAACAATCATTAAAGTCCTAATTAGGTCATAACTCGGAAACAAACTTTCGAGTGCGCGTCGCGACTCTCACTTTCTCGCGCTGCAGCTCTGACTATTCTTTGTTCTGGAGAGCTTCTGGGTACCGCGGCCCTGTCTAGTCCAGGCCATGGCTCTGACTGGTGCTAAAGTCTTGTGAAGGTTCTGGGCATCGCGGCCTTGTCTAGTCCAAGCCGCGGCGTACATTGAAGGAGGATTAGCTCTTTCGGGCAAGCTTCTGGAGGTCGAGGCTTAGATATTTCCAGGTTGCAGCGCACACACTTAAGACTTGATTCTCTTCGTTTGGTCCTTCTGTAATCATGCCTTCGCTTTAGTATTCATTGAGTCATTGTACTTCAAGCAATGATAGTTTTTCCTTCCCTTTTGGACTCAAAGTACCTAAAAGTGCACTGAAATGGATCAACAATTCAAGAATACCACTTTAGAGTTATTAACGAATAAAAGTGCAATTAAAACCTAAATCAACCCTAAAATGCTAATAATTAAGTACTATTAAGATGCATTTTATGGCTCTTATCACAACGCCCAACTAGCTTATTGCTAGTCCTTAGCAATTCAAGCGAAGACAAGAGATGAATTCTATGGTAGGAATCAAAACAAGGTAAAGCAATGCTAGTGTTAAACCAAGAGCAATTTACTTTTTGTCTCAGAAAGTGCACATAATATACAGCACATAGATTTATTAAATATCACTTAAGTCCAAAAATAATCCAAGCATCAATCTTAAAATCGTTATCGACTCTTAACATCCATCTTACCACAATCCATTGGTCCAAACACCCGGATGATTTTAAGCATAACATTCATGAATACAAGTCTTAGCCTCTAAAAACATAATGAATTGCGTGACATCAATCATAAATCAAGCTCCATAGGCTTATTTTTCAAATCACTCTCCACTATTGTAGAAAAATCACACTACATGGGATCAATAGGTCTTTAATAAGCTTGTAACGTTAGGCTAAGGTAAAGGTTAAGAAAGAACGGGAAGGATTAAACAAGTAAAAGAACTCAGTTTCTTAAGTTAAACACAACTACTTTAAGAACTTAGATAACTTTACTTCAACACCCAACTCTTTCAACCATTTTTTTATAAGAGTATATCTCTCGATAAGTCACCATTTTTCTTTTCTTTTCTTCTTTCTTTGCCATACTTCACTTCCCTTTTCTTCTCCTTTTTTTTTTCTTTTCCACAACCCCAATCTTATCTCTTTTAATATATTTGGGTTATGGTAGTAATCTTTTTTTTTCCTCATATTTCCGTCCTTACTCCTCTTAAGTGCTTCTCAACAAATGTGCATACTAAGTTCTTTTAAAAGAAGGGTGAGGATAAAATATTTTTATTCTCATAAGGGTAAGTGAATGGGTCATTGAAAGAAATAAGGCACAAATTCTTATTTTTCTTTTTAAAAAAAAGGCTCAAACAGGTGACTAACGATAAATATAGCAAGGGTAAGTTTGAAAGGCTCAAACAGTTCAAAAATGGCCTATATCATATCCTAAGTGGTGTGTATTCTAGGAATTCGCCTCAAGTGATTACCAAATAAGTTCTAGAGCTTGTCGAGACCGTAAAAGTATTCACAAAAGATTCACACATAAAACTTCTCTAAATGTTTTAGACTAATCATACAATCTTACCGCAAACTAGTGTCTCAAACTAAATGAAGATTGACACTTAAATTATTCTCAAACCGAAGCAAGATTTAACTTCTTCTAAATGCTATATGCTATCTCAATTAAGTTCATATCATTGACATGTGAATTAACTCTAAAGTTAACACAAAGCATGCTAAAATCAGATAAAAAGGGAAAGTAACACAAAGCAGTTCAATGAAAACAAAATACGTTTCCTCCACCCCCAACTTAAAAATTGCATTGTCCTCAATGTTAAAGATAAAGGAAAGGAAACTTCCTTTGTAAGCAAAAGTGCACACACGCTGAAAATTGTGTACCATCATGTGAACTACATGCCATTCCTCTTACTGAAATTTCGATTTACAATATAGAACAAAACAACAAAAGGAAAGCAACTTCGGTGTACCATTAAGATTCCCACCGTATGTTAGGTGAACACATGAAGTGGAAAGAAATAACTAAAAATGAAAATAAAGTATGATAAATAAAATAATGAAAAGGAAAAGAAAAAGAATGTTAGTACAGTCATTTGATAATAAGTAAAATAAAATAAAAAGAACCAAACAAGATAGAACCTAAAACTAATCCTCTATATTATCATCCTCTTCTTCATTCTCTTAACCATCCTCAGGAGTTGGATCAAAAGATGAACCCGGATAGGGTGGCAAAGTGGTAAAGTGATCCATTTCACAACCAGTAGCAGAGGCAAGGTGTTGGTACATCTGACCAAAATAAGAGTACACCCCCGCTTGATAATTAGCTTGCCTAGCCAAGAAATGCTCCTGACAATCAAATCTATCATGCAAAAATTTATGTTGCTTATCAAAACGAATCTCTAAATGCTCAAGGCGCTCTGCAACAGTGAAGTGCCTAGGAGGAGGAAGAGCTGCAATCGTCGCTCTCTCTCCCGGAACTGGCGGCCTTGAGGCTTTAATTTGAGTGAGCATGCCATCATCGATGGGCTTCTTTGGTTGCTGGGCGTCCTCATCAGGACTGTACTGAACTCCAACTTGGATGTAGAATTGGTTAATTAAGAAAGGGAAGTACAATCCAAGCTTTTGTTGTACAGTGTGTATGATAGAATGAAATAGGATCTGGCCCACATCAATAGTCATGCCCATCAAAATGGCAAAAATCAGCATAACTCTCTCAACAGTAAGGTCACTATAGTGTTTGGTAGGCATCAATCTCTGACATACAAAATATTGTCAAGCTCTAGCATTGACAATCAGAGAAGTACCAGGCAAGGTTACAGGGGTATCACTTGTCATTTTCCATGTAGTGCTCGGAATACAAAGAGTATTGCAAATTTCTTCATAATTAATATTAGACGCATAAGCAATATACTCACTATTTTCTATGTCAGGGAGCCCCTAGAATCTGTTGATAGATGTGCTTCTAAAAGAAACTATTTTTCCTCTCACTCTCACCTTACCATTCCTATGTTCTTCTACATTAGCATAGAATTCTCTAACCACATTTGTCAGGGAATAAGGTGGTTGGCTAGCAAATGTACCCCAATGTCTATCAATAATCATTCTAAACAAGGTGGGTTTTGCTCTCTCTGTTATATTGAATCCTCACTCATGAATGAGTTTTTTAGTGTGCATCATCCTAACAGATCTCTCACTAGCCAACTAACAAATTTTCCCTAATCATACTCCTGTTCTTATTTCTCCCTTTGTCTCTTAGGTTTAGGTGCCATTTGAATCAAATATGTAGAACAATAGTACTAATTCAAAATCAACCACCCAAATAGCACAAATGAATAACAAAGAGAAGAAATTTAGCTTACTTGATGCCCAAAGTTGGAGAGAAGAAAGACTACCCACCAACTTCAAGTTTTCTTGATGAACCCAAAATCACCTTAGTACCAAGCTTTTTGGAGAAATGTCCAACAAAATCTGCAATATAAGTGCAAAATCCTACAAGAAATGATGTTAGAATCAAGAAATTTTGAATAAAAAAGAGTGGGTAAGTGAGGGTTTGGAGAGAGGATGAGAGAGAGAGAGAGGTGTGCTGCTGTAATCTCAAATTAGAAATGAAGAGGGAGTGCTGGAATTTTGCTTTAAATGGACCAGGGCACGAGTGGGCGCTGCAGCTTGCTCTTGGGGGCGCCGCGGCTCGAGCTGATGTGTGTGTGTGTGGCCATGCTGGGCGCTGCAGCGAGCACAGTGCTGTGGCACGGTGCACGGGTTGTCCTGCTGGGCTGGTGCTATGCGTGCACACTGTGCACTGCAGCGCGCACAGTGCTGGGCCTAGATGCATGGGCTGTCCTACTGGACCTGTTTTCTACACACACAAAAAAATTTGTTTGTTGCGAAAAGAAAGAGAAAAATAAAATAAAATAAGCCAAATAAATAATAATAAGTTATAAGCACAAGTGATCATCATATAAGAGAATTCAAGTGCAAGTGTGAGAGTGCAAAGACACAAAACACAGGAAAGGCACTAGAATAGATCTAAAAGAGAGGTTGGTTGTAAAGAGAGAGTAGCATAGATCGGACAGAAGGCTTTGTAATAGTTCTTATCACTTTCTTTCTTCTCTTCTTTGGTTCTTCAAGAACTTGAGATTCTTGAAGGGGTGTAGTTGAAATTTGTAAGAACTCATTAATTTAGTGCAGAGAGTTCAGAGGAACTCATAGGGACGTAGGCTATTGCCGAACCTCGATAACAATTGTTGTGTTCTTTCTTTTCTTTGATTTCTGTTTCTGTTTCTGATCATTACAAGTCATTCTAGACTTGGGTGTTTGGAAGATTACCACTTGGGCATCTCTAAGGTGATTTTCCAACAGTGGTATCATAGCTGTGGTCCAAGAAAAATGGGTATCAAAGCTGGAACAGAAAGTATTGGAAAAAGACTCCAAGAATCAAAGGCCAACTTCTTGGGTGATTCAAGAACGGTGCTGGGATCAAGATCTAATCGTGTTCTTGAGGGCGATTCAAGAACGGTATTGAGATCTATCTTTGATCAAGTTCTTGTGATTTAGAAGTTTGGGAATGCAATTATGGGTGCTGCATAAATCTGGGATTTTCCCCATAAGATGGCTTCAAATTTCATTGTTGAGAAGTTTGATGGGAAAAGAGACTTTGCCCTTTGGAAGCGGAAGATCAAGGTTGTTCTTATGCAACAGAAGGTGGACTTGGCTATTGGAAAAGATGATGCTTTTCTAGTAAGTATCACGAAGGACCAGTGGATTGAGATGAAGAAGATGGAATACAGTACCATTTCCTTACATATGTCGGATAGTATGACAAGGGAGTGCGGAGACTCAAAAGATCCAGCTGTCATATGGAAGAAACTAGATGAGTTGTTTCTTACCAGGACTCTCCCTAATAAGATTTATCTTCTTAAAAGAATTTTTGTTTTTAAAATGGATCCTAATAAAGAGTTGCAAGATAATTGATGTGTTTAATAAGCTAGTTCAAGATTTGAATAGTTGTAGCATAACATTCCCGGATGAACAATTGGCTGTTATTTTGTTGAATTCTCTTCTTGATTGTTTTGATAATTTGATTAATGCAATTGAATATGGAAGAGATACTTTAACCAATGAGATTGTGATCAATGCCATAAGGACTCATGATTTCAAAGCCAAGATGAGGGAAGCATCAAGTGGAGAAGGGCTGTTCGTTAGAGGAATGCCAGTAACTCGGAATAGCAGTAGCATTCATGGCAACTACCGTGAGAAATCAAGAGGTAGAGGGCAGAGCCATGGGAGATCTCATTCTAAACCGAGATTTGGAGGAAAGAGATGTTTCTACTGCAACAAGGAGGGATTTTTAGGAAAGATTGCAAGAAGAAGATGTGGGATGAGAAAGGAAGAAGCCATACCAACAGGTGTCCTATCTCTCCATAATAGAAGCGCTCGTTGTCACTATCATCTCTAGGCCTAGATTTAGATCTCCACCTTGAGTCATTATTTATTCTCCATTGACTCTACCCTCTGTTAGGAAATATGATGATTGAAAATCCAAATTAATTGAGTTAGCACAATAATCTGAAAATAATGAGCAAAAAAAATTAATAGAGAGAGAAAGAGGGACACAGGGATTTATAGAGGTTCAATGATGTGCCTTCGTCTACTTCTTCAATAGGCCTCCTCCCATTCTACTGAGTTATACTAATCTTAACGATTACACCTATATTGGATTTCTAAGTTCCAAGCAAACCTTTACACCTTGTCTTGCTTTACAGGTAGCAAGAAAACCTTACAAAAGAAATCTCTCTCAAACTCTTACTTTTACATTCTATAAATTTAACCACTACCGAAGTAGTAAACAAGACTAAATCTTTAAGCTTTGTGTAAAACTGAGACTAAATTCTCTCTTCTTGCTCTTCTACTGAACTACCTTCAACGGCTGCTGATTTATAGCTTCAGTAAAGCTTTCACAAAAGACAACTTTTGAAACTTTCCTTTTCAAACTAATATCTCCTTAAAAGTAGATCCTCTGATCTCCAACGGTCTTCTCCTTAGTAGACTGGTCTTCTGACTAGACTTCATAAAACACTGAATCTTATATCAATCAACCCACCAATAAATTGTTACTTGTTGATAGTCGACTAGTTCTCCTTAGTAGTCGGCTCACTAGTCGACTGGTTCTTCAAAGTAGTCGATTTACTAATAAACTAGTTGTAATACCCGTATTCGAAAAGTAAGGGTAATGAAATAATTTAATAAATATGATATAGAATTAAAATAAAATAATATATACGTTAAAATTTTATTATTTGAATAAAATAATTCTTTAGAAAAAAAAGTGGATGCGTGATGGTGTGGATACAAAGAAAAGAAAAGAAAAGAAAAGAAAAAAAAAAGGAGTGTCTAGGTGAGTTGAAGGAAAAAGAAAAAAAAGTGAAAAAAAAATATGGTGCCAGGTGTTGGCTGTCTAACATGTTAGACAATAAGCTAACAACATGGTGTTGTGCAAAAATCTACCTAAATTAATAAGCAAATAATTGAACAGTTTTACTTGTAAGTGCACAAGGTTAACATAGTAGTATAGTGTGCAAATGGGATATCATCTCCACAAGGATTGGTAAATTTTGATTTAGAATTAAATTTGCAATATTAAATGAGAGAAATAAATATTGAGTTTGAATCGATAATGATAAAAGCGTAGGGACTTGATATCCACCACTAATCATGCTACCACAACAAAACAATATGCCAATGTTTTAATCATGTCATGAATACCTAATGTTGTCAGCCTAAGGGCATGGTGTATACTCCTTAAGCTATTGATTTCCCTAAGCAATGAGTTAGGCATGGTGTATACTCTAACTCTTTTCTTTCTTAAAGGATTTAGCATGGTGTATGCTAAGTTGTTCCTTAAGAAAGCATAATATCTGTGGAAATCGACAAACACACGAGACCTACAGCATGGTATATACTCCCGGTTTCCCATGTTGATCAACCCAAGAACCTGGCATGGATTTCTTTTGTCACTATTGTTAAATCCAGGACTTGGTCATCCAAATTCATTTAACTAACTAGTCCATACCACATGCATTCAAGAAAACAGGTATTAATCAAGTTAAGCATCATAATATAAATATCGCAAATGCGCTAATACTGAATTATTGAGTAAACATAATCAGGGCTTCAATCAAGCCCTTACTAGTAAATTAGTTACACATGAGTTTTGATGTTAAATATCTTCATAAAAGAAACCCGAAAAATACTGGCTAATTCTCCTCTCCAATTCTTTTCTCCAAAAACTAAAACTAAAAGGGAGATCCGGTTTCTGTGTTTTACAGACCTATTTATAAGGTTTAAGGAAACCTGGAAAACCTAACTTGCAAAACAAAACCCTAACCCTACTTTCCAAAATAGGTTATGCCGTTTTACTGCATGTGTGCGCTCGATCACACACTGGTGCGCTCGATCGCAAGGTGTGCTCCAGCCTAATTCTTGTGCGCACAAGTGCTAGTGCGCTCGATCGCACTATGTGCAGTTTCTAGTTCTTCTAGTTTTTTTTTTTTTTTTTTCAAACCAAATAATGCTCCCTTTTTCTTTAATAACCTAGTAAAACACATAAAGCATAGAAAAGATATAAAATAGCATGAAATAACACAACTAGGAACTTAACAAATGTAAATTAAGGGGCTTAAATATGAATATTTAAGCACTTATCACACCCCCAAACTTACATATTGCTAGTCCCTTAGCAATACGAAGCTAAAAAACTAACAGAAAAATAATAACAAAAAGATAAATCTATCATTCATGGTATCCAAAAATTTAGGTTGCACACAAAACCATGATATTCATTTAATGAGCAAGCTTAAAATACAAACCCATCTTCGCAATGAATAAGAGTTTTAAAATTTAATTACTTACACGAGGCTGGCTAAGGCATCACAAGTCTGACTTGGTGTATGGTGAACTAGCACATAAACGATAAAGCTTCCAAATAACTCCAATGTGTAGTGTTTCGGTGTCTCAAGTTTTACCGAATTTCCTATCAGGATGAACAAAAATGGCATAGTTTTATTTCCTTCTTTTCTTTCATTATGAGATTTTTTTTGCCATGTTTAGTTCCCTTAAGCTTTCTAATTAACCCATGTAGCGAGTGTTTAGTCAATGAATCCCAAACCATATGGTTTTAGGATATTAGGTGTAAAGACACCTCTAAGGGCTTACTAACTCAAGTAAAAAAGGCTACGGAACTAACTGATCTTAATGCTGCCAAGCAAAATTCTCACATTTTGACGTGAATACTCACTGCTTCCTGAGGCAAGAGGTGATGAGTGCTAAATATTACATGTTTTAGCCCCTTAGTTTACATTTGTTGAGTTCTTAATTATGTTATTTCGTGCTATTTTATCTATTTTCTGTGTTTTTATAGGTTTTGGAATAAAATGAAGCAATGTGGAAACGTCAGGGCTTAAAGAGCAAAGCTGAGGATGCCTAGTGCGATCGAGCGCATAGGACATGCGATCGATCGCACCTGCGATCGTGCACACACGGTATGAGATCAGTCGCACCTGCGCTCGAGCGCACTAGACTTGCGATCGATCGCAAGTGACTCACACATCCCACATTGGAAAGGAAACATTTGATACTGCATATATATTGCAGGGCACTGTGATGCGCTCGAGCGCAACAGGGCTTCGATCGATCACAGTTGACTCGCACATCCCACATCGGATAGGAAGCACTTATAATGTGCCAGACGCATTGCATCGCACCATGCGGCGATCGATCGTACCATGCTGCGATCGAGCGCACCAGACTTGCGATCGATCGCAAAGAGGCAGTATCCCACATCGAATTTACAGCTCATTGTACTCCGAGAAATCCCTTATATAAACACTATCTCACCTTATTATTCAGTGTGCAGTCTGGTGGATTTCTACTAGCATTCTAGTAGATCTCCTAAGGGCTTTTGCCACCACCGGGGGATGTACTGCCCAACAGTGTGTGAAATTTCTCCCAATGTACAGTCAGTTTTAATTTTTTTCAAGTTTTTAATGCTTAGCACTTTTTATTGTGAAATTTAGTTTCATGATGATGGGTGGCTAAAATTTTCAGCTAAGGTTGAAGATGAAGCCTTGCCATTGTTTGGCATTATATTTTCAGATATGTTTATGCAATTTTGATATGTTTAGTTTAAATGTTCTATTTCAATTGTTTGAGTAAATTCTTACGATTGATAGTTTTTAATTGTTCTGTTGGATATTTTGTGTGATTCATCCGATGGATTCATCGAATCCTTTTCGATTAAATTGGATTTCCTTTGTGATTTGTTAAAAGCGGATACATTGAATGCTTTTGGTTTAATTGGGATATTCGTTGTTTTTTGTTTAAGTTGGATTCATGGAATGTTTGGATAGATTATTTTTATATAGAACATGAAGATATATGCTTTACTTTGGTTGGGTGGATTCTGAAACCTTAGTGTTTTTATCATTAGTTTTTAAATCAATTTAGTTTAGTTTATATATAATTCACAATTCGGAACTAGGTTAAAATAACGTTAGTTTAGATAAAAAAAGCTATTTTCACAACGCATTCCCTGTGGATTCGACCTCGCACTTGCACAACACTATATTGCAAACAACTCGTGCGCTTGCGAGTAATTTAAAACTCACAACAAGTTTTTGGCGCCGTTGCCGGGGACTGTTTTTGTTTGTGAAATTTTTGTCTAAATTGATTTTATTTTTCTACTAGTTTAGTTAGCATTTTTGTTTTATTTTTCTTTCTGTTTTATTTTATTTTGTTGCTTCTGCTAGTTAGTTTGTTTTACTGTTTGTTTGGTGTATGCTTGGTCGGAGATCCCTGAATTTAGAATTGACACCTTTAGATCCCGATTTAGAAAGAACTCTTAGGAGACAGAAGAAGTCACTTGCTGAACAAGAGATAATTGAGATGGGTGAAAATTTGAGGAACCAAGAGCAACCTGGAGCGTGGAACGTGGACTCCACCACGTCCCTAGAGTTTTATTCGCACCAGTTGCGACTAACTTATCTTCCTGCATCGTGTTGCCACCCACCAATGCTACCCATTTTGATTTAAAGCCACATGTCATCCAACTCCTACCCTCATTTCATGGCTTAGATCTTGAAAATCCTTACAGCTATGTAAAGAAGTTCAAAGATATTTGTGCCACGTTCAAGTTCCATAACTTTTCTGAGGAGTCAGTCCATCTTAGACTTTTCCCTTTTTCTCTTCATGATAGAGCTAGGGCATGGTTGGATTCCAACACGTTTGGGTCTATTACATCTTGGGAAAATCTGCTGAGTAAATTCTATAATAAATTTTTCCCAATGTCTAGAGTGAATGAGTACCGAAAGGAGATTAGTTCTTTCACTCAGGAGGAGGATGAGAAGTTTTCTGAGAGTTGGGAGTGTTTTAAAGAGTTACTGTTGTTGCGTTTATCTACCTAAATAAATAGGTGAATAATCGTACTAGTTATACTTGCAAGTGCACAAGGTCATCAGTGTAGTCTAGTATGCGAAAGCAAGGTCATCTCCACAGGGATTGGTAAAGTTGCTTTTTAGAATTAGTTTCTCAAAAGTAAAAAGAGATAAATATTTGTTGGAAGGTGATTTGATAATAATAAAGACATAGGGCTTTGATATCCACCACTAGTCATACATTCCCAATGTGTATAAGGTATCAATGCACTAGCTTTATTATGTATACCTACTGGTTGCCAACCTAAGGGCATGGTATCTACTCCTTAAGCTATTGATTTCCCTAAGCAACGAGTTAGGCATGGTATCTACTCTAACTCTTTTCTTCCTTAAGGGATTCAGCATGGTATCTGCTCGAGTTGTCCCTTAAGAAAACATAAGTACTGTGGAAATCGACAACCACATGAGACCTAGGGCATGGTATCTACTCCTGGTTTCCCATGTTGATTAACCTGGGTATCCGGATAAGATATCCCTTGTTACTAATGTTAGATCTAGGACTCGATCATCCAAATTGATCTAACTAACCCATCCATATCACATGCATACGTTGGCCTTACACATACATATGAGGAATTTAAATAAGCACAGGTGTTAATCAAGTTAAGTACCATAATAAGCTATTGGCAAAGATTTTATCAATGAATAAAAATATGGGAATGCATAACTAGGGCTTCAATCGAGCCCTATAAGAGAGTTAGTTACACATACTAACTGAAATAAACATTATAAATAAACTAAACATAAAGGAGAAGAATAAACCCGAGAGAAGAGGCGTCGATTCTCTCCCAAGCCCTCAACTCCAAGTAAAAGAAAAGAGAGAAGTGTTTTCTATCTAAGGTGTGTCTTTTGTGTGTGAGTTACAAGTGTATTTATAGGTTTTTGAGAAGTCCTAAGAGAACCATGAGTTCCTAAACCTTCCTAAAACAATAATTCTCTTATTTCCAAAATAGGATTCTTTAGTTTACTGTTCACGCCCGTACATGTGCGCTCGATCGCAGTGTGCCTTGCGCTCAATCCTTCAAGTGTGCGCACAATCGCATTGTGCGCTCGATCGATCGCAATTTGTGCAGAGAATGCTCCAGGGCTTCCAGATTTCTTCATTTAAGTGCCAAAACTGCTTCTTTTTATCCAAGGCCCTATAAAAAATATATAAAACACACAAATGGAGTAAAAGAGATAAAATTAACGTAATTAAGGACCTAACAACTGTAAATAAGGGAGCTTAAATATGAATATTTAAGCATCTATCACACCCTCAAACTTACATATTGCTAGTCCCTTAGCAATACTAAATTAAAAACTAAAACGAAAACATAGATAAATCCAATGTTATAGTGTCAATCAAAAATCTAGATCTTGCACAACATTATGATGCGCATTCATGAGCAAGTGTAAACAAATTTTTACAATAATTAAAAGTTTTGAACGCAAACCATTTTCATGAGGTAGCTTAAGACATCACAAATTTGACTTTAGTGTGTGGTGACTAGCACACAAAAGATTGGGTTTCCAAGAAATTCAAACGTTTATTGTTTCGATGACTCATGATTCACCAAACTTCCTATTAGAGTCAACAAATATGGCATAGACTTTTATTTGTGATCTTTTTGCCGAGTTAGTTCCCTTAAGCTTTCTTGTTGACTCGTGTAATGAGTGTTTAGTCAATGACTCCCAAACCAGATGGTTTTAGGGCATTAGGTGTAAAGACACCCCTAAGGACTTACTAGCTCGAGTCAACAAGGCTACGAAACAAAACTGGTTTTAATGCTACCACTTAGAATTTTCCACCTTTTGACGTGACACTCAATGCTTACTGAGGCAAGAGGGCCAGTTACTCAGCGGAAGATTTGTTTTTATTGATCATTAGGAGCATTTTATTTATTTATTTATTTTTTTTTAGTATGAATCAGTCTTTTCTATTTTTATATGCCAAAATGTTAATCTAATAGGTCATCTAGTTCACAATCAAGCAAAAGAAACATACCAATCCAAATAACATGTCATACCCCACACAATTATGTGCTAATGTGCTCGTGATAGTTTAAGTTAAACTTGTGAATCCTTAAATGCCTAAAAGGCAGTGATCTAGGTTCAAAACTTGATTATTGGCCTATATGTTCAAAGTGTTAAGCTCGCTGATGAAGTCGAATCATAAAGTTTTGTTGAGATCACAAAAAAGTTTATTGGACAGAATGAACATACATTTATCTATGAAAATAGCAACAAAACAAAAAAATGTGGGACATAGTGAGTGTGTGAATGTGTCCCATACCCCCAAACTTAAATTGCACATTGTCCCCAATATGTAAATAGCAGGGAAGGAGCTGACGTGGGAGGTGGAGAGCTAATGGCTGGCATGGCTTGTAGCACGCCCCCAAACTTTAACCAGATGCACTGACTTGAAAAAGAAAGAAAAGCAAACATAAAATGAAAAACAAGTAATAATAGTAATAAAAATAATAGACAAGTAAACTATAAAATACAAATAACTATAAAAAGGATATGCAGTGGGGTGCCTCCCATGAGCGCTAAGTTTTACGTCTTCAGCTAGACGTGGTACTCTCTCACTGCTGATCATCAGGTGTTGCAGTCGGAGAGGTACTGGGTGCCAGAGGTAGGCGATCAAGAATGGCCTGCAGCATGGCCTCCTGTCGTATGAAGCGTGCCTCCAAACTGTCGATTCACTGATGTAAAAGTGTGGTGGCGGCAGCAACCTCGCCTCGAAAGGAGGATAGCTCAGCTAAGAAGTGCTGGGACTCGGTGTGTCCCATGGCCGAATGGTCCTCCTCGCGTACCGGGCTCATGACCGGGGTCTTGGTCTCCATGCGATCCTCCTCAACTCGTTCAGCTGCTGGAGCAGGTACTGGGGGACCTCGTGGCATGTATGATATGCTCTGTGTCCATTGAGTCCTCCCAAAGAAAGGATGCTCTCGTACTGGCTCGTCACTGTAGGTCCCTTTAATCCCTTTCTTCTTGAGGATGGAGGTGAGTAGGAACGGGAAAGAGAGACCCCAAGCATTAGCCGTGGTAGTCTGACGGCCACGTACATGATCCCAGAACTTGTGCAGCTGGCTCCAAATGACAGACGGGATGGAGTACCAGTGGCTTCTATGGAAGGCGTATAAAGTCTGGAGAAACTGGTCTCGCCGCTGTGTCTTGTGCCCCAATGGACACACATTTCACTGGAGGATCGTGTCGATTAGCCATAGTCGGGGAGGCAGCTTGGACCGGTCGGCTATATTGTTATGCCTGTCGGTATACTGGCCAGCGCACATGTCTGTGATGATCTTGACCAAGGCAAAACACTCTGATTGCTCCTCGATATCAGTGTCCTCAGGAGGGGACTCATTGGTGCAATGAAAAGCAGTGGCGATATCGGCACTAGTTACCTCGATGTTCGTGCCCTGAACTGACGCAGTAAGGACTCTCGGTCTGCTGCAGTCGAAAGATAGATGCTGATAAAACTGGACTACGAGCTGGGAGTAGGCAGTGGAACATACTGGCCTAAATAGCCGCTTCATCCCTTAATGGCGGAATGCTTGGACGACCCATTGCGTGGCGTCCATGTGCCGGAATATGTCATCTATAGCGAAAATGGTCTTGAACAATAGCTTGCGTTGCTCGATACTGGGCCGGGATGAGGAGGCACTACTGCTGGATGCGCCGAATGTGGAAACAGACGGTCGAGACATGTTGTGTTCTAGGTTCTGCTTGATTTGCGATCGATCGCAATCTGTCTATGCGCTCGATCGCAATCTGTCTATGCGCTCGATTGCAAGTACCGTGCGCTCGATCGAACACGGTCAGACTTTTCTCGAACAGGTGGTGTGCACCAAAAAACTAAGCGATGGTTTGTAAGACTTGAATTCGTACCTAGCCTCCTGCAAACAAGACAAACCCCAAACATACACAAATATTAAAATGTATAGATAAGAATTTAAAGCAAAATATAGAAATCTGTGTGGATAAAAAAAAATAATTGGGTACCGTGTATGTTGACCCAATGTGGAAGAAAGAGGGGGTAAACGGTGGGGATGGCAGAGGATGGTGGTGATGGGGAAGGACGGTGGTGAGGGTTTAAATTAGCAGGGAGGTCTGCGAGTGAGCGTGAGCGCGCGTGTGCAGAGTGTGAGCGAGGGTGTAGGTGTACAGAGAGGTGAGTGAAGTGAGTGCGTGAGTGAATGTTTTCAACTTATAAATGTCTCTGCCTCAAGTGCGCTCGATCGCACTCGGGGTGCGCTCAATCGCACTTGTGCGCTCGAACACGTTTTAGGGACACGCTCGATCGCACTGGAGGGTGCGAGCGATCGCAAGTATGGCACATGGACTCAAGTAAAAATTTATCTTAGCTAAAAGAAAATGATTTATTGAAATGAATTTGTTAGTGGCCTCAGTACCACTAACCTTACCAGAGGTGCTTGAGCTTAATAGGTGATCAAATTTTTACTTTGCTCAAGCACTCTCTTGCTACCGTGCTAGTTGTTTGGAAAGAGGCACGTAGAGTCCACCTCTTGAAGCTCTAGTGCTTGTGTTTTAGCTGTATACTGTACTGATTCAAGTGCTGTTGATAATTTCTTCATCTCCCATCTTGATATCTGGTCAATATAATAAGGAAAAGTAGTATGAGTAAGTGCAGGAGGTTCAATTTGAAGAGCACACTTACTTGTAGGTTTTGGTGTGTCCTTGAAAAGGTGCACGTCTTTAATCACATTATCCTCCTCCGGCCTAATGTTCACTCTTATGTCCTCATGGTTGGGGATAGTCTCTAATGTAGTGGTGCGATAGACCTGAGAAGTTTTCTCAACAACACTTTGCATGAAATTTACATTAGAGTATTCATTATCCTCATTAGTTGATTGTAATGTTTTAAATATTTTAAATTCCATTTCCTCATCATTTACTTTCATAGTGACTATACCCCTTTTTACACTAATATTAGTGTCAGCAGTTATCATAAAGGGGCGTCCTAGGATGATGGGGAGAGACAGTGGCAAAGTACACTCTTCCATATCTAATACTATAAAATCAGCAGGTATAATGAACTTTCCTACTCTTACCAATACGTCCTCAAGGATACCTCTTGGTCTTTTGATGCTTCTATCAGCCAATTGCAAAGTGACGGAGGTTGGTTGAAGTTCTCCCAAACCTAGTGTTTCGTACACACTATATGGTAGCAGGTTAACACTTGCTCCTAGATCCAATAATGCATGCTCAAACGGCTGGTCACCTAGCCTGTAAGGAATAGTAAAACTACCAGGATCTTTTAGTTTAGGTGGTAATTTTCTTAAAAGTACAGCACTTACCTCTTCCTTTAAGGCTACCGTCTCATGCTCCTGGAACTTCCTTTTGTTAGTGCAATAGTCTTTTAAAAACTTAGCATATGCAGGAATTTGTTTAATGGCATCTAACAAAGGAATATTAATTTTTACTTTCCGCAAGGTTTCAAAAATATCAATTAGTTTATTGACTTTCTTCTGTTTTACTAACCTTTGCGGGAAGGGTGGAGCATTCACCTTCTCCGTCTCACTTACCCTTGATGCTGATGGTATTTCTTTGGATGCTGCTGTCGAATCCTCGGATCCAATCACTTTGCCATTTCTCAAGGTTGTGATAGCTTTGAGTTATTGATGCCGTCCAGGGTTGGGTAGTGTTTGATCTGGGAGCTCTCCTTGCTTTCTGCTACTGAGCTCTTTAGCTAGTTGTCCTACTTGTACCTCTAGTCTTTGAATTGCTTGCTCATGTGCCGTATTGGTTTGTTTTTGCTGAGTCATGAACTGTTCTTGCAATGACACCAGTTGTCTTACTAGACTTTCGAGGTCGTTCTTCTTTGGTTCAGAATTAGCATGAGCAGTGGGCTGCGGGTTTCGTTGCTGTCCTTGGTTGTTCTAGTTGTTGCTCCATGAGAAATTTGGGTGATTCCGCCATCTAGGGTTGTACATGTTGGCATATGGGTTGTTCTTCGGTGGATAGTTGTTAGGCCCCACGTAGTTGGCTTGTTTTGGATCTGCAGATGAGTACAAAGGACACGTATCAGTATTATGGTCATATTGAGAACAAATTGCACATACCTGGAGTGGGGTGGATGGTAGGCTGGATGAGGCATTTTGAATAGTCATAGCTTTTACAATCATATCGAGTTTCCTCTCCATTGCTGCCATTTGAGGTGAAGATCCTCTATTTATATTTACCTCATACATACCTTTACCCTTGGTCACATGTCTACCTCGAGAGGAGAATTGTTGGGTGTGCTCGCTGAGGGTTTCGAAGAGCTTCATTGCTTCTTCACTGCTTTTCTCCATTAGGACTCATCCACAACCTGAATCAATAATACATTTATTAGTATCATTCAAACCTTCATAAAAGGCTTATACCAGTTCATCTTGAGGTAGGTTATGGTGTGGGCATTTGAGTAGCAAGTCATTGAAGTGTCCCCATGCTTCAAAGAAGAGGTCCCCATCCTTTTGTTGGAAGGACTGGATCTCCTTCCTCATTTGTCTCGTCTTTTGGGCTGGGAAGAACTTCTTTAGGAACTTGCTTGCCAACTCCTCCCAAGTGTGGATGGAAACTGCAGGCAAAGAATTATACCAAAGTTTAGCATTATCTTTCAAGGAAAAAGGGAACAGAATTAACCTTATTCCTTCTTGGTCTAATCCTTGTATGTGCTGGAACTTGCAAAGATCGAAGAATTCTCGGAGGTGCAAGTGTGGATCTTCGTTAGGAGTGCCTCTAAAATGAGTCAAAGCGTTCAAGATTTATGGAGATATGTAATAATTTCCCGCCGCCTCAGGTTGATATGCAATGCATGATGGTTGATCAATGTTCCGAGGGATAAAGGAGTGCTTCATCAGTACTCATGCAGGTGGTTGTTGGTTCTTGAGCTGTTTCGCCATTTTTGTTTCGTTCTCGATTTCTTCTTCGTTCTCCTCGAAGTTGTTCCTTAGCTTTTGTTGGATAGTCTGCTCAAGCTCGGGATCGAGGGGAAAGAATTCTGGATGACGGGATCGAAGTCCGTGCATAAATCAGAAGAAACAGCTTCAGTGCAGCAGTTCAACTCTGCTGCTCGGATACTTTCTACCCTAAATGCGCTCGATCGCACAGGAGGTTGCGATCGATTGCAAATACCAAAGAAAGTAGAATTAGGGTTTTGAAGTGCCTGAAACGAAAAAGAAATCAATTAGGGTTTGATGAAAAATAAAATAGAAAAAAGCAAAATAAAAAAAATAAAAAAATAAGGACGAAAATAATTCTAAAAGAAAATTTCGCGCAATCCCCGGCAACGGCGCAAAAAACTTGTTGTTGTGTTTATCTACCTAAATAAATAGGTGAATAATCGTACTAGTTATACTTGCAAGTGCACAAGGTCATCAGTGTAGTCTAGTGTGCGAAAGCAAGGTCATCTCCACAGGGATTGGTAAAGTTGCTTTTTAGAATTAGTTTCTCAAAAGTAAAAAGAGATAAATATTTGTTGGAAGGTGATTTGATAATAATAAAGACATAGGGCTTTGATATCCGTCACTAGTCATACATTCCCAATGTGTATAAGGTATCGGTGCACTAGCTTTATTATGTATACCTACTGGTTGCCAACCTAAGGGCATGGTATCTACTCCTTAAGCTATTGATTTCCCTAAGTAACGAGTTAGGCATGGTATCTACTCTAACTCTTTTCTTCCTTAAGGGATTCAGCATGGTATCTGCTCGAGTTGTCCCTTAAGAAAACATAAGTACTGTGAAAATCGACAACCGCATGAGACCTAGGGCATGGTATCTACTCCCGGTTTCCCATGTTGAAAAACCCGAGTATCTGGATAAGATATCCCTTGTTACTAATGTTAGACCCAGGACTCGGTCATCCAAATTGATCTAATTAACCCATCAATACCACATGCATACGTTGGCCTTACACATACATATGAGAAATTTAAATAAGCACAGGTGTTAATCAAGTTAAATAACATAATAAGCTATTGACAAAGATTTTATCAATGAATAAAAATATGGGAATGCATAACTAGGGCTTCAATCGAGCCCTATAAGAGAGTTAGTTACACATACTAACTGAAGTAAACATTATAAATAAACTAAACATAAAGGAGAAGAATAAACCCGAGAGAAGAGGCGTCAATTCTCTCCCAAGCCCTCAACTCCAAGTAAAAGAAAAGAGAGAAGTGTTTTCTATCTAAGGTGTGTCTTTTGTGTGTGAGTTACAAGTGTATTTATAGGTTTTTGAGAAGTCCTAAGAGAACCATGAGTTCCTAAACCTTCCTAAAACAATAATTCTCTTATTTCCAAAATAGGATTCTTTAGTTTACTGTTCACGCCCGTACATGTGCGCTCGATCGCAGTGTGCCTTGCGCTCGATCGCAGTGTGCGCTCGATCCTTCAAGTGTGCGCACGATCACATTGTGCGCTCGATCGCATTGCATGGTGCGATCGATCAAAATTTGTACAGAGAATGCTCCAGGGCTTCCAGATTTCTTCATTTAAGTGCCAAAACTGCTTCTTTTTATCCAAGACCCTATAAAAAACATGTAAAACACACAAATGGAGTAAAAGAGATAAAATTAACGTAATTAAGGACCTAACAACTGTAAATAAGGGAGCTTAAATATGAATATTTAAGCATCTATCAGTTACTGATTAGATGCCCTCCACATGGATATGAGAAGTGGAGACTTGTTCAGTTCTTCTACCAAGGGTTGACTCAACCTAATCGTAGCATGATCGAGTCTATGAATGGGGGGCATTCTTAAGTCTAACAGGGTATGAAGCATACAAGGCATTGGACAAACTGTTCGACAACTCACAGCAGTGGGATTTTTCAAGTTGTCGGGATAAGTCCATTCATGCTCCTAGGAAAGGAGGAATCTATGAGATTAAAGAGGAGACTGACTTGAAGATAAAGATAGATGCTCTCACCAAGAAAATTAACACTCTCACTATGGGCAAGTCCATCAATGCTGCCAATACAATTAATGACGATTGTTGTTCCATCTGTGCTAGTCCTATGCATTTAGCACAGAATTGTCCATCTATGCCGGTTTTTGCCGAGTGTCCCACGGAACATATAAACGCTTTCAATGACTATAGGAGGCAATTAGGTGGATCCTACTCTGAGACTTACAATCCAGGGTGGCGAAACCACCCTAATTTTTCGTGGAAGCAAAACCAATCGCTGAATCAGGGAGGAGCCCCTCATCATGCTCACAATCAATACCCTCTTGGATTGCCTCCACCAATTCCAAGTCATGGTTGCTCAGTCCATCCAGCACCAACATCTGCTTACCATACTCTCACTCAAGCGCCAACGCCGGTTTCACAGTCATTGGAGGACACCTTCAAGGAGTTCATGAAGATGACCGGCCAATCCATCAGCGAAGTGAGGAGTGCGACAATAGTAAACACCCAAGCGATTGCCAATCTAGAAAGTCAAATGGGGCAAATCGCAAGTCACTTGGGTGAAATAGAAAAGGGAAAGTTCCCCCGTCAGCCCGTGACCAACCCGAAGAGACAATTTATGATTGGAAATTCATCAACTTCTACGCACGGGGAGGAACAAGTGCAATCGATTGTCACACTAAGGTCTGGGAGACAAGTGGACAATCGAGTAAAAGAGAGCCCTGTTATGCAGCAAGGGCAAGAAAGTGGCAACAAGGAGAAGAGAGATACTGAGCCATCTACAGCCACTCCTACTATGAATGACCCTCCTAGGTAGTTTGTACCTAAAGCACCTTACCCTGAGACATTACAAGCGCCCAAGAAAGGAGGGAAGTTTGAAGAAATTCTTGAGGTGTTCAAGCGAGTCCAAATCAATATTCCACTTTTGGACGCCATCGAGCAAGTGCCATCATTTGCCAAGTTCTTAAAGGACTTGATCACTATCAAGAGGAGGATGAATGTCTCGAAGAAGGCATTTTTGACCGAGCAGGTTAGTTCAATCCTTCAGTGCAAGCTGCCGATCAAGTATAAGGACCCAGGATGTCCTACCATCTCTTGCATGATAGGAGTCAGCCAGATTGAGAGGGCTCTATTGGATTTAGGAGCCAGTGTTAATCTTCTACCCTATTCAGTCTATTTGCAGTTGGGGTTAGGAGAATTGAAGCCCACATCGACAACACTTCAATTGGCTGACAAGTCAGTGAAAATACCACGGGGAATAGTTGAGGACGTTTTGATAAAGATAGATTAGTTTTATTTCCCCGTGAATTTTATTGTGCTAGATACAGAGCCGGTGCAGAATATAAGGATTCAGATACCAGTGATTCTAGGGCAACCATTCTTAGCCACGGCTAACGCCATAATCAATTGTAGGACAGGGGTGATGAAGATTTCCTTCGGAAATATGACAGTGGAGTTGAATATTTTTGATATCACTAAGCAACCACTTGAATTTACTGAAGTGAGAAATATATACTTAATAGAGGAGATTATTGGAGATACAATGGATGAATCAAGTATGGAGGACCCCCTGGAGGCATGCTTTGCTCAGTTTGGAGAGGATCTGGATTTGGATAAGTTACTTGAGCAAGCAAATGCCATTTTAGAGTCTGCTCCTACGGAGAGTAGTGAGAAGGAAGAGACTGAAGAACTTAAGCCTCCTAAGAAGGAACTTAAACCTTTACCGGACAATCTTCAGTATAAGTTCCTAGGTCCAGCAGAGTCTTTGCCTGTGATTATAGCTTCAGATTTGGTTGAGACTCAAGAGGAGAAATTATTAGATGTTTTGAGAGAACACAAGGAAGCTATAGGCTGGACCATTGAGGATATTAAGGGAATCAGTCCCTCGTTGGTAATGCATGAGATACATTTGGAGGAGAATGCCAAGCCATCGAGGGAGCCACAAAGAAGGCTTAACCCAACTATGCAAGAGGTTGTGAGGGCAGAAGTAATTAAGCTGTTAGATGCAGGGATCATTTATCCTATCTCTGATAGCAAGTGGGTGAGCCCGATTCATGTCGTGCCCAAGCGAGTTGGATTAACGTTAGTGAAGAATAAGGACGACGAGTTGGTGCCAACTCGTGTTCAGTCAGGGTGGAGAGTGTGTATAGATTACCGTAAACTGAACGCTGCCACAAGGAAGGATAATTTTCCACTCCCATTTATTGATCAGATGGTGGAGCGTTTGGCTGGGCACGAGTATTATTGTTTTTTTGATGGTTATTCTGGATATAACCAGGTCCCCATAGACCCCGAAGATCAAGAGAAGACGACATTTACCTGTCCTTTTGGGACATTCGCCTACTGTCGCATGCCCTTTGGGTTATGCAATGCACCTGCTACTTTTCAGCGGTGCATGGTCAGCATATTCTCTGACATGGTGGAGCGTTCTTTAGAGATTTTCATGGATGACTTCTCCGTCTTCGGATCAACATTTGAGGAGTGTCTGCACCATCTCACTTTGGTTTTAGTGAGATGCAAGGAGAAGAACCTGGTGCTTAATTGGGAAAAGTTCCATTTTATGGTCAAGCAAGGTATTGTACTGGGGCACGTCATATCCCATCGAGGGATTGAGGTAGACAAAGCGAAGGTGGACCTGATTTCCAACCTTTCACCCCCACGTACAGTGAAAGAGGTTCGTTCTTTTCTGGGCCATGCAGGATTCTACAGGCGATTTATCCAGAATTTCAGCAAGATCGCCCGGCCTTTGTGTAAGTTATTAATGAAGGATGCCCCATTTGTATTTGATGAAGATTGTAAGAAAGAATTTGGGGATCTGAAGAAGATTCTGACGTCCACACCCATTATGCAGCTACCCAACTGGGGTGTGCCTTTTGAAATTATGTGTGACGCATCAGACTATGCTGTTGGAGTTGTTTTGGGGCAGTGTGTTGATAAACTTCCCCATGTTATCTATTATGCAAGTCGAACTCTAAACGACGCACAACTCAGTTACTCTACCACTGAAAAGGAGTTGCTAGCAGTCGTTTTTGCATTAGACAAGTTCAGATCCTACTTGTTAGGATCTAAAGTCATTATCTACTAGGACCATGCAGCATTGAAGTATCTTTTCTCTAAAAAAGATGCTAAATCTCGTCTTATCCGATGGATCTTGCTACTTTAAGAGTTAGACATAGAGATTCGGGATAAGAAAGGTTTCGAAAATGTGGTGGCGGACCATTTGTCTAGATTGATTGTGGATTTCACTGAGGCCGCCACTCCCATTTCTGAGACCTTTCCTGATGAGCAATTGATGCACATCGCTCACAATCCCGCGCCATGGTTTGCTGATATAGTGAACTATCTTGTCACCGGTCAAATGCTTTTGCATTGGGGGCGACAAGATAAATCAAAGTTTTTGGCCATGGTAAAACATTTTTTTTGGGATGATCCTTACCTGTTCAAGTATTGTCCCGATCAGATCATCAGAAGGTTTATTCCTGAGCATGACCAATCTAATGTCATCACCTTCTGTCATGATCATGCTTGTGGAGGCCATTTCAGTGCTAAAAAGACCGCTGCAAAGATTTTGCAGTACGGATTCTATTGGCCTACCCTGTTCCGAGACTCTCACACTTACTGTGTATCTTGTGAGTATTGCCAAAAGCTAGGGAGTATTTCTAGGAGGAATATAATGCCCCTCAACCCCATTCTGATTGTTGAGATTTCTGATGTGTGGGGCATTGATTTTATGGGACCTTTCCCAAACTCCTTTGGCTATCTGTACATTCTAGTTGCTGTGGACTATCTGTCCAAATGGGTGGAAACAGTTGCATGCAAGACCAATGACCATAGAGTTATGGTCCAATTTTTGAAGAACAATATCTTTGCTCGTTTTGGTATGCCTCGAGCAATTATAAGTGATGGAGGTAAGCAATTTTGCAACAGAATTTTTGAGCAGTTGATGAAGAAGATTTCATCACACACAACGTTGCCACCCCGTATCACCCACAGACGAGTGGACAAGTGAAAATTTCCAATCGCGAGATTAAGCACATTTTGGAGAAAATTGTGAACCCTATTAGAAAGGACTAGTCTCTGCGATTGATTGATGCATTGTGGGCATATCGAAAAACATTCAAGATGCCAATTGGCATGTCTCCATACTGTATTGCGTACGGAAAAGCCTGTCATCTTCCAGTCGAATTAGAGCATAGAGCCTATTGGGCTATTAAACAGCTGAACTTTAATCTTTTGAAGGCTGGATCCTAAAGGAAGCTCCAACTTAATGAATTAGAAGAGCTGCGAATTGATGCATATGAGTGTGCACGGTCATACAAAGCACAAATGAAGAAGACTCATGACCAAAACATTTTGAGACGAGCTTTCGAGCCGGGTCAAAAAGTTCTTCTTTACAACTCGCGCCTGCATCTTTTCCCAGGCAAGCTCAAGTCTCGATGGACCGGCCCCTTTATTATTTGGTCAGTTTTTCCACATGGGGCCATCAAGATTGAGCATCCAAAGAATGGTAACACTTTCAAGATAAATGGGCAGAGGTTAAAACCATTCTTGGAGTTGAGGAGTCCGGACATTGAGACAATATTGTTGACGGATCTTATTTACTCTGATTGAGGGTCATCTACTAAGGAGAGTCTGGCTAAAGACTTTAAACTTAATGCTCATGGGAGGCACTCCACAACTTATCTTTTTATTTGTTTATTATTTTACATATTTATGCTTAATGTTTGTTTCTAGTATTTTTTGTTTTCTAGTCTTTATTTTTCAGGGACAACGCGTACTGCAGATCAAGTTTGGGGGTGTGCTATGAGCCATACCAGTCCAGATAGTTCTCCATATCCCAGGTCAATTCTTTCCATATTATTCACACATTGGGGTCAATGTGTAATTTAAGTTTGGGGGTATGGGAGACACATTACACACACTTTGTCCTAATTTGTTGTTGTTTTTTAATGCATGCTCATGTTATTTTGAAATTTTGGTTGATCTAAACAATTTCTGTGATGTGATTCATAAGTGAGCTTAAATTTTGGAACACATGATCTGTTGATAAAGTTTTAAAATTTAGTTACTTACTTGAGGCATTTGAGAATTCACATGGTAACACGAGCACATTAGCACGCATTATGTGAGGTATGACATGTGATTTTAATGTGTACGTTTCCGTTTTAACTGAAACTGGATGACTTGTTGGATTAACACTTTGGCATATATATATATATATATATATATATATATATATATATATATATATATATATATAAAGAATGAAAATGATGATCATAAATAAACTTTCCACTAAGTAACTGGACCTCTTGTCTCAGTAAGCAGTGAGTGTTCACGTCAAAATGTTAGAATTTTGTTTAATAGTATTAAGGCCAGTTTAATTTCATAGCCTTTTTGACTCGAATTAGTAAGTCTTAAGGGGTGTCTATACACCTAATGCCCTAAAACCATCTGGTTTGGGAGTCATTGACTCAACACTCGTTACATGGGTCAATTAGAAAGCTTAAGGAAACTAAACATAATAGAGTCTTACAAAAAAGAGAAGAAAATAAAAACCATACCATTTTCGTTCATTCTGATGGGAAATGCAGTGAATCTTGAGACATAGAGACCTTACACATTAGACTCATTCAGAAGCTTCATTTTTATTTTCTAATTCACTTCACACTGAGTCAAACTTATGATGCATTAGCCTGCCCTTTGTAAGTAATTAGATTTTAACATTTCTATTCATTACGAAGATGGGTTTATCTTTTTAAGCTTGCTCATGAATCATTATCATGGTGGTGTGTGCTCCTAAAATCTTTGGATACCATGAGTTATGAACTTATCTTTATATTCTTTGTTTTTTCATTTAGTTTTTAGTTTCGTATTGCTATGGGACTAGCAATATGTAAGTTTGGGGGTATTTGATGAGTGCTAAATATTACATGTTTTAGCCCCTTAGTTTACATTTGTTGAGTTCTTAATCATGTTATTTCGTGCTATTTTATCTATTTTCTGTGTTTTCTGTGTTTTTATAGGTTTTAGAATAAAATGAAGCAATGTGGAAACTTCAGGGCTTAAAGAGCAAAGCTGAGAATGCCTAGTGCGATCGAGCGCACAAGACATGCGATCAATCGCACCTGCGATCGTGCGCACACGGCATGAGATCAGTCGCACCTGCGCTCGAGCGCACCAGACTTGCAATCGATCGCAAGTGAGTCACACATCCCACATTGGAAAGGAAACATTTGATACTGCATATATATTACAGCGCACTGTGATGCGCTCGAGCGCAACAGGGCTGCGATTGATCACAGTTGACTCGCATATCCCACATCGGATAGGAAGCACTTACAGCGCACCAGACGCATTGCATCACACCATGCTGCGATCGATCACGCCAGACTTACAATCGATCGCAAAGAGGCAGTATCCCATATCGAATTTACAGCTCATTGTACTCCGAGAAATCCCTTATATAAACACTATCTCACCTCATTATTCAGTGTGCAATCTGGTGGATTTCTACTAGCATTCTAGTAGATCTCCTAAGGGCTTTTGCCACCACCGGGGGAAGTGCTGCCCTACAGCATGTGGAATTTCTCCCAATGTACAGTCAGTTTTAATTCTTTTCAAGTTTTTAATGCTTAGTACTTTTTATTGTGAAATTTAGTTTCATGATAATGGGTGACTAAAATCTTCAGCTAAGGTTGAAGATGAAGCCTCACCATTGTTTAGCATTATATTTTCAGATATGTTTATACAATTCTGATATGTTTAGTTTAAATGTTCTATTTCAATTGTTTGAGTAAATTCTTACGATTGATAGTTTTTAATTGTTCTGTTGGATATTTTGTGTGATTCATCCGATGGATACATCGAATCCTTTTCGATTAAATTGGATTTCTTTTGTGATTTGTTAAAAGCGGATACATTGGATGCTTTTAGTTTAATTGGGATATTCGTTGTTTTTTGTTTAAGTTGGATTCATGGAATGTTTGGATATATTATTTTTATATAGAACATGAAGATATATGCTTTACTTTGGTTGGGTGGATTCGGAAACCTTAGTGTTTTTATCATTAGTTTTTAAATAAAATTTAGTTTAGTTTATATATAATTCACAATTCGGAACTAGGTTAAAATAAGGTTAGTTTAGATAAAAAGCTATTTTCACAACGCATTCCCTATGGATTCGACCTCGCACTTGCACAACACTATATTGCAAACGACTCGTGTGCTTGTGAGTAATTTAAAACTCACAACAGTTACTCTGTGAAAAGTTTATTTAACGATCATTATGAGTAAAATTTCTACCTTTTGACGTGAACACTCACTGCTTACTGAGGCAAGAGGTCCAGTTACTCGGTGGAAAGTTTATTTAATGATCATTAGGAGCATTTTTTCTATTTTTGTGCAATAATTTTTTTTTCTATTTTTCTATGCCAAAGTGTTCATCTAATAAGTCATCCAGTTACAGTTAAGCCATGGAAACATATATATTAAAATTACATGTCATACCCCACACAATTATGTGCTAATGTGCTCGTGTCAGATTAGATCAAACTTGTGAATTCTTAAATGCCTTAAAGTAAGTAACTAAACTTTTAAAACTTTATTATTAGACCATGTTTTCAAGATTTTAAGCTTATTTGATGAAATCTTATCACAATATTCATTTAGATCAACCAAAATTTTCAGAACAATATGAACACGCATTTATTTTTTCAATAATAATAAAAAAAAAACAGTGACAGAATGTGTGTGAATGCCCCAAACTTAAACTACATGTTGTCCCCAATTTGTGAATAACATGGAAAGATCTGACCTGGGAGATAGAGAACTAGCGTGCTGGCATGGCTCATAGCACACCCCAACTTGAATTGATGCACACATTGTCCCCGAAAAAGATAAACGAAAGTAATACTGGAAAACAAAAGATACGAAAACTAAACTGTAATGAGAAAAACAAAAGGTATAAAAATAAACACTAACAAGAAATGTGCAAAATAATAAAAACAAAAAAAGATATACTATAG
The DNA here is from genome assembly GCA_023935145.1 of Bretschneidera sinensis. Classification (NCBI taxonomy): domain Eukaryota; kingdom Viridiplantae; phylum Streptophyta; class Magnoliopsida; order Brassicales; family Akaniaceae; genus Bretschneidera; species Bretschneidera sinensis. The sequence continues at coordinate 34,388,270 of CM043699.1, forward strand.
GGTGCCTCATATGAGCGCTAAGTTTTACGTCTTCAGCCAAACGGCGCACCACTCTAGCTGATGGTCTCTAGGTGGCGAGGAAAATAAGGCACCAAGGGCGGGAGGTAGTCGATCCAGAATGGCCTGGAGCATCGCTTTTTGCCTCGCAAAGCATGCCTCTAACCCATCTATTCAAGAATGTGCTGCTACTCTGTGGCTCCCATGTCAGTATGGTCCTCCTCCCATGTCTGGCTAGTTGTTGGGTCCTCGGTCTCCATAGGATCATCCTTCACCCTCTCAGCAGCAAGTGTATGCCCTCAGAGTCCTCTCAGCATATGGGACTGGTTCTAGGTCCACTAACTCTTCCCAAAGAATGGGTGCTCCCCGACTAGTTCATCGATGGAGGAGCTCTTAATTCCCTTCTTCTTGAAAAGGTAACTGAGGAGGAACGAGAATGAAAGCCCCCATGCATTAGTAGTGGTGACCTGGCATGCATGGATATGGTCCTAGAACTTATGAATCTGGCTCCAAATGATAGCATGGATGGAGTACCAGTGGCCCCGGTGAAATGCATATAGTGCCTGTAGGAATTGGTCACGTCTCTGAGTCGTGTGTCCTAATGGGCACACATTATGCTGAAAAATGGAATCCACAAACCAGAGTCATGGAGGCAACTTGGACTGGCTCCCAACATTGTTGTGTTGATCAACATACTAGCTAGCACATATGTCCTCAATGATGGTGGATAAGGAAAAAGACTTCGGCTACTCATCTATCTGGGTGTCCTTAGGAAGAGATTCATCAATGCATCAGAGAGCTACAACTATATCTAAAGATGTCACGTCAATGTACTTGCCCTGAACAGATGAGGACATGACACTCGGCCTACTACAGTCGAAAGATGGGTTCTCGTAAAACTGAACCACGAATCAGGTGTAGGCAGTAGAGCTGATAGGCTTGAATAGCCTCTTTAGACCATGGTGCTTAAATTCCTGGACAGGCTATTGAGTGGCTTCAAAGTTTTTAAAATCGTCATCAATGTTGAATGTGGTTTCGAATAAGATTTCTCGTTGTTCAAAGCTGGGATGAGAAGACTGTGTGCAGTTTCCAGAGGTGCGGGATGTGGAGGTAGCGTGTTTAGGCATGTTGAATAGAATCTACAATAGGGGTGTGCTCGATCTTAGTATGGTGCGCATGATCGCACTCTGCCTCTGCGCTCGATCACAGACTTCTTGTGCTCGAGCCCACTAAGTCAAGATTTTTATCAAATAGTTGGTGTGTGACCTGTAGACCAGTTGAGGGGTAACACTCCAAAAAGGTTTCAACCTCCTGCAAAACCACTAAAAACAATCCAAAGAATACAAGAACACGTTGTATGCATAAATTAGTAAAAAGAAGAATAAAAAATGTGTGTGATTGTGATCGTGTGTGATTGTGAGGAGTGAAATAGGGTTATGAACATACCTGGGGACGGGAAGTGGTGGCAGCGTGTGGTGATGTATGGTGGTGAGTGGTGGTGAGTGTTGTGAGTGCAAAGAGACGCTTAACGTGAGGGCAGTGAGTGCAGAGAGTGTGAGAGTAGAGGATTGAGAACAGTAAGTGTGAAAATGTCTAAGGGAATGAAATGTCTCTAAAATAAGCATATGACCCTCTGTCTGAGTGCTCAGGTGTGTGCATGAGGATGCGCTCGCGCACTATTGGACACATGAATGCCCTATACCACTAAACTACTTAAGGAAAGGACGAAAAAAGTTAAAAATAATGAAGAATAATACACAAAAATAAAATGTACCGTACTCAGTGGCCTCAGTACCACTGACCTCAATAGAGGCGCTTGAGCTATACGTTTATCAAAGTCTGAACTGCTCAAGTGCTCTCTATAATAGCTTCAGTGCTAGTCTTTTGGCAATGAGTACTTAAAGTCCAGCTCACGTGGCTCAAGTGCTCTAAGTGCTACTGCATACTGGACAAACTGGAGTGGCAAGTCTTCATTTCATGGTAGTAGTTCGGTTACAAGGTATGGCTATACTCTGTGTCCATTCACCGTGAATGTTTGATTGCTGTTGGAACCATGAACCTCCTTTCTAACCAGCCATTTCTCATGATAGGCTTTGGTTTTTCTTTGGTGTTCTCACATGCATCATGTCTCGATTCCCCAGCTCATTTAAATGCAACTTCTTCTTATCATCCGATCTTGGATGCATTGGAGGGGCCTCAGGGAGGTGCACAGCTTCAATGATGTCATCAGTAACATCTTCAGATTTAGGCTCAATTTTCGCTCTTGTGACACTATGGGTGAGGGTGGTCTCCAACGGATTAAAGTGCTTGACCTGAAAAGTTTGCTCAACAATACCATGCATCATACAGACATTAAAACATTCCATATCATCTTGTGATAATTTTTATGCATCAAATATTTTGAATTCTATTTTCTCACCATTTACCTTCATACTTACGATACCCTTTTTCACATAAATTTTTGTATCAGCAGTTCTCATAAAGAGTCTTCCTAAGATGATGGGCAGAGGTAATGGCATAGGGCATTCATCCATATCTAATACAATAAAATCAGCAGGTAAAATAAACTCAACTACCTTTACCAAGACATCCTCAAGAATACCTCTTGGTCTTTTGATGCTTCTGTCTGCTAATTACAAGGTGATGGAAGTCGGTTGAAGCTCCCCTAAATATCATGTATGGCAGAAAATTGAAACCCGCTCCTAAATCCAGTAATGCACGCTCAAACAGCTGGTCACCTATCTTGCAGGGAATGGTAAAACTACCTGGATCTTTTAGCTTTGGTGGTAGTTTTCTTAACATCACCGCACTTACCTCTTCAGTTAAAGCCACTATCTTATGTTCCTAAAACTTCCTCTTATGAGTGCAACCATCTTTCAAAAATTTAGCATAAGCAAGTATTTGTTGAATTGCATTTAATAAAGGAATGTTTATTTCTACTTTCCGCAAAGTTTCAAAAATATCAAGCAATTTACTTTATTTCTTTGGCTTTACTAACCTTTAAGGGAAGGGTGGTGCATTCACCTTCTCTATTTCACTTACCTTTGATGCAGATGGTTTCTCTAGAGATGCTTGTGCAGACTCATCAGTTCTTATAATCTTACCATTTCTGAGAGTTGTGATAGCCTTTAGTTGCTGGTGTCCTCTTGGATTAGGTGGTGTTTGGGCTTGTAGTTCACCTTGCTTTCTTCCACTCATCTTTTTAGCCAATTACCCCACTTGTACCTCTAACCTTTAAATGGCTTGTTCATGTTTTACAGTGATTTGTCTTTGCTCCGTCTGAAATTGTCTTTCATTTGCCATGAACTGATCTTGTGAGGTCATCAGTTGCTGTTGTTGAGTGGCCAATTACCTTACAATACTTTCTAGGTCACTTTTCTTTGATTCGGGAACTGATTGAGCTGCTGGTTGGGAGTTCTTTTGCTGCCCTTGACGATTTAGGGTATTCTGATTGTTGTTCCATGAGAAATTAGGGTGGTTTCGCCATCCAGGATTGTAGGTATTTGCATACGGATTGTTCTTGGAAGGATAGTTGTTTGGTCCCACATAGTTTGCTTGCTTTGGATATGCAGATGAATATAAAGGGCAAGTTTCAGTAGTGTGATCAAAATGAGAACATATAGCATATACCTAGAGTGGTGTAGCTTGTGGACTTGGTGAAGTGTTCTGAGCAGTCATGGCTTTTACAAACATATCTAGCTTTTTTTCCACATCAGCCATCTGGTTCGAGGATCCACCATTTAAAGTCACCTCATACATATCTTTGCTCTTAACTCCTTGTCTACCTCTAGAGGAGAATTGCTGGGTGTGCTCACTTAATGTCTCAAACAGCTCCATGGCTTATTCACTACTCTTTTCCATCAGCACACCTCCACAACCTGAATCCACAATACCTTTATTAATGTCACTCAAACCTTCGTATAAAGCTTGTACCAGTTTGTCCTGAGGTAGATTGTGATGTGGGCATTTGAGTAGCAGCTCATTGAAGTGTACCCATGCTTCAAAGAAAATGTTTCCATCCTTCTGTTGGAAAGATTGAATCTCATTCCTCATTTGTCTTGTCTTTTATGCTGGAAAAATCTTCCTTAGGAACTTACTGGATAGTTCTTCCCAGGTATGGATGGACACTGCAGGCAATGAATTATACCATAACTTAGCATTATCTTTTAATGAAAAAGGGAAAAGAATTAACCTGATTCCCTCTTGATCTAGGCCTCGGATATGCTGGAACTTGCAGAGATCAAAGAATTCCCAAAGATGCAAATGTGGTTCCTCAGCAGGTGTACCCCTGAAATGAGTCAAAGCACTGAGTATCTATGGGGATATGTAATAATTTCCTTTTGTCTCAGGTTGGTAAGCAATGTATGAAGGCTGGTCGAGGTTCCATGGAATGAAGGATTGCTTCATGGGTCTTCACTCTGGTGGCGGTTGGTTGTCAAGCTGTTCTGCTATTAGTGCTTCTCCCTCGAATTCTGCATCTACCTCTTCAATGTTGTCTCTAAGCCTTTGTCGAATGGTCCGCTCAAGCTCTGTATCGAATGGGCAGAAGGTTGGATTCTTGGTTCGAAGCCCTTGCATGAATTAGCTTAAATGCTTCAGTGCAGCAGCTTTAGTACTGCTGCTCGGGTAGTCTCTGCCCCTTGTGCGCTCGATCGCACTAAGCACTTCGATCGCAGTGCTAGCAATTACTCTGCTGCAAGCCTAAAATAGAAAAAAACAGCAAACACAAAAAAGAAATAAATTAGGTTTTTAATGAAATAGAATAAAATAGAACAGAAAAATAAAATTGAACGAAAAATAATTCTAAATAGAAATTTAGTGCAATCCCTGGCAACGACGCCAAAAACTTGTTGTACAAAAATCTACCTAAATTAATAAGCAAATAATTGAACAGTTTTACTTGCAAGTGCACAAGGTCAACATAGTAGTATAGTGTGCAAATGCGAGATCATCTCCACAGGGATTGGTAAATTTTGATTTAGAATTAAATTCGCAATATAAAACGAGAGAAATAAATATTGAGTTTGAATCGATAATGATAAAAGTGTAGGGACTTGATATCCACCACTAATCATGCTACCACAGCAAAACAATATGCCAATGTTATAATCACGTCATGAATACTTAATGTTGTCAACCTAAGGGCATGGTGTATACTCCTTAAGCTATTGATTTCCCTAAGCAACGAGTTAGGCATGGTGTATACTCTAACTCTTTTCTTTCTTAAAGGATTTAGCATGGTGTATACTAAGTTGTTCCTTAAGAAAGCATAATATCTGTGGAAATCGACAAGCACACAAGACCTAGGGCATGGTATATACTCCCGGTTTTCCACGTTGATTAACCCAAGAACCCGGCGTGGATTTCTTTTGTCACTATTGTTAAATCCAGGACTCGGTCATCCAAATTGATTTAACTAAAAAGTCCATACCGCATGCATATGTTGATCAGACAAACATATATGAGGAATTCAAGAAAACAGGCATTAATAAAGTTAAGCATCATAATATAAATGTGGCAAAGGCGCCAATACTGAATTATTGAGTAAACATAATCAAGGCTTCAATCAAGCCCTTACTAGTAAATTAGTTACACATGAGTTCTGATGTTAAACATCTTCATAAATAAAATAAAGGAAAGAAGAAACCCGAAAAATACTGGCTAGAAGAGTCGTCAATTCTCCTCTCCAATTCTCTTCTCCAAAAACTAAAACTAAAAGGGAGATCTGATTTCTGTGTTTTGTAGCCATATTTATAAGGTTTAAGGACACCTGGAAACCCTAACTTGCAAAACAAAACCCTAACCCTACTTTCCAAAATAGGTTATGCCGTTTTACTGCACGTGTGCGCTCGATCACACACTGGTGCGCTCGAGCCTAATTTTTGTGCGCACGAGTGCTAGTGCGCTCAATCGCACACTTCTATGCTCGATCGCACTATGTGCAGTTTCCAGTTCTTCCATTTTTTTTTTTTGTTCTTCAAACCAATTAATGCTCCCTTTTCTTCAATAACCTAGGAAAACACAGAAAGCATAGAAAAGAAATAAAATAGCATGAAATAACACAACTAGGAACTTAACAAATGTAAATTAAGGGGCTTAAATATGAATAGTTAAACACTTATCAGGTGGCATTGTCATTCAAGGTGCAGATGGTGGGGGTGGGGGATATTTGTTATAAAAACGATTTTTTATGTCATTTTATTTTATTTACCAAATCTTGTTTGATTTTCTTCATTCTTCAATATAAACTACTATATTTTTTTAAACACTTGGGAACTGAAAGAAAAGTTTAAAAAGTAAATTTTGAAGGGGTTTACTGGAGGATTTTATAGAGAGTCACGAAAAGCTCTCAGAAAAACATTAGGTAATAATGTGAGTTTTATTTTTGAGATCTAGCATACATGAAATTTCTCGGAATTCAATGTGAGAATTTTCAAAGGGTGTGAATTATGAAGAAAATGAAGAATAAATTAGAAATTTTAATATAAATATTATATAAGGTGTTGACAATCAACAACCGGGGGAAAATTGCTAAGAGGAGCAGGAAAGGCAAGGAGGTGATCCATGGATAACTCTAAGTGCTACGTGGTGAGTTAGATTTACTTTACGTAATCAAGATAAATATGAAATATATAATGATAGTATTTGAATAAATCATTAACTTATGATTTGGTGATAGATGAAAGTTGGTTGATAGGTATGATAAGAATAGTGGATGTGTAGAGAATTATTTAATGAGAAATAATATTATTGGGATAATGAGTCGATTTAATAATAAAAATAATAAGTGAAATTCTTGACGAGCTATGGGTGATGATTTGATACGATTAATGAGGAGAGGAAATTTAGTGGATCTTGACGAGCTATGGTTGATGGTTTGATATGATTTATGAGGAGAAGAATTTAGTGAAAATTTTCAAATAATAATTTGAGAATAATCATGATAGCTAATTTGAATTTTTGAAGACATATTTGTTTCTATATTATTGTTCATATGCATATTTCATATCATTATTTATATGCATATGCATGAAATAAAAGAACTGGGAAGACAATCGGTCTAAACGAAAATAAAGGAGCTGGGAAAGCAGCCGATCTAAATGAGAATAAAAGAACCAGGAAGGCAGCCGGTCTAAATGAGAATGAAAGAACTGGGAAGGTAGCCGGTCTAAGATAAAAACATGTCGACATATGGGAAGACATTCCCAATAATAATAACATTTAACTTCACGTATTGCATTTGCTTTAAATATTGATTATTATTGATTGATATGTTAAAGTGTTATTTATGATTGTAAATCTATTGATAGAGGAATGAGTCTCATAGAGAGACAAATATGCTAAGGAAGAAATATGAAAATATGTCTGATGAGTAACTTAAGAAGAGATTGTGTAATAGGATAATTATAAAATTGAGTAATGATTACAGAATATTGTTATTGAATTATTTGAGGAAAAATATGAATGAATATCGGAAGATTTTTTATATGTAATTGGGAGTATATAATCAAACACTTCTAGTAAATTTAATTCACTAAGCTTGTGAAGCTCACTCCTCATTGTACAATGATTTCAGGTAGCAGTCAAAACAGATAGTTTAGTGAGTTGAAATTCAGACGAAGTCATTATCTGTAAGCCACGTAGTTCACACCCGCAGACTAATGGAAAACAAAAATAAAAATTTATTTGTAAATATTTATGCATATTACGTTGTATAAAATGTTCAAATCAAAATCAGAATAATGTATCTCCCCAGTTGAGAGTTGAAGATTGATGATTGATATAAAAATTACAGTTACTATATTTTTATTATTGTATATATGTATCATACTAAATTTTTTAAAAAGTGATAATAACCCAAAATAAATTGGTACACTAATTCTCTTTAATATTCGACTCACTAGTTGACTAGTACACTGGTCGACTACTGAACATTTCTCCTCGGATGCAACATACTTCCTTTAATCCATTCTAGAGCTACCACGTCTGAGTTGATCTTCCGCTGATTCAGTTTTGTATTAGACTGGTCTTCAACTTTTCTGAGCACCCATGTGCGCCTTTAAAAAGAACCATTTTCCTTGTCTCACGTGATGTGTGTTGCTTCAGCACAAAACAATTGTTCCCAAAAACAATGGACCCCACCGTTTGATCAATTTTTTCCATGTGCGTGGCAATATGGAAGTCATGCAATTGAAACCATGCAATTTGTTCCATGTGCAAGAGGTAGACCCCACCAATTATGAATTGTCTAATGTAATAGTTTATTTAAAAAACTTTTCTCCCTATGCCACGTCAGTATCTCAGCATCTCTTTCTTTCACTGATTGCTTTTTTTTTTTTTAGTTTGTTGGACTTGTTTCCTCTTAAAATAAACGTTCCAATTAAACACTTAAATAATCCTCTACACTAAACAAATTTGTTAATCATTTAAAAAGTTTTGTCCACATCAAAATTAAACTTTAAGATAATATAAAATATTCTAACATTGTTTTATGCTGAAACAACACTCACCACATAACAATTGTTGGGCTGGATGTTAGTAGCAATTATCTCATAACGGAGGCTTAAGTTGGGGCTAAATCACAATCAAAATGTGGCACTTGTACTGCTGTCCAGTTTAAGTAATTTGAGTTACAGTCTAACTATCAGCTATAACTTTTAGCGCATTGGTAGGTGCTCGATCTTAACAATTAGTGTCAGAGCAAATCTCCATTATATTTGACTAATCATCAAGGAGTTCCTGAAGGATAAGTGCATATATTCCCAACGATTCTGAGCAACTTACAAAGTTCAGCCCACTAATATTTGATGGTTTGAACTATTCGTTCTGGAAGAAAATGTGGTTAGTTTTTATCAAGAGCGTAGACTCAAATTACTGGAGGGTCATTCGCAAAAGACTTTAAGACACATCAAAAGAATTGATGATCTAGAGTTCGAGAAAGATGAAGATGAGTGCACTCAAGCAAAGAGGAATCAACGAGAAATCAACAACAAGGTTATGCACTGCTTTATTGCAGGATCGACAAAAATTAGTTTAATTGGATCCAGATTTGTGAGACAGCCTAGAAAATCTGGAATAAACTAGAGGCTACATTTGAAGGTACAAATAAGGTAACTCTAACAAAAATAAACATTTTAATGTCATCTTTTGAATATTTTAGGATAAATCCGAGAGAAAGCATTTCAGAGATGACCACTCGGTTTACTAAGATAGTGAATGAGCTGAAGCAGTTAGGAAAAAAGATCTCTCAGACGAATCAGGTGATCAAGATGCTACTAGAGAGTGGCTACCCAAGGTTTCAGCAATTGAAGAGTAAGAAAAATACGCATCCATGACTCTAGAAGATCTTATTGGAATACTGATGACGCATAAGATTAACTTGAAGGCACTAGAGATTGACGAGGATAATCAAATGAAAAATTATTGCTTTCAAAGCAGCTAAGAGTGATGATGAAGAGACATTAGAAGATGAAACTCCTTCAAAAGATGAAGAAATTAAAAAACTAACCAAAAAGTTTAAGAAAATTTTTGAGCGATTCACAAAGGGTAAGAAAATTACAAAATCTTGTTTATTTGATTATGCTAACAAATTTTCTCGTAAGTTTCTAGATAAAAAAGAAGAATCATCAAGGAGAGAATCAGTGTGCCATGAATACGACAAGCCCAGTCACATGAGGGAAAATTGTCCAAGGTTGAAAGCATCGAAGGACATAAAAGGTTCACTAGCAACTAATAGCAACGATGAATCTGAGAACTCTGATCTTAAAAAACAAGTTGCAAATATTTGCCTTCTAGCATTAGAAGATGGAGAATATTTACCAAACGACAAAGGTTGAGCGGTACATTTTTTAATATGTTTAATTTTGATTACATGTTTAATTTTTGCATCATTTACATGTTTGCATGATTTGTATGTTTTTGCGCTTCATGTGTTTAGCCAGAGTTTAATTTAATTATTTGTTCTTAATATTGCAATTGTTCAAGGGGAGTTTAAAAAAAAAAACTAACCTTCTTTTATCTTACACAAAAAGGGGGAGAATGTTGTTAAAGTTTGTGTATACTTCAACAGATCCAGATTTGTAAAACCTTCGACGACCACGAGGCCTTTCTCATAAGTTGGTGCAGCGGCCCCGAAAATTTTAGACCTTGTACATGAGTTGGGTCTGGTTTTTTGCTTGGTGGTTTGGGCTTGGACCCATTAATAGCCGTGGTTTTGCAACACGGCAGAAACCCTAATTATGGCATCTTAAGTTGCTTATAAATATTCTCTATGTATTGAGCACACATTGTAACGAGAGATTTGTGAGGTTGATAATATTAAAACTTTTGGCAAGATGTAGCCCTATTCTGGGGTAAACCTAGGTAAATCTTGTTGTTTTATTTCTGTTTATAATTCATATAATTGGCAGGTCTTGTTCAATTGGAATTAGAGCTTTGTGTTCGAGAATTAACGATCAAAGATGTCGATTGGATCACAGATTGAAATCGGGAAGTTCGAAGGAAGAGCTTCGAGTTAAAGAAACTGAAGATAGAGGATCTACTCATGGACAGGGATCTGTGAATGGTGATAGTCGATCAGATGTCAAAGAATACTATGAGCATGACGGAAGCATCCATGGCAGAGGCAGCGTCGCCAGTGGTGGTTTCGGCATCATCTAAAGCAGCCATCACGAAGTGGGAGAAGCTTAATCGGAAAGCACGAAGTTTGATTCAACTGTGCCTGGCCGATTATGTCCTAATAAATGTTTTTGGAGAAAAGACTGTGAAAGATCTCTGGAAGAAGCTAGAAAGCCTCTATAAGATTAAATCTCTGGTAAATAAACTGTTTCTGCGGAAGAAGTTGTACAACCTTCGGATGGCTGAGGGCAATTCTTTCTCTGTTCATCTACATGAGTTCAACACTTTGAAAGGTCAGTTATTTTCTATCAGTGTTTATGTGACAGATGACGATAAGGCTATTAGACTGCTTTGTTCACTACCTGATTCGTGGGATAACTTGATAGTTGCGATTGGTAATGGTACGACTGATCTATCATTTGAGAATGTCATGGCGGCCCTATTGTCTGAGGAGCTGAGGCAGTACAGGACCAAGAACTCGTCAAAGGAGGCCTTATCTGTAAGAGGGAAAACCCATGATAAAGACTACAAGTGGCCTGGTGATAAACCCATGTTCAAGGGAAGATTGAAAAGTAGGGAGAAATATGGGTTGAAGTGTTGGAAGTGTAAGAAGCCCGAACATTTAAAGAAGGATTGTGGAAGTAATAGTGTGAACCTTGAAAAGTGAACAGGCGAGATATTAGCTTCATGAAATAGGAACCAGCATGATGATGATGCTGGTGACTTAAATATGGCATCCTGTTTGGCTCAATTAGAACTAAGTGTTTGGATAATTGATATGGGAGCATCATTTCACATAACATATCATAGAGACTGGTTTGGTGAGTATGAAACCTTCGATGGGGGAAATGTTTTAATAGGAGATAACTCTCCAGTGAAAATTATTGGTCGTGGGAAGGTGAAGTTGAAGATGAATGATAGGACAGTCAGGACACTTCCAAGTGTGATGCATATTATGGATATCAGTAGGAATATAATGTCAATCAGCAAGATGGCAGATGGGGGAGTGAATTTCAGTTGTGACAAAATTTCATGCAAGATGACTTATGGCTCATTACTAATTGCACGAGGTGTTCGGTATGGTATGTTGTACAAGCTGCTCGGAAATAAAATACAAAGTCAGTGCAATGGAGGTTTTATCTTTGAGAAGACCACTAATGATGAGGCGATGTCTTCTATCTTGTGGCATCAGAGGCTTGGGCATATCGGTGAAAAGGGACTATCTAATTTATCGTCAAAGCAGATGGTGAAAGGAGTCCCATATTGCTCTATGGGATTCGATTTTTGTGAGCATTATCTACATGGCAAGCAGAACCGTGTGAGTTTTAAGTTTTTTGGCACGAGGGCAAAAGGTATTTTGGATTTGATACATATTGATGTGTTTGGGCCAGTTCCGATCCAATCTCTTGTAAAATCAAGGTATTATGTCTTTTTAAATGATGATTTTTCAAGGTATGAATGGATTTATTTCATTAAAAGTAAAGCTAAAGCATTTGATAAGTTCCGTGAGCTTAAAGTATTGGTAGAAAATCAAATGGAAAGAAAGATAAAGGTATTGAGAACAGATAATGGTAATTATGTGTGGCAAGTAGCATTGCAAGACATATAACAACTCTATGTACACTTCAATAGAATGGGGTGGATGAGAGACTCAAATGGTCATTAATGGAGAAATCGAGGAGTATGTTGAGTTGTGCAGGCTTGGAGTTGGAGTTTTGGGCAGAGGTTATGGCTATGGCATGTTATCTGAAGAACAGGTCACCTACATCAACTTTCCAGGATCAGGCACTATTTGGGAAAAAGCCGAGTTTGGCTTATGTTAGGGTGTTTGGGTGTGATGCTTATATGCATGTTCAAAAGAAAAGAGGAACAAACTTGACAGCAAATCAGTGAATTGCATTTTCATTGGTTATAAGGATCAGGTCAAGGGATACAAGTTTGTGTTTAGAGAAACATAAAGTGATGTGGCAGTTGTCCAAGATGTGTCGGAACAGCCAAAGCAGGTTCAGATTGATATTAACCCAAGGAGATAAAGAGTGGGAGACTATCCCACAAACTGCATCGAATACTTCAAATTCTAAGTTAGTTGGGTCTGAGCACGATATTCATGTTTCTGATATAGAGGATGAGGATTCAGATGCTAGCTTGGAGGTAGAGATCACGATTGTCATAAGAAGATCCACATGGGTTAGGAGGCCACCTATCAGGTATTCTCCTAATACTTGTAGTGCATTATATGCTTTAAATATTACTAGAGACGAGGACTTCCGATGATGCAAATTTGTGGGAGAATGCTATGAAAGAGGAGATGCAGGCACTAGACAAGAATGAAACATAGAGCTTTGTGAAATTTCCTAGGGATAGGAAGACAATTGAGTGAAAATGAGTTTTCAAGAAGAAAACAAATGCAAATGGAGTGGTAGAAAAGTACAAGGCATGTCTAGTTGCAAAGGGGTACTCGTAAATAGAGGGAATTGACTATGGTGAGATATTTTCCCAGGTAGCAAAGTTGACATCTATCATATTTGTGTTATCCATGGCAGTTGCTTATGATATAGAGGTTGAGCAACTGGATGTGAAGACAGCTTTCCTTCATGGGGACTTAGAGAAGGAAATTTATATGAAATAGCCTAAAGACTTTGTGAGCAAAGGTGAGGAATAGTTGGTTTATAAGTTGAAGAAGTCTTTGTACGGACTAAAGCAGTCAGCACGGATATGGTACCAGAAGTTTGACACATATGCCATTTAGCTTGGGTTCATTCGTAACTATGTTGATCACTGCATCTATGTGAAAAGGATATGGGTTGATTTTGTCATTTTAACCTTGTATGTTGATGATATGTTATTGATTGGAAATAACAAGAAGATGATTAGCACTATGAAGGCATCATTGGCAAGGTAGTTTGATATGAAAGACCTTGGGCCAACAAACTTTATCTTGGGCATGTAGAAAAAGAGGGACTGTGAAAATTGAAAATTGTGGCTGAGTCAAAAAAAGTATATTGAAGAAATTTAACATGTCTGTCAGCAAATCGATAGGGACTCCCATGTCTTTGGGAACCAAGTTATCTACGGAACAATGTCCGAAGACGGAGAAAGAAGCTGAAGAGATGGTGCATGTACCTTATGCTAGTGCTATTGGAAGCTTGATGTATGCCATGGTGTGTACGAGACCAGATATTGCCCAAGCAATGGGAGTATTGAGCAGATATATGTCTAATATTGGGAAATAGCATTTGACTGCAATTAAAAGAGTTCTTAGATATCTTCGTGGTACATCAGAGTTTGCATTGTGTTATGAAGGTATGGGAGGTGAGAAGAATCTTGATATTGTAGGAACTGTTGATGCTAATTGGGGAGGAGACATTGATAGTAGGAGGTGTTGTTAGTTTTAAATTACTTGCAAGCGCACGAGTTGTTTGCAATATAGTGTTGTGCAAGTGCGAGGTCGAATCCATAGAGAATTGCGTTGTGAAAATATTTTTATCTAAACTAAGCCTATTTTAACCTAGTTCCAAGTTTTGAAGTATCTTTTGCAAAACAAATATAAACTAAACTAAATTGATTTAAAGACTAATGATAAAAACACTAAGGTTTCTAAATCCACCCCACCAAAGTAAAGCATATATCTTCATGTTCTATATAAAAATAATCTATCAAAACATTCAATGAATCCAACTTTAAACAAATCACAACAAATATCACAATTAAACGAAAACAATCCAATGTATCCGCTTTTAACAAATCATAAAGGATATCCAATTTAATCAAAAACAATTCGATGTATTCATCAGATAAAACACACGGAATATCCAAAAGAACAATTTAAACTCAATCAATCATAATATTTTACTCAAATAATTGAACAGAACATTTATACTAAAAAACATCAGAATTGTATAAACAAATCTGAAAATATTATGCCAAACAATGGCGAGGCTTCATCTTCAACCTTAGCTAAAGATTTTAGCCACTCATAATCATGAAACTAAAGTTCACAATAACAGTGCTAAACGTTAAACTAAAAAAAAAAGTAAATTAAAACTGACTATACATGGGAGAAATTCCACTCGCTGTTGGGCGGCGCTTTCTCTCGTAATAGCAAAGCCTTCAGAGATCCACCAGAATGCTAGTAGAAGTCCTCCAAATTGCACCAAAATGGCACTTGGATTGCTTACCAAAGATGAAGTAAAGAGGGGCTTATATAGGGAAACATCACAAGTGCAATATGCTTCCAATCCGATGTGGGATACTGCAAATTCCAGTTTTTGCTCTTTGACCTTTGTCTACTAAAACTGCCATAACTTTCTCTAGAAAAATCATTTTATTGATCCGTAAAATTATTCAGAAAATAGACATCGGGATCTTTCCAAGCATATATGGCTCATCACCTGGTTCTTTCTAAATCAATACAGTTTAATCCTAAAATATGGCTGATCTGTCACGCTGAAATCATGCACAGCCTGACTATTGTCTACTAAAACTGCCATAACTTTCTCTAGAAAAATTATTTTATTGATCCGTAAAATTCCCCAGAAACTAGACATCCGGATCTTTCCAAAAATATATGGCTTATCTTCTGGTTCTTCCAAAATCAATACAGTTTAATCTTCAAAAATGGCTGATCTGTACGAGCAATTCTGGCAATTTAGTGAAACTCCTTTACAAGCTTGTAAACCTGTAAAACAACGAAAAACAACTCAAAGTAACAAATTCCTAAGCTAACAAACATAAATTAAGAGGCCAAAATATGAAATATTTGGCACTCATCAAATACCCCCAAACTTACATTTTGCTAGTCCCTTAGCAAAACAAAATAAAAGACTAAATGAAAAATAAAGAACATAAAGATAAGTTCATCACTTATGGTATCCAAAAATTTAAGGAGCATACATCACCATGATATTCATTCATGAGCAAGCTTAAAAAGATAAACCCATATTTGCAATGAATAGAAATGTTAAAATCTAATTACTTACAAAAGATAGGTTAAGGCATCACAAGTCTGACACTGTGTAATGTGAATTAGCATATAAATATGAAGCTTCCAAATAACTCCAATGTGTAAGGTCTCTATGTCTCAAGATTCACCGAATTTCCCATCAGAATGAACGAAAATGGCATAGATTTTATTTTCTTCTCCTTTTTTATTTATTTATTATAAGGCTCAGCTATGTTTAGTTCCCTTAAGCTTTCTAATTGACCCATGTAGCGAGTGTTGAGTCAATGACTCCCAAACCAGATGGTTTTAGGGCATTAGGTGTAAAGACACCCGTAAGAACTTACTAACTCGAGTCAAAAAGGCTACAAAACTAAACTGGCCTTAATACTACCAAGCAAAATTCTCACCTTTTGACGTGAACACTCACTGCTTACTGAGGCAAGAGGTCCAGTTACTCAGTGGAAAATTTATTTATGATCATCAAATTTTTTTTTTTTTATATTTTTTGGTACTTTTTTATGCCAAAGTGTTTATCCAACAAGTCATCCAGTTTTAGTTAAGATAAGGAAACGTACACATTAAAATCACATGTCATACCTCACACAATTTGTGCTAATGTGCTCGTGTTAGATTAGATCAAACATGTGAATTCTCAAATGCCTAAAGTGAGTAACTAAATTTTAAAAATTTATCACCAGATCATGTGTTCAAAATTTTAAGCTCACCAATGACATCACATCACAGAAATTGTTTAGATCAACCAAAATTTTAAAATAACATGAGATGCATTTATCTTTTCTTTAAAACGAAGAAAAAACAACAACAAATTAGGACAAAGTGTGTGTAATGTGTCTCCCATACCCCCAAACTTAAATTACAAATTGTCCTTAATGTGTGAATATTATGGAAAGAGCTGACCTGGGATATGGAGAACTATCTGGACTGGTATGGCTCATAGCATATCCCCAAACTTGATCTGAAGTACGTTTTGTCCCTGAAAATAAAGACTGAAAAACAAAAAAATACTAGAGAAAAACAGTAACAAGATATATGTAAAACAATAAACAAACAGAAAGGATATGCTGTGGGGTGCCTCCCATAAGTGCTAAGTTTTACGTCTTCAGCCAAACCTAGCATTAGTAATCGTGCCCAGCTAAGCGCTCCACCATCTGATCAATAAATGGGAGTGGAAAATGATCTTTCCTTGTGGCAGCATTCAACTTACGGTAGTCTAGACACACTCTCCATCTTGACTGAACACGAGTTGGCACCAACTCGTCATCCTTATGCTTCACTACCATCAATCTAGCTCGCTTGAGCACGATATGAATCGGGCTCACCCATTTGCTATCAGAGATTGGATAAATGATCCCTGCATCCAACATCTTAATCACTTTAGTCCTCACAACCTCTTGCATAGCTGGGTTGAGCCTTTTTTGTGGTTCCCTAGATGGCTTAGCATTCTCTTCCAAATGTATCTTGTGCATCATCACCGAGGGGCTGATTCCCCTTATATCCTCAATAGTCCAGCCGATAGCTTCCTTTTGCTCTCTTAAAATGTCCACTAATTTCTCCTCTTAAGCCTCAACCAAACCTGAAGCTATAATCACAGGCAAAGAATCTGCTGAACTTAGGAACTTATACTTAAGATTGTCTGGTAAAGGCTTAAGTTTCTTCTTGGGGGGTTCATGTGCTATGATTTCATCCGTCTCATTGCTCTTCTGAGGAGCAGACTCCAAAGTAGCATTTGCTTGCTCAAGCAACATATCCAAATCCAAATCCTCTCCAAACTGAGCAAAGTATGCCTCAAGGGGGTCTTCAATGCTTGATTCACCCACAGTCTCCTCCGTCTTACTGCTTTCCTGAGGAGCAGACTCTAAAATGGCATTTGCTTGCTCAAGTAACTTACCCAAATCTAGATCCTCTCCAAACTGAGCAAAGCATGCCTCTAGAAGGTCCTCAACGCTTGATTCATCCACAGTCTCCTCAATAATCTCCTCTATCAAGCATACATTTCTCACTTCATCAAATTCTAGTGGTTGCTTAGTGATATCAAAGATATTCAACTCCACTGTCATATTTCCGAAGGAAATCTTCATCACCCATGTCCTACAATTTATCAGGGCATTAGTTGTGGCTAAGAATGGTTGCCCTAGAATCACCGGTATCTGAATCCCTATATTCTGAACCGACTCTATGTCTAGCACAATAAAATCCACAGGGAAATAAAACTTATCCACCTTTATCAAAACGTCCTCAACTACTCCCCGTGGTATTTTCATTGACCTGTCAGCTAATTGAAGCGTTGTGGATGTGGGCTTCAATTCTCCTAACCCCAACTACAAATAGATTGAGTAGGGCAGAAGATTCACACTCGCTCCTAGATTCAATAGTGCCCTCTCAATCTGACTAACTCCTATCATGCAAGAGATAGTAGGACACCCTAGGTCCTTATACTTGATTGATATCTTGCACTAAAGGATTGATCTAACCTACTCGGTCAAAAACACCTTCTTCAGGACTTTCGTCCTCCTCTTGACAGTGATGAAGTCCTTTAAAAACTTAGCATATGATGGCACTTGATGGATGGCATCCAAAAATGGGATATTGATTTGGACCTGCTTGAATACCTCCAGAATTTCCTCATACTTCCCTCCTTTCTTGGGTGCTTGTAATCTCTCAAGGTAAGGCGCTTTAGGTACAAGCGACATAGGAGGGTTCTTCACAGTAGGTGTGGCTGTAGATGGCTCAGCAGTTCTCTTCTCCTTATCGCCACTTCCTTGCCCTTGCTGCATAGCAGGGTTCTCCTCCACTCGATTGTCCACTTGTCTCCCAGACCTCAATGTGACAATCGACTGCACTTGTTCCTCCCCGTGCGTAGGAGTGGATGAATTTCCAACCATAAACTATCCTTTCGGGTTGGGCACGGGCTGACTGGGGAACTTTCCCTTCTCTCTCTCACCCAAGTGACTTGCAAGTTGACTTATTTGACTCTCTAGCTTTGCAATTGCTTAGGTATTTATCATTGTTGCACTCCTTACTTCGCTCATGGATTGGCCAGTCATCTTCATCCTTAAGGGTGTCCTCTAGTGACTGTGAAACTGGTGTTGACGTTTGAGTGGGAGCTTGGTAAGCAGGTGATGGTGCTGGATGGGCAGAGCGACCATGACTAGGAATTTGTGGGGCAAATCTGGGAAGGTATTGATTTTGAGCATGATGCGGGGCTCTTCCCTGATTCATTGGTTGGCTCTGCTTCCATGAAAAATTAGGGTGGTTCCGCCACCCTGGATTGTACGTCTCGGAGTAAGATCCATTTGACTGCCTCTGATAGTCATTGAAAGCATTCACTTGTTCTATAGGATACTCGGCAAAAACCGGCATTGATGGATGATGAGTGAAAAATATTGCATATTTTGGCCACTTAATTTACATTTATTGCTTAGTAATTTGTTACTTTGAGTGGTTTTCATTGTTTTTCAGGTTTACAAGCACTGGGAAAGGAGTTTCACTAAAATTGCTAGAATTTCCTGTACAGATCAATCATCTTTGAAAATTAAACTGTATTGATTCAAGAAGAACCAGGATATGAGCCATATATTCTTAGAAAGATCCAGAAGTCTATTTTCTAGAGAATTTTACGGCTCGTAAAAATGATTTTTCTACAGAAAGTTATGGCTGTTTTAGTAGACAAAGGTCAGGCTGTGCGGACTGTGCGGGATTTCAGCGTGAACAGAAGTTTTGAAGGGCATGTGAAGACTTAAATCCCACATCCCACATTGGTTGGAAACATATTTCTGTATCCCACATCCCACATCGGATTGGAAACACATTGCACTCGTGGTATTCTCCTATATAAACACCATCTGACTCCATCATTCAGTGTATAATTTCTGAGCCATTTTGGTGTTTACCGGTGGACGTCCGCTAGCATTCTGGTGGATCTCGAAGGCTTTGTCACCACTAGGGAAAGCGCTGTCCGTCAGTGAGTGGAATTTCTCCCATGTAAAGTTATTTATTTATTTCTTTACATTTAGTTGTTTTAGTTTAAATGTTTAGCACTTTTATTATGAATTGTAGTTTCATAGTTATGAGTGGTTAGACTCTTCAGCTAAGATTGAAGATGAAGCCCCGCCGTTGTTTGGCGTAGTAGTTCAGATTTTCTTGTACAAATCTGACAATTTTTAGTATAAATGATCTGTCAATTATTTGAGTTAATCTTATAATTGATTGAGTTTAAATTGTTTGTTGGATATTCCTTGTGTTTCATCTGATGGATACATTGAATGCTTTTCGATTAAATTGGATTTCCTTTGTGATTTGTTGAGAGCGGATACATTGGATGCTTTTGGTTTAGTTGGGATATTCTTTGTTTTTTGTCTTATAGTTGGATTCATGGAATGTTTTGATAGGCTATATTTTTAGAACATATATGCTTAACTTCGGTGGGGTGGATTTGGAAACCTTAATGTTTTAATTATTAGTTTTTAAAAATCAATTTAGTTTAATTTTAATTTCTTTTGCAAATTATCATCTGAAATTCGGAACTAGGTTAAGATAAAGTTAGTTTAGATTGAAAATATACTTTCACAACGCAATTCCCTGTGGATTCGACCTCGCACTTGCACAACACTATACTGCAAACGACTCGTGCACTTGCAAGTAATTTAAAACTCACAACAATGGACAATTCTGTACTAGATGCATGGGACTAACACAGATGGAACAGTTATCAACATTGAATGTGTTGGCAGCATTGATGGATTAGCCCACAGCAAGAGCGTCAATCTTCTTAGTGAGAGCATCTAACTTTATCCTCAAGTCAGCGTCTTCCCTAACCTCATAGATGCCTCCTTTCTTAGGAGTACGAATGGACTTATCTCGACAGCTTGAGAAATCCCACTGCTGTGAGTTGTCGGACAACTTGTCCAACACCTTATGTGCTTCCTCCCCCGTTGATAAGTGCTTAAATATTCATATTTAAGCCCCTTAATTTACATGTGTTAAGCTCTTTGTCTATACGTTTTAGTTTGTTTTGCTTCATTTTGTGTGTTTCACGTGTTTTTATAGGTCTTGGAGAAAAAATGAAGCAGTTTTGGCACTTAAGGGAAGAAGCTTGGAAATCTTGGAGCAGCTTCTGGTCAAATTACGATCGATCGCACTACTGCATGCGATCGAGCGCACATACGATCATTCGCACACATGAAAGATCGAGTGCAGCAATGCGATCGAGTGCAAGACACATGCGATCGAGTGCACATGTACAGGCGTGAACAATAAACTGCAGAACCCTATTTTGGAAATAACCCTATTTTGAAAATAAAGGAGTTTTGTGTTTCAGGAAATTTTAGGAACTCATGAGCCTTCTAGGACTACTCAAGCCCTATAAATACACCTGTAAAGCACACAGAAATAATCACCTCTTAGAGAGATCCCTTCTTTTATCTTTTGCTTTTAGCTTGGAGAAGGAAATTGTGGAGGAGAATTGACGACTGTTCTCTCGGGTTTCTTCTTTCCTTTATTTTTATTATGTATACTTAACTTTTAGTAAGAGCTTGGCTGAAGCCCTAATTATGTTTACTCAATAAATTTAGTATTGGCGCCTTTGCGATATTTATGTTGTGTTGCTTAACTTGATTAATACCTGCTTTTATTTAAATTCCTCATATGTATATGTCTGATCAATATGTGCATGTGGTATGGACTTGTTAGTTAGATCAATTTGGATGACTGAGTCCTGGGTCTGACATTAGTAACAAAAGATATCCACACAGGATTCTTTGGTTAATCAACATGGGAAACCGGGAGTAGATACCATGCCCTAGGTCCCGTGTGATTGTCAATTTCCATAGATCCTACGCTCTCTTAAGGAACAACTCAGCATACACTAGGTTGAATCCCTTGAGAGAGAAAAGAGTTAGAGCAGATACCATACCTAACTCATTGCTTAGGGAGATCAATAGCTTAAGGAGTAGATACCATGCTCTTAGGTTGAAAAACATTAGATATTAATGACATGAGTAAAGCATTGGCATACTGTTTTATTGTGGTAGCATAATTAGTGGTGGATATCAAGTCCCTACGCCTTTATCTTTATTATTTTATCTTTATCAAAATTAACTCTTTTATTATTTCTATCTTTTTACATTACGAATATAATTCTAAAACGAAATTCACTAATTGCTGTAGAGATGATCTTGCTTTCGCACACTATACTACTAAGTTGACCTTGTGCACTTGCAAGTAAAACGAGTACGATTATTTACTTATTTATTTAGGTAGATAATCGCACAACAAGTTTTTGGCTCCGTTGCCGGGGATTGTGCTAAATTTTTTTTGGAATTATTTTCGTCAGTTTTTTTATTATTATTTTAATTTATTCTATTTTATTCTGTTCTGTTTTATTTTTATCAAAAATCAGATTTATTTCTTCTTTTCGTTTTCTGTTTTTTTTTGTTCAGGTGTGTAGAGGAGGAGTTTCTGCCTTCATTACGATTGAGCGCAGTGCCTTGTGCGATTGAGCGTAAGTCTGCAATCGAGTGCAGTTCAGTGTGCGCTCGAGCGCAAAAGCTCCAGAGAGTACCCGAGCAGCAGTACTGAAACTGCTGCACTGAAGCTTTTCAACTAATTCATTTGAGGGAGAAACACCAATGACATAAGCTAGTTATGCTTATCTCAATGCTATGGAGAGGAAGCTGGATATGCTCATAAACACCATGACTACTCAAAACATCTCACCTAGTCTGCGAGCCAAACCACTCCAAGTATGTGCTATATGTTCTCGTTTTAATCACACTTCTGAAACTTGCCCTTTATATTTATATGCAGATAAAGAGCAAGCAAATTATGAGGGACCGCACAATACATATACAAATACCTACAATCCTGGATGGCAACACCACCCCAACCTTTCATGGAACAACAATCACAATGCTTTGAATCTTCAAGGACAACAAAGGAACTTCCATAAAGCAGCCCAACCAGTTCCAGAACCCAAGAAGGATGATCTAGAAAGTCTTGTAAAGCAATTAGCCACTCAATGACAGCAACTAATGACAACATTTATGACTTCACTAGATCAGCAAAGACAAACCATTGCACGGCATGAACAAGCCATTCAAAGGCTCGAAGTACAAATGGGGCAATTGGCTAAGGAGCTAAGTGAACCAAAGCAATGTGTTGTTGAACAAGTTTTTCATGACCATAATATTGATCCCTTGGAGACCACACTCACCCATTGTTTTGAAGGATCAGATATTGAGCCAAAATCTGAAGATGTTACTGATGACATCATTGAAACTGTGCACCTCCTAGAGGCCTCTCCAAAGCATCTAAGTAAGTACATCGATCCATTTGACCCTCATGTGCTTACTAATACTATTTCCTTCATTTTTATCGTACAGGCACCTCACTTGGAATTCAAGCAGTTTCCAGAACACTTAAACTATGCTTATATGGGAAAGAATAAGACACTATTGGTGCTAGAACCAGCCAACCTTAGTCTTGGGGAAGAATAAGGCTTGGTCTGGCTGAAGACGTTAAACTTAGCGCTCATGGGGGGCACCCCAGACTTATCCTTTTCATTTTAGTATTTTTCTTTTGTTTATATTTATGTTTACATATCTAGTATTTATATTTCTTGTTTTCCGGAACAATGTTTATTTTTCTTTGTCAGGTACTTAGTGCGTGCATCCAGTTCAAGTTTGGGGGCGTGGACAAGGAAGCAAGCAACCAAGTTCTCCATCTCCTAGGTCAGATCTTTCCATGCCACACACACATTGGGGACAATGTGTATTTTAAGTTTGGGGGTAGTGGGAGATACTAGATACTATCACACACACACTTGAAACACATGCACACACTAAGTCCCATTTTTTTTTTAAGAAGATAAATGCATGTTCTTTTGGTAAACAAAAATTTTGGTTGATTTAAAAATTTGATAACACTTCATTAGTAAGCTTAAAGCTAGAACACATAGTCTTGCAATGAGAATTTTACAAAGTTTAGTTACCTACCTCAAGGCACCTAAGAATTCACGAGTTTGATCCAAATTTGCACGAGCATATTTAACACGCATTTGTGTAGGGTATGACATACAATTCTCTTGTATATGTTTCTATAATCTAACTGTAATCGGATAACTTGTTGAAAAGAACACTTTGGCATAAGAAAAATAAAGAAAAAAACAAAAAAGAAATATGTTCATCATGCAAAAAAAAATGATCAAAAAAAAAACTTTCCATTGAGTAACTGAGCCTCTTGCCTCAGTAAGCATTGAGTGTTCACGTCAAAAGGTGGGAATTTCATTTAGAAGCATTAAAACCTGTTAGTTCTGTAACCTTTTTGATTCAAGTTAGTAAGTCCTTAGGGGTGTCTTTACACCTAATGCCCTAAAACCATCTGGTTTGGGAGTCATTGGCTAAACACTCGTTACAAGGGTCAAATGGAAAGCTCGATGGAACTCAACATGGCAAAGATCGCATGATGAAAGAAAAAGAAAGAAGAAGAAAGTATTATGCCATTTTTGTTCTCTTTGATAAGGAATTCGATAAAGGTTTGGGCATCGAAACCCTATACACTAAAATTATATGGAAGCTCCATCTTATATGTGCTAATTCATCACACACAAATCAAACTTACGATGCCTTAAGCCAACCTTAGGTAAGTAACATGAACTTTTGAAAATCCTTTTTCAATACAAAAATTTGTTTTTATTTTAAGCTTACTCATGAACTGTTATCATAGTTTTCTGTGCAACCTAAATCTTTGAGTATCATGGAAGTTTGTTCTTCATTTATCTTTAAATTTGTTCTTCATTTAGTTTTTAGTTTTTTATTGCTAAGGGACTAGCAATATATAAGTTTGGGGGTGTGATAAGTTCTTAAATATTCATATTTAAGCCCCTTAATTTACATGTGTTAAGCTCTTTGTCTATACATTTTAGTCTGTTTTGCTTCATTTTGTGTGTTTCATGTGTTTTTATAGGTCTTGGAGAAAAATGAAGCAGTTTTGGCAGTTAAGGGAAGAAGCCTGGAAATCCTGGAGCAACTTCTGGTCAAAGTACGATCGATCGCACTACTACATGCGATCGAGCGCACATGCGATCATTCGCACACATGAAGGATCGAGCACACATGTACGGGCGTGAACAGTAAAGTACAGAACCCTATTTTGGAAATGACTCTATTTTGGAAATAAATCTATTTTGGAAATAAAGGAGTTTTGTGTTTTAGGAAAGTTTAGGAACTCATGAGCCTTCTAGGACTACTCAAGCCCTATAAATACACCTGCAAAGCACACACAAATAATCACCTCTTAGAGAGATCCCTTCTTTTATCTTTTGCTTTTAGCTTGGAGAAGGAAACTATGGAGGAGAATTGACGACTCTTCTCTCGGGTTTCTTCTTTCCTTTATTTTTATTATATATACTTAACTTTTAGTAAGGGCTTGGTTGAAGCCTTAATTACGTTTACTCAATAAATTTAGTATTGGCGCCTTTGCGATATTTATGTTGTGTTGCTTAACTTGATTAATACCTGCTTTTATTTAAATTCCTCATATGTATATGTCTAATCAATATGTGCATGTGGTATGGACTTGTTAGTTAGATCAATTTGGATGAATGAGTCCTGGGTCTGACATTAGTAACAAAAGATATCCACACAGGATTCTTGGGTTAATCAACATGGGAAACCGAGAGTAGATACCATGCCCTAGGTCCCGTGTGGTTGTCGATTTCCATAGATCCTATGCTCTCTTAAGGAACAACTTAGTATACACTAGGTTGAATCCCTTAAGAGAGAAAAGAGTTAGAGTAGATACCATGCCTAACTCATTGCTTAGGGAGATCAATAGCTTAAGGAGTAGATACCATGCCCTTAGGTTGACAAACATTAGGTATTCATGACATGAGTAAAACATTGGCATACTGTTTTATTGTGGTAGCATAATTAGTGATGGATATCAAGTCCCTACGCCTTTATCTTTATCAAAATCAACTCTTTTATTATTTCTATCTTTTTACATTGTGAATATAATTCTAAAACGAAATTCACCAATTCCTGTGGAGATGATCTTGCTTTCACACACTATACTACTAAGTTGACCTTATGCACTTGCAAGTAAAACGAGTACGATTATTTGCTTATTTATTTAGGTATAGGATGCTCGGCAAAAACCGGCATTGATGGACAATTCTGTGCTAGATGCATGGGACTAGCACAGATGGAACAGTTATCAACATTGAATGTGTTGGCAGCATTGATGGATTGGCCCACAGCGAGAGTGTCAATCTTCTTAGTGAGAGCATCTAACTTTATCCTCAAGTCAGTGTCTTCCCTGACCTCATAGATGCCTCTTTTCTTAGGAACATGAATGGACTTATCTTGACAGCTTGAGAAATCCCACTGCTGCGAGTTATTGGACAACTTGTCCAACACCTTGTGTGCTTCCTCCCCCGTTAGACTCAAGAATGCCCCCCCATTCATAGACTCGATCATGCTACGGTTGGGTTGAGTGAACCCTTGGTAGAAGAACTGAATGAGTCTCCATTTTTCATATCCATTTGGAGGGCATCTGATCAGTAACTCCTTGAAGCGCTCCCAGCTCTCAGAAAACTTTTCATCCTCATCCTGAGTGAAAGAACTAATCTCTTTTCGGCACTCATTCACTCTAGACATTGTGAAAAACTTATGATAAAATTTTCTAAGCAAATTTTCCCAAGATGTAATAGACCTGGGTGTGTTGGAATCCAACCATGCCCTAGCTCTATCATGAAGAGAAAAAGGGAAAAGTCGAAGATGGACTGACTCCTCAGAGAAGTTCTGAAACTTGAATGTGGCACAAATGTCTTTGAACTTCTTTACATGACTATAAGGATTTTCAAGATCTAAGCCATGAAATGAGGGTAGGAGTTGGATGACATATGGCTTTAAGTCAAAATGGGTGGCATTGGTAGGTGGCAACACTATGCAAGAAGATGAATTAGTCGTAACGGGTGCGAACAAATCCCTAAGGGATGTAGTGGAGTCCACATTCCAAGCTCTAGGTTGCTCTACATGCTCCGGATGATTTACATTCCTAAAATTTTCTCCCATTTCAACCATCTCTCTTTCAACTAGTGCTCTTTTCTGTCTCCTAAGAGTTCTTTCTAAGTCAGGATCTAAAGGTGTCAATTCTAAATTCAGGGATCTCCGACCAAGCATACACCACAAAAAAACAATAAAATAAACTAACTAATAAAAACAAAAAATAATAATAATAATAATAAAATAAAAAATTTTAAATTTTTTTAAAAAAAATTAAAAAATTAAAAATTAAAAATTAAATTAAATTAAAATTAAAATTAAAATTAAAATTAAAGTTAAAATTAAAATTAAAATAAAACAAAAATGCTAACTAAACTAGTAGAAAACTAAAATTAATTTAAACAAAAATTTCACAAACCAAACAACTCCCCAGCAACGGCACTAAAAACTTGTTGTGAGTTTTAAATTACTCGCAAGCGCACGAGTCGTTTGCAATACAGTGTTGTACAAGTGCAAGGTCGAATCCACAGAGAACTGCGTTGTGAAAATATTTTTATCTAAACTAAGCTTATTTTAACCTAGTTCCAAGTTTTGAAGTGTCTTTTGCAAAACAAATATAAACTAAACTAAATTGATTTAAATACTAACGATAAAAACACTAAGGTTTCTAAATCCACCCCACCAAAGTAAAGCTTATATCTTCATGTTCTATATAAAAATAATCTATCAAAACATTCCATGAATCTAACTTTAAACAAATCACAACAAATATCCCAATTAAACCAAAACAATCCAATGTATCCGCTTTTAACAAATCACAATGGATATCCAATTTAATCAAAAACGAATCGATGTATCCATTAGATGAAACACACATAATATCCAACAGAACAATTTAAACTCAATCAATCATAAGATTTTACTCAAATAATTGAACAAAACATTTATACTAAAAAACATTAGGATTGTATAAACAAATATGAAAATATTATGCCATACAATGGCGAGGTTTCATCTTCAACCTTAGCTGAAGATTTTAGCCACTCATAATCATGAAACTAAAGTTCACAATAACAGTGCTAAACATTAAACTAAAAAAAAAAGTAAATTAAAACTGACTATACATGGGAGAAATTCCACTCGCTGTTGGGCAGCGCTTCCCCTCGTGATAGCAAAGCCTTCAGAGATCCACCAGAATGCTAGTAGAAGTCCTCTAAATTGCACCAAAATGGCACTTGGATTGCTTACTAAAGATGAAGTGAAGAGGGGCTTATATAGGGAAACATCACAAGTGCAATATGCTTCCAATCCGATGTGGGATACTGCAAATTCTAGCTTTTGCTCTTTGACCTTTGTCTACTAAAACTGCCGTAAAATTTTCCAGAAAATAGACATCGGGATCTTTCCAAGCATATATGCCTCATCTACTGGTTCGTTCTGAATCAATACAGTTTAATCCTAAAAAATGGCTGATCTGTCACGCTGAAATCATACACAGCCTGACCTTTGTCTACTAAAACTGCCATAACTTTCTCTAGAAAAATAATTTTATTGATCCGTGAAATTCCCCAGAAACTAGACATCCGGATCTTTCCAAGCATATATGGCTCATCTTCTGGTTCTTCTTGAATCAATACAGTTTAATCTTCAAGTATGGCTGATCTGTATGAGAGATTCTGGCAATTTAGTGAAAGTCCTTCACAAGCTTGTAAACCTATAAAACAACTCAAAGTAACCAATTCCTAAGCTAACAAATATAAATTAAGGGGCCAAAATATGCAATATTTGGCACTCATCAGGAGGTACAAGTGGATATGTGTTCAATCTGTTTGGTGGGGCGATGAGTTGGATGAATAAGAGGTAAAGTGCTGTTGCTCTTTCATCCATAAAAGCAGAGTATATGGCGATAACTCAAGTTAGAAAAGAAGTGGTTTGGCTTCAAAGGTTGTGTGCCGAGCTTGGGTTTAAATAAGGAGCATTGAAGGTGAAATGTGACAATCAATGTGCTATATTCTTAGAAAATAATCCTGCATTTCATTCATAGACAAAGCACATTGATATCCAATATCACTTTATCAGGGAAAAGATTGAAGAAAAGGTGATAATCTTGGAGAAAGTTGATACAACAGTGAACAACATAGATTTCTTAACTAAGGTAGTTAGTCTAGTCTAGTGAAGTTTAAGTGGTGTGCTACTATGTGGGAAGTTTGCCATATCTATGAAGTATTTACCAAGTGGAAGATTGTTAGAGTTTGTGCATACTTCAAAGGGTCCATATCTATGAACCCCCGACGAGCTGTCCCATAAATTTTAGGCCCTATACATGAGTTGAGTTTAGTTTTTTACTTGGTGGTTTGGGCTTGGGCCCATAAATAGCCGTGGCTTTGCAACAGGTTAAAAACCTTAATTAGGATGTCTTAAGTTTCTTATAAATACTCTCTATGTACTGAGCACATATTGTAATGGGAGATTTGTTAGGTTGATAATAGTGAAACTTCTGGTAGGACGTAGCCCTATTCTGGGGTGAACTTGGGTAAATCTTGTCCTGTTTTCTTTCTATTTATAATTCATGTGATTGACAGGTCTCAAATTTTCAAATGTTATGTTTAATGTTTTCCCAAATTTAATGTTTTGCAAAATTTAATAGGCTAAGTCACAGTTAAAAAGTGGCAATTGTGCTGCTGTGCGATTTAAGTGATTTGAGTTGCACACAGACACTTGATCCTAACACCATATAATATATCTCTCTATAGCAAGTGCTTAACTACCACTAAACTAGTTTTTGTTTCCAATCAACCTCTCATTCTCAGACAAGGGCACAGTCAAATAATCTACGCTCAATGTTGACTTGCCCACCAGTAATGCTTGTACCAATGGTTTTTATGATTTTGAAAAAGATGATAACAAGAGCAATGCATTCTCCACATCCTTCAATGTTTCTTATACTTTCAACAATTGAGGCACTAGTTTGTTAAATTCATTCAAGTGATCATGAAGACTTATACCTTCTTCCTATGAATCGATAGTCATTTTCTATTAGCAAATCTTCTAACTTCTCTTCCTCTAAAGCCTGATCAATATTTTTTTGCACTAGAAGATCTTGAATTATTCTCTATAATAAATAAAAATTATTTCTTCCATTAAATAAAGGAATCTCAAATATAGATATACTTGTCAACATGGTGATACAGACGCAACAAATAGGAACATTCAGCCTTTTCAAATAGATGACTAGACTCTAATACCACTTGTTAGAATTTTACCCCTAAAATCCACCTACTCAAACTTACAATAATTAAATAAGAAAAAAGAAAAACAAATATCAAGCACATCAATTTAATGTGGCTCAACAACTTCCTTACTTATGCGACCAACAAACTCATAGTTTTATTAATCCTTAACAACAACTTTAGGAAAAAAAATGATTACCCCCATAACCTCTTAACTCAAAATCCCCAATATACATAAAGCTCTCCACCTAGCTCTAGTTATAAAATTGGAATTATGAGTGTGTCTCAAACCATCTCTAGGACCCTTTTATATAAAGTTTATTTTCCTAATACAATTAAGAAAAGAACAATAACATCATATACTACAACTACTACTTGTAAAAGGAATAATCTAATAGGAAACTAGTACTAATCATACTAGGACAACCGACTATAAAATAGGAAACTACTTTTCCCAAACTAATTAGAATTCTTCTTTGTGAGGATTTGAGCCAAAATCCTAACAAGTCTCCACCTTGGCCAAAATTTTCCACACATCATTAACAAATTTAACTTTCTTCTTGGTTGGTGCGATCCTTCCTTTTGGTACTTCCACATCACCTCCACTTAATTTTCCAAGTAAAACCTTCCCATCCAATACATACAAACCGTTCTATTTCATAATAGCCTTCAACTCTACATTTGATCTATTAAGAACTTGCATCTCTCTATTTCTTACAGTCCATGTGTATCCCATCTTATCAAGATCCCACTAAGAGATGATATTTTTATTGAGAGAGGAAGCAAACTTTACCTTCTCAAGTGTCTTCATGCTTCCATCACAGAGCTTCAACCTTAAGCTTATTTCACTATAAATTACTTTGTATTTCTCACATATGATATTAACTGTGAA
Organism: Bretschneidera sinensis; assembly: GCA_023935145.1. Lineage (NCBI taxonomy): Eukaryota > Viridiplantae > Streptophyta > Magnoliopsida > Brassicales > Akaniaceae > Bretschneidera > Bretschneidera sinensis. The sequence continues at coordinate 34,418,972 of CM043699.1, forward strand.
ATGGGTAAGTACCTTCATAATATCAAAGTATTTATTCTTATTGAATTTGTGAATAGAGGACGCCGAATCAAGTAGTACCATATTACTCTCATCAACTTTTTCTCTAATATAGTCAATAGCTAGCACCTCTTAATCACTTCCCTCGGTGATATTAGCATTTTCACTACTCTTTCCATCATGACTCTTCTTCTCACTAATCATTCCCAACTCTTTTAAATCATTCTTCATGGCCTTATAATAATATTCTATATGTCATATCTCTCTACAATAGAAGCACTCATTGTCACTGTCATCTCTAGACCTAGATTTAGTTCTCCACCTTGAGCCATTGTTTATTCTCCATTAATCCTCCCTCGATTATAACTCTCTACACAAAGTGCTTGACCACCACTAGACAAGCTTTCATTTCTCATTGTCACGTAGGAGCGCAGTCACATTATCTAACCTCAGCATCAATTTGTCCTCCAACAATGTTTGCACTAATGGTATGTAAGATTTTGGAAAAGATGACAACAAGAGAAATGTTTTCTCCTCATCTTTCTATGTTTTTTTTGCATTCAACAATTGAGATACTAACTTGTTAAATTCATTCAAGTGATCATGAAGACTTGTACCTTCTTCCATCTTTAGATAGTAAAGGTCTATCTTAAAATATAATCTGTTGGTCAAAGACTTTGACGTATAGATTCTCTCGAGCTTATCCCATAAACCCTTGGGTGTAGTTTCCTTCAACACAGTATACTTGATCTAAGGAGCAAGAGCCAACCTGATTGTGCTCACAACCATCTTATTAATCGATTGCTACTTTCTATCAATCAAATCTTCTCGTTTTTCTTACTCTAAATCCTGATCAAGATCTTGTTGCACTAGAAGATCTTGAACTTTACTTTGCCACAAAGTAAAATTATTTCTTTCATTAAATAAAATAATCTCAAATTTTGAGATATCTGTCGACATGGTGGCGTAGATGCAACAAATAGCAACAATCAACTTTTTCAAATAGATCACTAGGCTCTGATATCACTTGTTCGGATTTTACCCTTAAAATCCACCTATTAAAACTTGCAATAATTAAATAGGCAAATAAACAAACAAATATCAAGTACAACAGTTTAATGTGGTATGACAACCTCCATACCTACGCCATCAACAAACTCACAATTTTATTAATATTTAACAACAACTTTAGGAGAAAGAAAATTATTACACTCACAACCTCACAACCAAAAATCCTCAATACACTCAAAGCTTTCTACCTAGCTCTAGATATAATATTAGAATTATGAGTGTGTCTCAAACCTTCTCTAGGACCTCTTTATATAGAGTATATTTTCCTAATATTATTAGAAAAAAGAACAACATCATCATAGTAAACTACTATTACTACTTGTACAAGGAATAATCTAATAGGAAACTAGTACTACTACTACTAGAACAACTAACTATGAAATAGGTACTAATTTTCCCAAAATAATTAGAATTCTTCTTTGTGAGGATTTGAACCAAAATCCTAACAATGGGTATGGGTTGTTGTTGGTACTACGCCTTAAATTATTGATGAAATCATCCAAATAAAAGTGAAAAATTCCTACCACACAACACCAAAATTAAGCTTGTCCTACTATGGTTTACCTAAATTCTCATTCGCATAATCCCTCTCTACCTGTTGAACAATTCCTCTATGCCATGGCCATCATCAAAAGCTAATCTTGAAATTATGAAATCAATGATGAAATTTGACAAATTTCATGGAAAATGGATTCCATCCCTTATCGGGCTTTATTACACCAATAAAACATGTCATGAAATCTTTGTGAAACAAAACTGCATAAAGTTTGATAGGTTCGAAACCTAGTTCTTAAAGTGGAAAGTGAAGTCAGAGCAATGCGAGCTACCTCTTTTCAATGTGTGAAGTTCCTGGAGATTGTCAACTTAAGAAGCATTAAGTTCAATGGAATTCCTTTCAGTTAAATCTCCCTATTCGGTTACGATTTAAACGGACCACATGAACTTCCTAGAATCCTTATTCGGTTACTCCTATTTCATTCATGGCATGTTTTACCCTGGCTTTGCATAAATAACAATCCAACATCACATTTATTAATTCAACCATTCATAAAAGCATAGCTTCTCTATTCGACACATCACCATGCCTCAAGAAGGAATCAAAATAATAAACAGCATTAAGAACAATAAAACACACTCTTTGAAAAACAATGTAAATTCCAACTTGTCCAAATAGCACTCATGACATAGGTTTAGGATCCATCTATCCTTAACACAAAAATATCTACTCCATAATAATATTCAGACAACCCATGTTCATATTATAAAACATTAACATAACTAGATAAGAATAATACAAAACCGGAGAAGAATGATTTAAAAGCTTCGGAGTAGCCTCCCGGAGTGTCTCCGACTCTCGTTTTGCGTCTCATCTCCTCCAAATTCTATTTTTTTTCTTCTACAACTACACTCCCCCTTCTTGTTCAGCTAGGATTTCTATTTATAACATTCAAAATTAGCAGGTCGGCGCTGCAGCGCCAACATCCCAGCGCTGCAGCTCCAAGACATATTTCGAACCTTATTCTGGCGCTGCAACGCCAACTTTCCAACGCTGCAGCCTCAAGTTTTTGTCTCCTTCTTCTATTCATGCCAGATTCTGGTGCTGCAGTGCCAGCTTTCCAGCGCTGCAGCCTTGAGTTTTTGTCCCCTTCACACATTTTGCCCTTCCAGTGCTCCAGCAAGTGTCTGCATAGTAGATTTCCAAGACTTAGCATTGATCATTCAACTAAAACAACTATTAGTAGAATAAGATAAACTAAACTCAAATTGCTAAAAACACATGAAACACAATTCTGATGCTTAAGATCGACACCAAAAACGTGTCTAAAAGAAGTATAATAACATGATTTATTCAGAGTTATCACACCCCCAAACTTACGTTTTTGCTAGTCCTCGAGCAAACTAGAACAAAATCCTATGCACACACATCCTAAGAGTGAAAGATGGTTTGATTAGATTTGATATAACATGCCTCAAAGATTGCATATAAATTATAATGCAAGAAAAATTTCCAAATACTGCTAATGTCTAGAATTTCAAATTTATTGCTAGCTTTATCTTACATCAAATTCTTCAAACGTGTGTGTGTGTAACACCTTTATAAACTTAATTGTCTCGCCACTCTGATCGGTTTATGCAAGCAAGTAGGATGATGCCAATCTTTCAAAGTCCATAAGCTTGCTTTTCACACCACTCTCCACTAACGTAGGCCAAGACAATACCCGAGATCACCAGGACTTTATTTAGCTTATAACTTTGGCTAAGGTTAAGGTATGGTAAAAGATTTATTTGAGGTTCAAATCACCTTAAGCACATCAACCAATAAAAATTTTATTTCAAACTTTCCCTCAGTTATCATGGAATACTTCCAATACTTTTATTGTTGTCACATCTTCTTCTTTTTCTTTTCTTTTTCTCTCCCTTTTTTTTTCGATAGGTGCTTAAATATTCATATTTCAGCCCCTTAATTTACATTTGTTAAGCTCTTTGTCTATATGTTTTAGTCTAATTTACTTCACTTTTATGTTTTACACGCTTTTATAGGGTCTTGGAGAAAAAGAATCATTTTTGGCACTTAAAGGAAGAAATCTGGAAATCCTGGAACAGCTACTGGCTAGAGTGCGATCGAACACACTCCTCTGTGCGATCGAGCGCAGACTTGTGATCGAGCACACTCCTCTATGTGATCGAGCGCACCACGAATGTGATCGAGTGCACATGTACGGGCGTGAACAATAAAGCGGCAGAACCAGTTTTGGAAATAAAGGAGTTTTTATGTTTTAGGAAATTTAGGGTTTCCTGAGCCTGCTAGGATTATTCAACCCCTATAAATACACTTGTAAAAACACAAATTGGGGATCCCTTTTTTTATCTTTCAATCTTTTTTTAGTTTTAGTTTAGTTTTAGGTCGGGAGGCCGGAGGCCAGAAGGAGACCGTGGAGAGGAATTGATGACTCTTCTCTCGGGTTTCTTCTTTCCTATATTTTTGTTATATATACTTAACTTTTAGTAAGGGCATGGTTGAAGCCCTAATTATGTTTATTCAATAATTTAGTATTGGCGCCTTTGCGATATTTATGTTATGTTGCTTAACTTGATTAATGCCTGTTTGTAGTTAAATTCCTCATATATGTGTGTTTGATCAACGTATGCGTGTGGTATGGACTTGTTAGTTAGATCAATTTGGATGACCGAGTCTTGGGTCTGACATTAGTAACAAAAGATATCCACACAGGATTCTTGGGTTAATCAACATGGGAAACCAGGAGTAGATACCATGCTTTAGGTCTCATGTGGTTGTCGATTTCCATAGTACCTATGCTCTCTTAAGGAACAACTCAGTAGATACCATACTGAATTCTTTAAGACAGAAAAGAGTTAGAGTAGATACCATGCCTAACTCGTTACTTAGGGAAATCAATAGCTTAAGGAGTAGATACCATGCCCTTAGGTTGACAAACATTAGGTATACATGGCATGATTAAAGCATTGGCATACTGTTATATTGTGGTAGCATAATTAGTGGTGGATATCAAGTCTCTATGCCTTTATCTTTATTATTTTATCTTTATCAAAATTAACTCTTTTATTATTTCTATCTTTTTACATTGCGAATATAATCCTAAAAAAAAATTCACCAATCCCTGTGGAGATGATCTTGCTTTCGCACATTATACTACTAAGTTGACCTTGTGCACTTACAAGTAAAACGAGTGCGATTATTTACTTATTTATTTAGGTATATTTTCACTCAACAAGTTTTTGGCGCCGTTGCCGGGGATTGTGCTAAATTTCTGTTTAGAATTATTTCCCGTTTATTTTTCTTATTTTGTTCAATTTTATTTTCTTATTTTTCATTAAATATTTTTCTTAATCTGTTTTGTTTTATTTTATTTTACTTCCATCAACTATCTAACTTAATTCTTCGTTTTTGTTATTTTCTTGCTTTCTATTTCAGGTGTGCATCAGTGCTAATTTTGGCACTGCGATCGAGCGCAAACCTAAGTGTGATCGAGCGCAGTGCTTAGAGCGCTCCAGCACAAATAGTCCAGAGACAACCCGAGCAGCAGTACTGAAGCTGCTGCACTAAGGTATTCCTGCTGATTCATGCAAGGGCTTCGAGTGAGGAACCCAACCATCCTTTCACTTGATATAGAAAGTGAGCAGATCATTTGAAAGAGGCTTAGAAAAAACTTCGAGGAAGGAGAAGAAGAATTTGAGGGTGAAGCACCAATGGAACAACTTTACAACCAACTACCACCAGAACGGAGACCTATGAAGCAATCCTTCATTCCACAGATCCTCAACCATCCTTCATGCCTTTTATATTAACCTAAGGCAGAAGAAAATTATTACATATCTCCGTAGATACTCAGTGCCTTGACTCATTTTAGGGGTACACCTGCTGAGGATCCACACTTGCACCTTCGAGAATTCTGTGATCTCTGCAAGTTCCAGCATATTCGGGGCCTAGATCAAGAGGGAATCAGGTTAATTCTTTTCCATTTTTTCATTAAAAGATAATGCTAAAATGTGGTATCATTCATTGCCCGCAGATTCCATCCATACTTGGGAAGAGCTATCCAGTAGATTTCTAAGGAAATTTTTTCCAGCCCAAAAGACAAGGCAGATGAGGAAGGAGATTCAATCCTTCCAACAGAGGGATGAAGACCTTTTCTTCGAGGCATGGAGACACTTTAATGAGCTGCTACTCTTATGTCCACATCACAACTTACCTTAAGATGAGCTGGTCTTAGCTTTCTATGAAGGTTTGAGTGGCACAAATCAAGGTATAGTGGATTCCAGTTGTGGAGGTGTGCTGATGGAGAAGACTAGTGAAGAAGCCATGGAGCTGTTTGAGACATTAAGTGAGCACACCCAACAATTCTCCTCGAGAGGTAGACAATGAATTAAAAGCAAGGGTATGTATGAGGTGAGCTTCAATGATGGATCTTCGAATCAGATGGCTGCTATGGAAAGAAAGCTAGACATGCTCATAAAAGCGATGGCTGATCAGAACAACTTACCTAGTCCACAGGCTACACAACGCCAGATATGTGCTATATGCTCTCATTTTGATCATAATACTTATACTTGTCCTCTGTATTCAACTACAGATTAAGAACAAGCAAATTATGAGGGATCGAATAGCACATATGCAAATACCTACAATCCTGGATGGCAGAACCACCCTAACCTCTCATGGAGCAACACTCAAAATGCTTTGAATTTTCAAGGACAGTAACGACACTTCCAACCAGCAGCCCAACCAGTGCCGAAATCAGAAAATAGTGACCTAGAAAGTCTTATGAGGCAATTGATGACTTCATAAGAACAGTTCATGACTGAGCAAAGACAAACCACTACAAAACGTAAGCAAGCCATTCAAAGGCTCGAGGAACAAATGGGGAAATTGGCTAAGGAGCTAAGTGAAAGAAAGTTGGGTGAACTTCCAGTCCAACCACTACCTACTCCAAGAGGACATCAACAACTAAATGCCGTGACAACTCTAACAAATAGTAAGATCATCAGAGCTGATGAGCTAGCACAAGCATCCATATCCAAGGTAAGTGAGATAGAGAAGGTAAATGGTTAGATGGTTGAAATCAAAAGATATAATGCATTAAAATTACCCCCAGATAATGTAAAATGTTTTAATGTATGCATGACGCAAAGTGTTGTTGAAGAAACTTTTCAGGTTCATCACATTGATCCAGTAGAAACCACTCTTACCTATAGTGTCCCAAGATCGGATATTAAGCACAAATGCAAGGATGTTACTGATGACATCATTGACACTATGCACCTCCTTGAGGCCTTTCCAAAGCCTCCAAGTAAGTACACCGATCCATTTGAAATTCTTGGGCCTACTAATACTATTTTCCCTTTTCTTGTCTAGGCACCGAATTTGGAGTTGAAGCAATTGCTAAAGCACTTAACTTATGCTTATATGGGAGAAAATAAGACACCACCTATGCTAGTTAATGCCAATCTTAGTTTTGGGGAGAAATAAGGCTCGGTCCGGCTGAAGATGTTAAACTTAGCGCTCATGGGAGGCACCCCACAGCTTATCCTTTTATTATTTTTTTAATATTTATTTATTTTTCATACTCTTTGTTTTCCTGTATTACGTTAGTTTTTCCTTTTCTTTTTAGGGACATTGTGTACATCCGTTCAAGTTTGGGGGTGTGTTATGAGCCATGCCAGCCCAACGAGTTCTCCATCTCATAGGTCAGATCATTCCATGTTTTTTGCGCATTAGGGACAATGTGCAATTTAATTTTGGGGGTATGGGGACACATTCACACACACATTATGTCACAATTTTTTAGTTGAAAAGATAAATACATGTTCATTTTATTGTAAAATTTTTTGGTTGATCTAAACGAATAGTATGATTTGACTTCATAAGTGAACTCAAAACCGTGAACACATGGTCTAATAATTGAGTTTTAAACTTTAAATTACTCACTTTTAGGTATTTAAGGATTCACAAGTTTGATCTAAACCGACACGAGCACATTAGCACATAATTGCGTGGGGTATGACATGTAGCTTTAATTAGTATGTTTCCATGGCTTAACTGTAACCTGACGACTTGTTAGATGAACACTTTGGCATAGGGAAATAGAAAAAAAGATTATTATTGCGCAAAAAGAGAAAATAAAGTGCTCCTAAAGATCATTAAACAAACTGTCCACTGAGTAACTGGGCCTCTTGCCTCAGTAAGCATTGAGTGTTCACGTCAAAAGGTGGGAATTTTGTCCATAATGATCATTAAAAGAACTTTCCACTGAGTAACTGGGCCTCTTGCCTCAGTAAGAATTGAGTATTCACATCAAAAGGTGAAAATTTTTGCTTGGTAGCATTAAGACCAGTTAGTTTCGTAGCCTTTTTGACTCGAGTTAGTAAGTCCTTAGGGGCGTCTTTACACCTAATGCCCTAAAATCATCTGGTTTAGGAGTCATTGGCTAAACACTCGTTACATGAGTTAAATAGAAAGCTTAAAGGAACTCAACTTGGCAAAAATCTCACAATAAAAGAAAAAGAAAGAAATAAAACTATGCCATTGTTTGTTCATTCTGATAGGAAATTTGGTGAATCTTGAGACACCGAAACACTACACATTAGAGTTATTTGGAAACTTAAATCTTTATGTGCTAATTCACCACACACTAAAAATCAGACTTGTGATGCCTTAACCTACCTCATGTAAGTAATCAACGTTTAAAACTTGGATTCATTACGAAGATGTCTTTGTATTTTTAAGTTTGCTCATGAATGCACGTTATGGTTTTATGCGATACCTTAACTTTTGTGGACATCATGAACAGTGGATTTATCTATGTATCTTTATTTTTCATTTAGTTTTTAGTTTTGTATTGCTAAAGGACTAGCAATATGTAAGTTTGGGGGTTTGATAGGTGCTTAAATATTCATTTTTAAGCCCCTTAATTTACATTTGTTAAGCTCTTTGTGTATATGTTTTAGTCTATTTTACTTCACTTTTGTGTTTTACACGTTTTTATAGGGTCTTGGAGAAAAAAAACATTTTTGGCACTTAAAGGAAGAAATCTGGAAATCCTAGAGTAGTTGCTGGCTAGAGTGCGATCGAGCACACTGCTCTGTGCGATCGAGCGCACCACGAATGCGATCGAGCGCACATGTACGGGCATGAACAGTAAAGCGGCAGAACCAGTTTTGGAAATAAAGGAGTTTTTATGTTTTAGGAAATTTAGGGTTTCCTGAGCGTTCTAGGATTATTCAACCCCTATAAATACACTTGTAAAAACATAAATTGGGGATCCCTTCTGTTATCTTTCAATCTTCTTTTAGTTTTAGTTTAGTTTTAGGTCGGAAGGCCGGAGGCCTGAAGGAGACCGTGGAGAGGAATTGACGACTCTTCTCTCGGGTTTCTTCTTTCCTTTACTTTTATTATGTACTACTTAACTTTTAGTAAGGGCTTGGTTGAAGTCCTAATTATGTTTATTTAGTAATTCAGTATTGGCGCCTTTGCGATATTTATGTTATGTTGCTTAACTTGATTAATGTCTGTTTGTATTTAAATTCCTCATATATGTGTGTCTGATCAACGTATGCATGTGGTATAGACTTGTTAGTTAGATCAATTTGGATGAACGAGTCTTGGGTTTGACATTAGTAACAAAAGATATCCACACCGGATTCTTGGATTAATCAACATGGGAAACCGGGAGTAGATACCATGCTCTAGGTCTCATGTGGTTGTCGATTTCTATAGTACCTATGCTCTCTTAAGGAATAACTTAGTAGATACCATACTAAATCCCTTAAGACCGAAAAGAGTTAGAGTAGATACCATGCCTAACTCGTTGCTTAGGGAAATCAATAGCTTAAGGAGTAGATACCATGCCCTTTGGTTGACAAACATTAGGTATACATGGCATGATTAAAGCATTGGCATACTGTTATATTGTGGTAGCATAATTAGTGGTGGATATCAAGTCCCTACGCCTTTATCTTTATTATTTTATCTTTATCAAAATTAACTCTTTTATTATTTCTATCTTTTTACATTGCGAATATAATTCTAAAACAAAATTCACCAATCCTTGTGGAGATGATCTTGCTTTCGCACACTATGCTACTAAGTTGACCTTGTGCACTTGCAAGTAAAACGAGTGCGATTATTTACTTATTTATTTAGGTATATTTTCGCTCAACAAGCACCAGTCTTTATTTTCGTGTGCATTAATGAAACTACAACATAGCATGTACACGACGATCAAACTCGGCTTTGCCAGCTGCCTATGATAGGCAGAATACAACTTGATCAAATAGTTTGTATGGTAAACCTTTTTAACTTCGATTTTTCCCTTGGTCACTCTCGATGGGAAATATGTGATACTTATCATAGCCAAGTGAAGACCGCTTTCTGTTGCTCAGTCCTCTGCCACCATTTAAGAGAATAGTCCATTCATTAATCGATGTGCTCACAGGTGAAAGATAGAGTTGTATCATTATTTATTTGAAAAAGAAATAGGTTAGATGATCGGGTGACAAAACAATAGATATCCAAGCTCAAAAGGGGAAAACTAAGGATAATCACATATCAAGGTTGGCTAGAAAGGCTCAAACTTTCCAAACATGGCCTAGATCCTTTTTTTGGTACTGTACTACCTAGGATTTCGCCTCGAGTGGTCTTCAAACAAGTTCTAGAGTCCAAGAGATCACAAGACTACACTGCTCATATAAATGCTCTCCGAAACAGCAAGACAAAAAAGTGCTTAGGTGTAAGTGTCATTGTCTTCAAAGAGTTCGATGTAAAATAAATCCAACGACAAATTCAAGCACTCAGACAAACGCAACATTTTTCAAATTTTCAATTGCTATAATCAAGTTAATCTATATCTCATCATCGGAAAAATCAAAATCAAACAACAGAAAACACTCAGATAAAACAAATAGAAAAATAACTAGAAACATGAGCAGCACACAACACTCAGATAAAGTTCCCACCCCCAAACTTAAATGATACATTGTCCGCAATGTATAAAATTTGAATTATAAAGTAAGAGAAGGGAACTCCCCTGATTAGTCGAAGGCCGAATCAATCGTCTTTTTCAATGTCCTCATCCTCCAGATCACTGCTATGACCGGGATATGGTGGTAGTGGAGGTAGCTGCTGTGTGTCGATTCCCAAATGATTGGCAAAAATCCTCATCGTCTGGTCATTGGTTTGAAAACAACCTACAACATATGATGCCTGCTACTGACCCCATTGTCGAAGCTCATGAAACTCCGTCTCAACTGCTGTCAGACAATCAGAAAGTGACATATTCCGTTGTTGGCGTGCTGGGGGAGGCTGTGAGGAAGAGGCGCCTGGGCTCGGTGCTTGTTCTATATCCGTGATCCGATAAATAGTCCTGAGATCCAGAGGGTGCATTGGTTGTTTGATTTGTTCCCCCGCAGTCCAGGTAACACCACATGATCCACAAAGTGCTTTTATCAAAGATGGGAAAAATAACCCCGCACTGATCGAACTTGCGCTGTATAGAATGCTGTTTTGGATAATGTGTCCCACATCAATACTCAATCTTTGGTAGATGGCGAATAACAGGATTGCTCTATCTCTTGTGACATCACTTAAACGGGTTGTCAGAAGAAAACGAGCACCCACAAAGTAGTGCCAAGCTTTTGCTGTCCTATCCATTGCACTCGACGGAAATGAAGTCCGCTCATCACTAGACAATTTCCATTGTGTCTCAACTTTGTTAAGTACTCGGATTACCTCGTCGAGGTCAGACGCACTGGCATAAGCACTATACTCATCCATTGGGATGTTGGGAGTAGCGAGTAATTTGTTGATTGTGCCTCTGTCGAATGCCACTAATTTCCCTCTAACCTTCACCTTCAGATTCGTGTGCTCTGCAGCATTTGCATAAAATTCACGCACAACCAGAATAATTACAGCTTCTGGTGTTGTGCAGAATTGTTCCCATTTTCGGGCAGCGATGATCCTGTGAATGAGGGGGAAGTGTCCTTTGGTGATATTAAATCCTCGTTCAGGTATTGGGACTTTCTTGAGTTGAGAACGCTCAAACCTCTGTTATGCTTCCTTCGAGAGAAAAAGCTCAAAATTCTAACCAGTAGAGCTAGGTCTCGCGCGTTTGGGAGGAGCCATTTAATCAAGACTTTTGTGCTTTAAATAATCAAACTTCAAACTGCATAAAACAACCGAGAACAACACCCTCTTCCATACACACAGATACCCAGATAATTTTGTGCAGTAAAACTTTCAATCAAAGTGATGCAATGTCTTTAATCAATTGAGTCTCGAATAACCCAGCATAATAGAGTGCATAGTTAACTCGTTAACTCATCAACACCAGAAATTTATTCAGCTACAACACCCTTTTCTCCCAAAGAATAGCCATATTAAAAAATTTCAACGTAAACTTAAGAAAGTGCAGCTTATCCGTTCTTACCTTCCTCAATATTTCATCAAATCACCATGTATTACAAGACACCCATAAACACTTCAAGTGATTTCACTCAAAAATCTGAAGTTTTGCTGTCTTAAGGTGGAGAAATCTTTCTTAATTAGAAGACATCAATCAGCACCCAAAAGCACTTGAGAGGAGTGATTCCCGTGAAGAATTAAAGCAATCCATGGTGGAAGATGCAAAAAGACCTTGATTTTGTAGTGCGATGGGGAAGGGAGGTTTAATTTTGGTGTTTTGGAGAGAGAGAACTGCTGGAAATCAGACTTTGAATTGACCTAATAAAGGAAGAGTTGTCTATTTAAAAAAATAGTGTGCGACCTGGCACTGCAGTGCCCAAAGTGTGAGGCTGCAGCGCGGAATCTCTGGACAGATCAGTGTGTAGGGGCAGGATTAGCGCTGCAGCGCCCAAAGTGTAAGGCTGCAATGCGGAGTCTTTGTCCTAACTCCAAGTAATCCTGAAAATAAATCAAGAATAACACATTTTAAAGCAATAAAAATTGAATTAACAGACAAACTAAACAGAAAAAAAAAATTAAACACACAAAACAACTTCAAAAGGCAAGAAAAATAAAAAATAATAACCAAATGATAGTTCTAATTTATAGTCTTTAGCTTGACTTTCTGATTTAAGGCTCTTGGAGAATGGTTGTGGACGATTAAGGGTCAAATGTCCCCATGATGTAGTGCTTCATTCTATGCCCGTTGACCTTAAACATCTCCTTGTTTTTCTCATGTCGTATTTCAACGGCACCAAAAGGTGATACACTTGTCACGGTGTATGGTCCAGTCCACCGAGATTTCAGCTTTCCTAGAAATATGTGCCTTCTTAGGACTTCCAGCAACCATTCTTCCATTTTACCTGTCAACAAAGAAGATATTATAACAGGGAAAATATTTTTATCTAAATAAGCATATTTCAAATGAGCAAGTAAATTTTTCAATTCAGTTATTATTATTTGTTCTTCTGGCACTTCTTTTCCCATTTCAGACTCAAAGTTCCTTGCTTCTTCTTGGATAACGAGTTCTTTAGTGGTAGCAGTTCCTGATTCCATGACGCATCTCTTTAAAGTATCTTCATTTAATGTTTTCTCCTGAAACTCCTCAATGAGGTTATCAATAATATCCACTTGAAAACAAAAAGAAGTAGATAAGCTAGAAGGGTATTTCATAATTTTATACATATCAAAAACTACTTGCTCATCATTGACTTTTAAAGTCAATTTCCCTTGTTGTACATCAATTAGAGTTCTCCCTGTAGCAAGGAATGGATGTTCGAGTATAAGAGGTATATCACGATCCTATTCTATGTCGAGAACAATGAAGTCTACAGGGAATATAAATTTATCAACCTTTACCAATACATCTTCTATAATTCCCTATGGTCTCTTAATAGATCGATCAGCTAATTGCAATGACACTGTCATTGTTTTGACTTCTCCTAATCCAAGTTTCCTGAAAATTGAAAGATGCATAAGATTAATACTTGCACCAAGGTCACATAAAGCTTTATCAAAAAATGAATTTTCCAAAGTGCAAGGTATAGTAAAACTCCCTGGATCTTTCAATTTTGGAGGTAGCTTATTTTGCAGTATAGCGCTGCACTCTTCAGTTAACATTACCATTTTGTGTTCCTCGAGCTTCCGTTTATTAGTCAAAATTTCCTTCAAAAATTTAGTGTAAGTAGGCATCTGTGCTAATGCCTCTGCAAATGGAATGTTAATATGCAATTTCTTGAAAATCTCTAAAAATTTTGAAAATTGCTTATCTAGTTTTTCTTTCATAAATTTATGAGGATAGGGAAGAGGTGGCATATATTTAGTTTTAGAGTTAGAATCGACCAAACCTTTACCAGTAGACTTCTTTGCTGAAACACGTTTATCCTCTTGCTCGGTCTCTTCTTTCTCGGTCTCTTCTTTCTCACCTTATTGATTAGTGATTTCTTTCAGTTTTGGCTCTTCCAATTGTGTGCCACTCCTTAGTGTTATGGCCTTGACATCCTCTTTAGGATTCTTTTCTATGTTGCTATGGAGAGAACCTTGTGCACGTCCAGAAATTATGGTTGCTAGTTGACCGACCTGAACTTCCAGATTTTTGATGGATGCTTCTTGATTTTGGAATCTAATTTCTGTTGTACTTAAGAATTTGACCATCATATCCTCCAAGTTGGACTTTTTTTCTTGAGGAGGATATTTAGGATGAGGTTGCTTCGCATTGCTTTGATTCCACGAGAAGTTTGGGTGATTCTTCTATCCCGGATTATATGTGTTGCTATATGGATTGGTTTGCCTGTGAAAATTTGAAACAAAATTAGCTTGTTCAGCAGATGAATTATATGCAAACTGATTACCTACTTGATAGTTACTACTGTGGTGGCCAATACCACCACACAATTCACATATAACATATGTAGTAGGATAAAGTCCATCTATCTTCTTGGTGAGAACCTCCATTTGTGCTGTTAAAGCTGTTACAGCATCTATATTGTGCAATCCTGAGGCTCTATTAATAGGTAACCTTTCAACTGGCCATGGATAAGAATTTGTGGCCATCTCTTCTAGCAATTCAATAGCTTCTTCTGGAGTTTTTCTCATGATAGTGCCACCTGCAGCTGCATCAATCATGTTTCGGGTTGTATTGGTTAAACCGTTATAAAAGGTTTGTACCTGCATCCAAGTGGGTAACTCATGATGAGGACATCTTCTCAAAAGGTCTTTAAAACATTCCTATGCCTCATAGAGTGACTCCCTATCGACCTGCAAAAACATAGTAATTTCATTACGTAACTTTGCAGTTTTTGCAGAAGGAAAGTATTTCCCTAAAAAAATTTGTGCCAATTTTGCCCATGTTGTTATGGATCCTGCTGGCAAAGAAGTTAACCAGATTTTTGCTTTGTCCCTCAGTGAAAATGGAAAAAGCCTTAAGCGAAGTGCATCCTCCGATACTCCATTATGCTTGAATGTGTCACAAATTTCAAGGAAATTCGTCAAGTGAACATTTGGATCTTCTTGCGATAGGCCCCCAAATTGTACTGAATGTTGAATCATCTGAATGATGGCGGGCTTAATTTCAAAATTGTTCGCTTGTATAGGTGGTCGTCGATCGCTAGATTCAACACTATCCATCTTTGGCATAGCATAATCCCACAGTGCACGTTGCACCTCTGCATTGTTTCCTTCTGCCATTGTATTAACTGTTACTGGTTCTACTCTTCTCAAAGCATGAAAAGTGTGCTCAATCTCTGGATTAAGTTCTGCAAATATTCTCCCACTAGTACATATCATGTACTAGAAACGAAAGCCCTGTAAAATAGACTTAAAAACCAAATTAATAAACTCTCAAATTAACTAGTAGAATCACAATAAATGTAATATTTTATTTCAGTCCTCGGCAATGGTGCCAAAAACTTGATGCGATGAAATTGACACTAGCAAGTGCACTAATCGTTTAAGTAATAAAATATGAGCAAATATCTTTCCCAACGAGGACTGAAGAAGTACTACAGAAATTATGACTCAACTCTTACTGTTATTTGAGCAAACGAATAATTGTCGGAGAAAAGTTTACTAACAATTAACTAAAGGGAAAAACAGAACGAAATAGTAAATAACGGAAGATTTGCAAACTTTGGAATAAAGACTCTTATGAACTAACATGCTAAGGACTCAACTTCACCTAAACCATTATTGACAAGAGTTTTGAATGGACAAGTTTCGTTTACTACGTTTTTCAAGATGGTAGAATCCCCAATAAATTGGTTATCCATATTCCAGGTCTAACCACAATCTCAAGAACCATCAACTTCAAATATCCATATTCCAGGTCTATTCTAGATTAATTCAACTTAAGAAGCATTAAGTTCAATAGAATTCTTTTCAGTTAAATCTCCCTATTCGGTTACGATTTAAACGGACCACATGAACTTCCTAGAATCCCTATTCGGTTACTCCAATTTCATTCATGGCATGTTTTACCCTGGCTTTGCATAGATAACAATCCAACATCATATTTATTAATTCAACCATTCATAAAAGCATAGCTTCTCTATTCGACACATCACCATGCCTCAAGAAGGAATCAAAATAATAAATAGCATTAAGAACAATAAAACACACTATTTGAAAAACAAAGTAAATTCCAGCTTATCCAAATAGCACTCATGACATATGTTTAGGATCCATCTATCCTTAACACAAAAATATCTACTCCATAATAATATTCAAACAACCCATGTTCATATTATAAAACATCAACACAACTAGATAAGAATAATACAAAACCGAAGAAGAATGATTTAAAAGCTTTGGAGTAGCCTCCTAGAGTGTCTCTGACTCTCCTTTTGCGTCTCGACTCCTTCAAATTCTATTTTTTTCTTCTACAGCCGTGCTCCCCCTTCTTGTTCAGTTAGAGTTTCTATTTATAACATTCAAAATCCACGGATCAGCGCTGCAGCGCCGAGACATATTTCGAACCCTATTCTAGCGCTGCAGCACCAACTTTCCAGCGCTGCAGCACCAACTTTCCAGCGCTGCAGCCTTGGGTTTCTGTCTCCTTCTTCTATTCATGCCAAATTTTGGCGCTGCAGTGCCAGCTTTCCAGCGCTGCAGCCTTAAGTTTCTGTCCCCTTCACACATTTTGTCCTTCCAGTGCTCCAGCAAGTGTCTGCACAGTAGATTTCCAAGACTTAGCATTGATCATTCAACTAAAACAACTTTTAGTATAATAAGATAAACTAAACTCAAATTGCTAAAAACACATGAAACACAATTCTAATGCCTAAGATCAACACAAAAAATGTGCCTAAAAGAAGTATAATAACATGATTTATTCAGAGTTATCAATTGTCAAGGGAAAGTCTATAGCTTTGTTTGGGATTCTGTGGGGAGAAACCAAATGCAATCATTGTTGTGCCTTTTATTTAAAGTAAGTATTGCTGAATCTTTAACGATTAATATATCTTTAGGCTAAAGGGGTAGTGATATTATAGCCTAAAGAACTTGCTCATATCTTATTTAGATTGACTCAGGTTCTATGCAAAGATTAACACAAAATCACTGAATTATCAATAAATTCAATGAATCCAAGTTATTTAGGTTGATATCAAGCTTAGAGCTAAAATTGGAGGGGGTTGATTTGAAGTTGTATTTGATTAAAGTGGAGGAATTAAGGGCTGCACAAAGGAAAGGGATAAAGAGATATTGACATTCAAGCTGCTTGACATAACGAATGCCATGGTGGCGAGAGCAGATGCACATCCCAACCATTTTGAGCATTGGTCTAATGAGAATGTGGAAATGGTTGATTATGTGGATTGGTGCATACCAGGACCAAGTGATACTTGGAATAAAGGTTTTAAATAGTGGTTGTGGTCGCAAATGTTGTTGCGTAGCGTTTATCACGGTTCCGAACATTGTGAGTGTTATGATGCAGATTATAGGCATCATGACTATGATTTTTTTTTAATTTTCACATCTTAAAATGCGTGCCACGTGTATCATAGCCATGTATAGCAGTTGTAGTGGGCGTCGTGGTTGTGATAACAGGTATCGCATAGGGATGGCAAAAATATTTGCTTTTAATGAAGTTTTGGTACTCTTCGATCTTTTGGAGATGGGTATAAAGACAATTTTGTCTTCGGTCGAATGGAGACAAAGAGGACATTCTTCTACTCAAAAAATCCTCGTACCTGTTGTCAATGTACATTAGGTCTTATGTATTATATAAATATATTAAATAAGATTGATAATCATGTAATTATCCTTAGTTATAAAAATACACATTTAAGGTAGAACTTATTTTATGATGTTGAACTTATTTTGTGATTTAATTTTAATTTGATGACATATAATTTTAATTTGATGAATGAAAAAATGAAATCTTTGACAGGGACAGAGATAGAGACGGAGACGGGGACAATGAGTATTTTTGTAAACGTGGATGGTGTCGAAGCTGACACTCTTCGCTTCAAACCCATCCTATTGTCATCCTTACTATTGCTGACCACTATAGTCATTACGAACCATTATACCGTTTGTCGCGGCCACGACATGCCGCTATAGCCGTGAATGCCACTTTTCCTCAAATAGCGACGAATAGCGGTTGCGAGACTTTCATCTATCGCTAGATAGCCGCCACTATTTTATGTTGTGGCTACTATTTAAAACCTTACTTGGAATGAATTTTTGCTTCAAATGTTAAAGATTGGAAGAGGACAGTTCATTTGATAGGAGTGTTTATGAAAGTTCTGGATGAATTTCAAAAAGAAATTTCATCATTTGTTGGAGAGAAGATTTTTTTTTTAAAAGTTTTTCCGCCCTAAATCTTCTGAAATGGATGGCTGTATTTCATGTGTATTGTTGTGCTCCACTTGAGCTCACACCATGTTAAACAAAGTTTTGCTAATTTATAAGTTTATCTAAACTTCCTTGCCATTCCAAATGTATGTCTTCTTCAGTAAGATAATACTGATATTTATCCCTAATATTGAAAAAAAGAGGATTGAAACATAGAAGCTCCGTTTGCTTATGAAAGTCAAATAAATGATTTATTACTTTTTTTGAGCATATAACACTAACTAACAAAGATGTCACCTTCTAAACATTATTTCTCATCATTCGGGAAAACTAATCTAGAGCTACACAAATTTTGTATTCATTTCATTTAGACTCCTAAACTATAAATTTGGTGTCAAGGAAAATACCTAGATTTATTTGCAATGTCATCCATTTCATTAATGAAATGCCAAATTAATTCTCCACTTTGAGATGATTAAGTGCATCCAACTAGAGTGGAGTAATAATTTTTAAGAATCGTTTTATTTTATTTTATCACTCACTTGTTATTTTTGTAATTTTCATTTTCTTCAATAAAAAAATTTATATTTATATTTATATTGAAGAATTTTTTTTTAAAAATTCTCATAATAAATTATGTTTCCTATTTTTCCCCTACACTAAATTTTTTCTCAATTTATGTCAGCAATTTACTTGTGTACTAACGATAATTTCCAATTTTTTTTTATTTTGATTTTCTTTGAACCTTTTCATTGATGATTATGGTAATTAAAGTGATTTCATTCCAACCAATTAAATTTTTTTATATCTTCGATACCAAATTTAGAAGGGTTGGTGCTATAAATTTTACTTCATCATTATTTTGCTTATTATTTTAGTTAGTTGGTCAATGTCATTCTTTGCTTATGTTGAAAGATGATGAATCACACTTAGCACATTATCAGTATTGCTTATTAATTTGGCTGTCATTTGTAGTCACCATAACTATCAAGTTATTCTTCTATATATTGATGAATCCTAATGCCTTCATTTTCTTCTTAATTCGGTGATGACTCATAGTTTAATATCTAAAAGAGTTTTATTTTGGAAAGAACCTGTTGCACAAAATTCCTCTTTACCATGGTTATGATTAAGCTAACCATAAAGAGCATGAAAATGGTTGAGAACCATACATACTTCATGGAAAATGGATTCCCCAACCCAATGGCTCTAATGGAATATATGTTCGACATTATGCAATTTTATTTAGCTTGTTAGAGGAACTCTATTCCCTTTGTTTGAGACATTGGAGAACAACCAAAAGCATTCAAATCTATATGTTGATCATTCCCAGTGAGTTGATGATCAGTTTTAATTGAGTTACGAGTTAAAAAGTCTTAGAATCAAGTAGAATCGATAATGAAGTCAGGCAACTCATGACATGACAAACTCAAAGAAAGTAAAAGGTAAAGATATTAAACTTAACGGCTGCTAGCCTTTCTTTAGTAAAGACTATACTTTTTATAAAAGGTTGTTAGGTTTTCTTTTTTCTTTTCATTATAGGAAGTTGCTAGGGTTTTGAACGGAAAAAAACCTAATTAATTCCTCTCCTTCACATGTATAGATATAAATTTTTGCACTTGAAAATTAGATAAATGGCAATGAAAAGATAGAAAATCAGCCTCCCAAGAAATTGACAAGAGCCCAAGAAACATGTGTCTAAACCTTGAAACTCCCAAATCTCTTAATCTTTCACAAATTTTCAAGACTGTTTGTGAACAGATCTATTTGCAAAGACTTTCGTAGTTCCCTCACAAAAACATATTTTGAAAAACTCCACTTTTCAGGAGCACCTATCTCTCTTGGTAATCCTCAAAACCCGAATACTTAACCAAATGTAGCTTTATAGTATTGAACTCAATAAGCGTCTCTGTTTTTCAAACTCCAAATTCCATCATCATTTGAAGCAAAATTTAACTGTAGCATCCACATAGATAAATAATGAATTTGAAATTTGAACAAAGGGAGAAGATTTTCTCCATTAACTTGGGGAAAATTCCCTCCAATTGCACAATTGGATGAATGTAACGTCATCCATGGTATTGATGTGGCATTCATCTAATAGTGCAATTGGGGGAAATTTTTCTCAAGTTACTGGAAAATATCCTAGTCATTGAACAAAAAATACAGTACTTGATTAAGCATTAATAATTCTAACTATTCAAATTACACTAATTCCTTAAATTTTGTTGAAAATTTTAGGTGTAATATTAAATAAATATCTCATGCAAAAGACAAAAAAGGGAGATAAACACAACTTACAACTTCAACGTCAAGCAGAGCCAAACATTCAACCTCTCTTAACCTCTTCAATCTATACCTCAACGAATTCGACGAAGAATGGAAACCCAATTCGAAGAAATCAATTATCTGATAATTCCCTGCAAAATTCTACAAAAATCACCAGAAACAAGCTGTCATGTGATAGATTAATTTATTAATTAATATGGTGGTTGAAAGACTCTTCACAAGCTATTAATAACTTATAAAATTTCAAGGGGCATAACATATATTAGGACATTTGCACCATCACATTTTTAAAATGGTTTGAGGAATAAAGGAGGTAATTGTTTTAAGATAAAGCCATTAGGAACAATGAGACAAATTCAGAGCCTTACGTGATTTACTTGGAAGAACTTAAGATTGCTAAGGAAAAAGGGATTGAAATTTAGTTTGCTTGACACAACACAAGCTATATTGTTGAGACTAGATGGTCATCCAAGTGGATATGGGCATTGGGCACATGAGAATGTGACTTTGTATAATGATTGTGTTCATTGGTGCTTGCCTAGGCCTATTGATACTTGGAATGATTTCTTGTTGAGATGGAAGGTAGAAGAGCATATGGAAAACTTTATTCCAATGATAGAAAAATGAGGTTTAGATAGATTTTATTTGATTTATATTTCTTTTTTTGTCTCTTTTTTATATTTAGTGGTTTTTTTTCTTGTTTTATTGCAGGATTCTGTGTTGAAATCTAGAATTTGATCATAAAAAAAATCAAAAGCAAGGTAATTAAGGATTTGTTAACACTTATTGAACTGTTCTTTAGAATTCCTATGCTAATGCCGCCAAACAAAACACACCAAATATCAGTTCTGGCCTTGTCTTTTCACGTTCTTTTTTTTTTCAGACTTTCAATTCAAGTCTCTCCGATATGCTCTTTCACGTCTTAACGATACATCATCCATGACCAAAGCTACCTCTTCATGATTTGGAGCAATCTTTGAGCATGGTCTTAATCCAATCAGTTTCGACCAATTCAATGATATAATAGGTTTTCAATCTTATGCATATTAATAAAAGCTTTTGCATTCAATTTGAATCCTTTTATGCAACACATACCATTACTATTATATGTGCCCCAACAGTAGCTATATGGATTTCCGTGCATTTATATACTTCACATAGCCATTTGTATATCCTTCAAGTCAATTTAAAACTTCTTAGCAAATGCCATACTACAAATGATGAAAGTTGCACTAATTTTTTGTCAAAACCTTATCTACACTATCAGACCTATATTACATTGGCTTTTCACTTTATCTTGCCATATCTACGTTGGACTCTCGACACTTGGATAAGGGTATGGCAGTTGGATACTCCAAATTAAAAGAAAATTTACAAAAAAAATAGATGATTCCGACACTCGAACACACACCCATGTTCGACATCCATATCCAAGTCCAAGTAACATATTATCAAACAATTAGAGTTTTGATATTTTCATAGTTAAGCTACTAATTCATAACACCATAAAAATGCTCCGCTTTTCACTGAGTTCCCACTTATACCGAAGTCAGATTTTGTGTTCTTAAGTAAATTAAAATCTACACTGTTTTGAAATTTATAAGCTCTACCAATGTGTACATATTATATGCATATTCTTGTTCAAACTTCTCTCTAACAATCTCATGAAAAAGTTTGTACTTAGACATCAAACAAGAATTTATGTCAAACCATCAAACACACAAATCTTGTTGTTCATCTAATAAATAGGCCAAACTCATGCAACCTTAAAACGTCGCAATTTAGATTCAAATGGAGGCAAAAAAATTAAGAAATCCAATTCTAAAAGGGGCTGGATAGTTTATAATGAATTTAGCAAAACTATATACTTAGAATCTCTATTGAGAACAGGGGTGAAGCTAGGAATTTTCTTTAGGGTGGGACGAAAATTTTTTCTCCCTTTTTTTGTCAAAAGGGCAAATAGTGAAGTTCCCATATATAATATGCTTTCATAAACATTAAATAAGGAATATATATGTATATGTAAAACCCTTATTTTAGTGTGAAGGGTGATTTAGTAATTTCAAAACTTTCCTGTAAATATTTTTTATCATTAAATATACATGTCATATATATATATATATATATATATATATATATATATATTGTAATAATTAAATAAATATATAAAATATATAAAATTATGAGAAATAATAAATAATATTAACTTTTGGAAATTGAAGCCAATTAAGGTACACTATACTAAGTTTGATAAAGATTAGAAAAATAAAAGAGAATCTTCTAATAATTCGTATCTAGCCAAATAAGGCCTTAACAATATATATATATATATATATATATATATATATATATATATATATATATATATATCATTAAACATTCAGCTCTCCCTCTTTATAACCTTCTCCATTTCTCTTCCTTGCCCGTGCTCTCTCTCCCTGACTCCACACTCCTTCGTTGACCACTGCTTTATCCCATTTGCTTAGAGCAAAACCCTACTGTTCCTTGAGCAAAACCATTGAAGAGGTGCGGTTGTTTAATTGGGAAATAAAGTTGTGGTATTGATTACACTCAAACTAACACGCGGTTATTGTGTATAGCTGAGGTATCGATCCCACGAGGAAAAGCGAACTACAAGAGAAGATGTAAACTTCAATACGAAATGATAAAATCTAAATGAGTAAATCTGAGTTTGATAATGAAATAATGTGAGGAGTTGTGTAATTATAATGAAGAATATAAATGAGAAACAACAAGGATTCGGGAATCCTCCCTAGGTTCGTTGCCTTATTCCACTATCGATTCAATTGTTTTTATCTCGATTGCAAGTTTCACATCCCAATCAAGCAGTCAACAAATATTCAATCAAAGCACATGTAAACCCTAATGTAATTGCTATGAAGTACTCTTCACTTTCTATTCAAGCACACATGACCTATCTTATAGATTTATCAAGAAACGACAATATATCTTAATGAAAATGTCGCAGTAATAAACAAACCTGAAAGATAAATCTGCTGGAATCAATCACATCCAAACAACTTGACATAAGAAGAGCATGACTAGACTTATATAGAGGAGAATGGTGCAATCACCGGATTAAGAAAATCTAAGATAAGAAGAACATAAAGTTCAGTTGTCATATGAACCTAAGTTCTTCTTGTTTAATCAAAGAGTAACTCATAAACAATGTTTTAATAATAAATCCTTACAACTAAATCAAGAATGAAAATAAGAACAACTATAACTAGGGATTCATCCTTTTGCCTTGCTTGGAGATTAGTTGGCCATGGGGCTCATGCTTGAACACTGTAATGTCGAGCTCTCTCCTCAATTTTCCAGCCTTAATGGATGCCTCCTAACCCTAAGTGATCTATTTATAATACAAAGGTCCAAGGGTGTTTTAGGTCTAAACAATAAACTAAAATCTTAATTAGGAAAACAGGGCTTCGTGTACGCGCCATGGCTCTCACTTACTCACGCTGCGACTCTGTCTGGTCTTTGGTTAAGTGAGCTTCTGGGCACCGCAGCCCAACCTAGTTTAGGCCACAGCGCACACTGGTGCTGACTTGTGGAGACTTTGGGCACCGTGGCTCAGCCTGGTCCAGGTCGCGGCGCACACTGATGGCTTCCTTGCTCTTTTGGGCTTGGTTCTTGAGGCCGAGGCTTAGACTTCTTCAGGCTGCAGTGCCCACACTTAAGACTTGGTTTCTCTTCATTTTGTCCTTTTGCAACCATGCACTCACTCGAATGTGTATCGAAGCATCATGCTTTAAGTTATGATAGCTTTCTATCTCTTTTGAGCTTGAAGTACCTGAAAATGCACCGAAATAAGTCAATGATCAAAGAATATCACTTTAGAGTTATTAAGGTATAAAAGTGTAATTCAAACCTCTCGATCAATCCTAAAATGCTAACAAATAAGTATTGTTAAGATGCATTTTATGACTCTCATCATAACCCCCAACTAGCTTATTGCTAGTCCCTTGCAATTTCGAAAACAAGACAATATGAAATGAATTCTTTGGTAGGAATCAAACAAAGTAAAGAAATGTTAGTGTTAATCCAAGAGTAATTCACCTTTTGTCTCAAAAATCGTACATAACACACAGCACATAGAATCATTAAATATCACCTAAGTCTAAAAGTAATCCAAACATCAATCTTAAAATTGTTATCGACTCTTAACATCTATCTTACCACAATCCATTAATCCGAACACCCGAATGATTTTATGCATAACATTCATGAATACAAATATTTAATTTGCGTGACATCAATAACAAAAACAATGCTCCATAGGCTCATTTTTCAAATCACTCTCCACTATTGTAGAAAAATCATACTACCTTGGATCAATAGGTCTTTAATAAGCTTGTAACGTTAGGCTAAGGTAAAGGTTAAGAAAGAATGGGAAGGTTTCAACAAATAAAAGAACTTAATCTCTTAGTTTTAAACACAACCTACTTAAAGCACTAGATAAGCTTACTTCGACATCCAACTCTTTCGACTATTTTTTCAAGCATTTTTCTCAATAAATCAACACTTTTTTTTTCTCTTCTTTCTTTGCCATAATTCACTTTTTTTTTTTTGGCATAAGACCATTCACCCTCTTTTTCATTCGTTTCTTTTTCTTTTCTTTTCCACAACCCCCAACTTATCTCCTTTAATGTACTTGAGTTATGGTAGTAATATTTTCTCATATTTCTATCCTTACTCATCTCTCAACAAATGTGTATAACTAAGTTCTTTCAAAAGAAGGGTAAGGATAAAATATTTTTAGGCTCATGAAGGTAAGTGAATGGGTTATCGAAAGAAACAAGGCTCAAACAGGTGATTAGCGATGAATATAGCAAGGGTAAGTTTGAAAGGCTCAAACAGTCCAAAAATGGCCTATATCATATCCTAAGTAATGCGCATTCTAGGAATTCGCCTCAAGTGATTATCAAATAAGTTCTAGAGCTTGTCGAGACCGCAAAAGTATTCACAAGGCAATCGCACATAAAACTTCTCTAAATGTTTTAGACTAATCATGCAATCTTACCGCAAATCAGAGTCTCAAACCAAATGAAGATTGACACTTAACTCAAACTAAAGCAAGATTTAACTTATTCTATATGTTGTATGCTATCTCAATTAAGCTTATATCATTGACATGTGAATTAAATCTAAGGCTTAACACAAAGCATACTAAAAACAAACAAAAAGGGAAAGCGACACCAAGCAATTCAATTAAAAAAAAAATAAATACATTTCCTCCACCCCCAACTTAAAAATTGCATTAACTTCAATGTGAAAGAAAAAGTGAAGGAAACTCTCTTTGTAACCAAAAGTGCATAGAAGCTGAAAATTGTGCGCTTTTCAGACCATTCACTTACTCGTGCCGTGGTTCTGTCTGGTCTTTGGTTAGGTGAGCTTCTAGGCACCGTGGCCCAGCCTAGTCCAGGCCATGGCATACACTGGTGCTGACTTGTGGAGACTTTGGGCACCGCGGCTCAACCTAGTCCAGGCCGCGGAGCACACTGATGGCTTCTTTGCTCTTTTGGGCTTGGTTCTGGAGGTCGAGACTTAGACTTCTTCAGGCCGCAACACCCACACTTAAGACTTGGTTTCTCTTCATTTTGTCCTTCCGCAACCATGCCCTCACTCAAATGTGCATCGAAGCATCATGC
The DNA here is from genome assembly GCA_023935145.1 of Bretschneidera sinensis. Classification (NCBI taxonomy): domain Eukaryota; kingdom Viridiplantae; phylum Streptophyta; class Magnoliopsida; order Brassicales; family Akaniaceae; genus Bretschneidera; species Bretschneidera sinensis. The sequence goes on from CM043699.1 coordinate 34,445,273, forward strand.
TTTAAGCTATGATAGCTTTCCATCTCTTTTGAACTTGAAATACCTGAAAATGCACCGAAATAAGTCAATGATCCAAGAATATCACTTTAGAGTTATTAAGGTATAAAAGTGTAATTCAAACTTCGATCAACCCTAAAATGCTAACAAATAAGTACTGTTAAGATGCATTTTATGACTCTCATCAGGTATGTAAGGTTGATAAAAAAATCTATGATGTATCAATATGAATAAGATAACGAAAGGTCATATATCCTTCTCACATATTTGATATGTTTGATCACATAACTTTTAGTAGGTTTAATCATGTGATTTTTTTGATTATATGATTTGTGTTAGAGTTTGTGCATACTTCACGGGACCAGATCTGTAGAACCCTAGACGAACACGAGGGTCCCGCTTGAGGCCATGTACATGAGTTAGGCATGGTTTCTTGCTTGGTAGTTCGGGCTTGGGCCCATGAATAGCCGTAGTTTTAAAACAGAATGAAAATCCTAATTAGGATGTCTTAAGTTGCTTATAAATACTCTTTATGTACTGAGCATACATTGTAGCAAGAGATTTGTGAGGTTGATAATAAGAAACTTCTGGCGGGACGTAGCCCTATTCTTGGGTGAACCTAGGTAAATCTTGTGTTTTTTTCTTTCTGTTTATAATTCTTGTGATTGACATGTATTAAATCGTTCAATTATTATCAGAGCCTTGTGTTCAAGGATTAACGATTAGAGATATCGATTGGATCATAGATTGAAATCGAGAAGTTTGGAGGGAAGAGCTTCGAGTTATAGAAACTAAAGATGGAGGATTTACTCGTTGATAGGGATCTGTGGATGGTGATAGTCGATGAGATACTGAAGAGTACGACATCCACGACAGAGGCATGAAGTCTGATTTGGCTGTGCCTAGCTGTCCTGATAAATCTTTTTGGAGAAAAGACTGCGAAAGATCTCTGGAAGAAGCTGGAAAGCCTTTATCAGAGTAAATATCTAGTAAATAAACTGTTTCTGTGGAAGAAGTTGTATAACCTTCGGATGGCTGAGGGCGATTCTTTCTTTGCTCATCTACATGAGTTCAACACTTTGATATGTCAGTTGTTATCTATCAGCATTGATGTGATAGATGAAGATAAGGCTATTACACTGCTATGTTCACTGCCTAATTTGTGGGATAACTTGATAGTTACGATTGGTAGTGGTACGACTGATCTGTCTTTTTAGAATGTGGTGGCAGCCTTATTATTGGGGAGATGAAGTGGCAGGGTACAGAAAACTCGTCAAAAGATGTCTTATCTGTGAGAGGGCGAACCTATGATAAAGACTAAAAGTGGTCTGGTGATAAACCCAAGTTCAGGGGAAGATTGAAAAGTAGTGGTAAATCTAGGTTGAAGTGTTGGAAGTGTAGGAAGCTTGGGTATCTAAAGAATGAGTGCAGAGTATAAACCTTGAAAAGTGAATACGCAAGATATCAGCTTTAAATAACAGGAACCAGTATGATGATGATACTTGTGACTTAAATATAGCATTCTTTTTGGCTCGATCAGATAAGAGTGTTTGGATAATTGATACGGGAGTATCCTTTCACATGACACCTCATAGAGACTGGTTTCGTGAGTATGAAACCTTTGATAGGGGAAATGTTTTATTGAGAGATAACTCTCTAGTGAAAATTATTAGTTGTGGGAAGGTAAAGTTGAGGATGAGTGATAGGACATCCAGAACACTTCCAAGCATGATGCATATTTCAGGTCTCAGCAGGAACCTAATATCAGTCAGTAAGATAGCAGATAGGAGAGTGAATTTCAAATGTGACAAAAATTCGTGCAAGATGACTCATGGCTCATTAGTAATTGCATGAGGTGTTCAGTATGGTACGTTATACAAACTACTGGGAAATATAGTACAAAGTCAATGCAGTGGAGGTTTTATCTCTAAGAAGACAACTGATGATGAGGCGACATCCTCTATCTTGTGGCATCAGATGCTTGGGCATATCGGTGAAAAAAGACTATCTAATTTATTGTTAAAGTAGATAGTGAAGAGAGTCCCATATTGCTTCAAAAGATTCAATTTTTTTGAGTATTGTCTACATGGCAAACAGAACCATATGAGTTTTAAGTCCACTGGCATGAAAGCAAAGGGTATTCTAGATTTAATACACAGTGATGTGTTTAGGCTAGTTTCGGTCCAATCTCTTGGAAAATCAAGGTATTATGTCTTTTTCATTGATGATTTTTCAAGGTGTGGATGGATTTAATTCATTAAGAGTAAAGTTAAAGCATTTGATAAGTTCCGTGAGTTTAAAACATTGGTAGATAATTAGATGGAAAGCAAGATAAAGGTACTAAAAATAGATAATGGAGGAGAATTTTGCTCAGACAAGTTTGAGCAATTATGTGTGGCAAACGGCATTGCAGGATAGAAAACAACTCCATATACACCTCAACAGAATGAGGTGGCTGAGAGACTCAATCAGTCACTCATGGAGAAATCGAGGAGTATGTTGAGTTGTGCAGGCTTGGTGACAAAGTTATGGGCAGAGACTATAGCTATGGCATGTTATTTGAAGAATAAGTCACCTACATCAGCTTTACAAGATTAGATACTGCTTGAGGCATTATTCGGGAAGAAATCGAGTTTGGCTCATGTTAGGGTGTTTGGGTGTGATGCTTATATGCATGAGCCAAAAGAAAAAAGGAACAAACTTGATAGCAAATCAGTGAAGTGCATCTTCATTAGTTATAAGGATGGGGTTAAGAGGTACAAGTTATGGAATCTAAGAAACAAAAGTACAGTTTACAGCAGAGATGTTGTGTTCAAGGAAATACAAAGGGATGTGGCGACTGTCCAAGATGTACCAGAACAACCAAAATAGGTTCAAATTGATCTTAGCCCGGGAGATAAAAGTGGGAGACTACCCTACATACTGCACCAGATACTTCAGATATTAAGTCAGTTGGGTCTGAGCAAGATATTTATGTTTCTGATGTAAACGATGAGGATTCTGATGCTGGCTCGAAGGTAGAGACCACGCCTTTCATAAGGAGATCGACATGGGTTAGCAGACCACCCATAAAGTATTTTCCTAGTGCTTGTAGCGAATTATATGTTTTAAATGTTACTAGTGATGATCCTAGCACAGTAAAATAAGCAAGGACCTCGGATGATGCTATGAAAGAAGAGATGCAGGCACTGGACAGGAATAAAACATGGAGCCTTATGAAATTGTATAAAGATAGGAAGGAAATTGGGTAGAAATGGATTTTCAAGAAGAAAAAAAATGTAGATGGAATGGTAGAAAAGTACAAGGCACGTCTGGTTGCAAAGGGGTACTTGCAAATAGAGGGAATTTACTATGGTGAGATATTTTTCGTAGCAAAGTTGACATCTATTAGATGTGTCTTATCCATGGCAGCTGCTTATGATCTAGAGGTTGAGCAATTGGATGTGAAGACAACTTTCCTTCATAGGGACTTAGAGGAGGAAATTTACATGAAAAAGCCTGATGGCTTTGTAAGTAAATGCAAAGAAGAACTGGTTTGTAAATTGAAGAAGTCTTTATACGGACTAAAGCAGTCACCATGGATGTGGTACCAAAAGTTTGATACATATGCCATTCAGCTTGGGTTCACTTACAGCTATGCTGATCACTGCGTCTATGTGAAAAGATTAGGGGTTGATTTTGTCATTTCAACTTTGTATGCGGATGATATGTTGTTAATTGGAAATAATAGGAAGATGATTAGCACTGTGAATGCATTGTTGGCAAGGCAATTTGACATGAAAGACCTAAGGCCATCAAACTTTATCTTGGGTATACAGATAAAGAGGGATCATGAAAACCAAAAACCATGGTTAAGTCAAAAGAATTATATTTAAGAAGTGTTGAAAAAATTCAACATATCTAACAGCAAGCCGGTTGGGACTCCCATGCCTTTGGGAACCAAGTTATCTGTGAAACAATGTCCGAAGATGGAGGAAAAAGCTGAAGATATGGCACATGTACCTTATACTAGTGCGGTTGGAAGCTTGATGTACGCCATGGTGTGTATGAGACCAGATATTACCCAAGCAGTGGGAGTATTGAGTAGATATATGTCTAATCCTAGGAAAGAGCATTGGACTGCAATCAAAGAGTTCTTAAATATCTTCGTGGCACATCAGAGTTTGCATTATGTTATGAAAGTATAGGAGGTAAGACGAATCTTGATATTGTATGATCAGTTGATGTTGACTAGGGAGGAGACATTGATAGTAGGAGGTCTACAAGCGGGTATGTGTTCAATCTATTTGGTGAGGCAGTGAGTTGGATGAAAAAAAGGCAAAGTGTTGTTGCCTTTTCATCTATAGAAGCAGAATATATAGCAATAACTTATGTTGGAAAGGAAGCATTTTGGCTTCAAAGGTTGTGTGCTGAGCTTAGGTTTAAACATAAAGCAGTGAAGGTGAAATGTGATAATCAATGTGGCATCTTCTTAGCAAAGAATCCTGCATTACATTCATGAACGAAGCACATTGATATCCAATATCACTTCATCCGAGAAAAGATTGAAGAAAAGGTGATAATCTTGGAGAAAGTCAATACAACAATGAACAACGTAGATTTCTTGACTAAGGTAGTTAGTCTAGCAAAGTTTGAGTGGTGTGCTACTGAGATGGGCTTGAAGAAACAGAGTCCTGGGAAGTTTTCGATGTGTGTGAAGTATTCACCAAGTGGAAGATTCTTAGAGTTGGTGCATACTTCACAGGACCAAATCTGTAGAACCCTAGACGAACATTGGGGTCCTGCTTCAGGCCATATACATGAGTTGGGCCTGATTTTTTTCTTAACGGTTTGGGCTTGGGCCCATGAATAGCCGTAGTTCTGCAATAGAACAAAAATCCTAATTAGACCCTAATTAGGAAGTCTTAAGTTGCTTATAAATACTCTTTATGTACTGAGCATAAATTGTAACGACAGATTTGTGAGGTTGATAATAAGAAACTTCTGGTAGGACGTAGCCTTATTTTGGGGTGAACCTAGTGTAAATCTTGTCTTCTTTTCTTTCTGTTTATAATTCATGTGATTGACAGGTCTCAAATCGTTCAATTTGTAATATTTATTAGTTATCTATTTTAATTTTATTCTTACACTTCTTATATTTATATGTGTGTAATAAATTTTTTTATGTCTTCAATTCCTTAAAGCTACAACATTGCTTCCGTGAACAGTGGCAGATTAACTTGCCAAGAGGGGAGCCTCCTCTGTTGGTGATGCTTTGTTTGACTCCCCACCTCATTTTGTGGGGCTTTTGTTTAATACTGATTGTAGGGGTGTGGCAACCCCAAGACTTATTACAGCCTTTTAAATTTAAGAAGTTCCAGTTTACCCCAAAAAACAAGTTTTAAATTTCAAAACACAATGATGTCACGACAAGGATCTTCATTTTAGGCCTTTGTTTAGCCTTCCGTAATCAATGCAGACCCTCTAACCAGTGGTTATTCTTGTAGGTATTAACTCCTTATCTTCATTTTTCACCACTATAATCCCACTCTTCTTCGGAACAACTTAGACTAGACTTATCCATTTACTGTCTGAGATGGGGTAGATAATGCCAACATCTAATAGTTTTAATACCTCTGCCTTGACTACCTCCTTCATGTGTGGGTTGAGTCTTCTTTGAGCATCTCGGGTGGGTTTTGCTTCATCCTCAAGGTAGATATGATGCATGCACTTAGCTGGACTTATCCTTTTGATGTCAGCAATGGTCCATCTGATAATAGATCTGTGCTCTCTAAGAACTCTCTACAGTTTCTTTTCTTCCCCAACGCTTAGATTGGTAGCAACGATTACCGGTAATGTCTTATTCTCTCTCAGATAAGCATAGGTTAAATGCTCCGGTAATTGCTTCAATTTCGAGTTTGGTGCCTAAAAAATGGAAAAGGAGAAGAGTAGTATTAGTAGGCACAAAAGGTTCAAATGGAAGGGTATACTTACTTGAATGTTTTGGAGATGCCTTAAGGAGGTGCACAGCTTTAATGATGTCATTAGAAACATCTTCAGATTCTGGCTCAATATCTGCACTTGTGAAACTATGGGTGAGGGTCATCTCTAAAGGATTGATATGCTAGACCTTAAAAGCTTGCTCAACAAGACCTTGCATCATACATACATTAAAACATTTCATATCATCTTATGGTAATTTTAATGCATCAAGTATTTTAAATTCTATCTTTTCACCATTTACCTTCATACTTATAATACCCTTTTTTCACACAAATTTTTGTATCTGCAGTTCTCATAAAGGGTTTTCCTAAGATGATGGGCAGAGGTAATAACATAGGGAATTCTTCTATATTTAATACAATAAAATCAGTAGGAAAAATAAACTCACCTACCTTTACCAAGACATCCTCAAGAATACCTCTTGGTCTTTTGATGCTTCTGTCTGCCAATTGCAAGGTGATGGAAGTTGGTTGAAGCTCCCCCAAACCTAGTGTTTCAAATACTATGTATGGTAGCAAATTGACACCCGCTCCTAAATTCAGTAATGCATGCTCAAAAGGCTGATCACCTATCCTGCAAGGAATGGTAAAACTACCTGGATCTTTTAGCTTTGGTGGTAGTTATCTTAACAATACCGCACTTACCTCTTCAGTTAAAGCCATTGTCTCATGCTCCTGAAACTTCCTTTTATGAGTGTAACAATCTTTCAAAAATTTAGCATAAGTAGGCATTTGTTGAATTGCATCTAATAAAGGAATGTTTATCTCTACTTTTCGCAAAGTTTCAAATATATCGAGCAGTTTACTTTCTTTCCTTGGCTTTATTAACCTTTGAGGGAAGGGTGGTGCATTTACCTTCTCCATTTCACTTATCTTTGATACAGATGGTTTCTCTGGAGATGCTTGTGCAGACTCATCAGTTCCTATGATCTTACCATTTTTTAGAGTTGTAACAACCTTTAGTTACTGGTATCCTCCTGGGTTAGGTAGTGTTTAGGATGGGAGTTCGCCTTGCTTTCTTCCACTCAGCTCCTTAGCCAATTGCCCCACATGTACCTCTAATCTTTGAATGGCTTGTTCATGCTTTGCAGTGGTTTGTCTTTGCTCAGTCCAAAATTATCTTTCATCTTATATGAACTGATCTTGTGAAGTCATCAACTGTTGTTACTGAGTTGCCAATTGCCTCACAAGACTTTCTAGGTCACTTTTCTTTGATTCGAGAACTGATTGTGCTGCTGGTTAGGAGTTCCTTTGCTGCCTTTGAAGATTTAGGGTATTCTGATTGTTGTTCCATAAGAAGTTGGGGTGGTTTTTCCATCTAGGATTGTAGGTATTTGCATACGGATTGTTCTTAGAAAGGTAGTTGTTTGGTCCCACATAGTTTGCTTGCTCTAGATCTGCAAATCAATATAAAGGGTAAGTTTCAGTAGTGTGATCAAAATGAGAACATATAGCACATACCTAGAGTGGTGAGGTGTTCTGAGTAGTCATGGATTTTACAAGCATATCTAGCTTCCTTTCCATAACAAGCATCTGATTCGAGGATCCACCATTTAAAGTTACCTCATACATACCTTTGCTCTTAAATCCTTGTCTACCTCTATAGGAGAATTGCTGGGTATGCTCACTTAATGTCTCAAATAGCTCTATGGCTTCTTCACTGCTCTTTTCCATCAGCACACCTCCACAACTTGAATCCACAATACCTTTATTTAGGTCACTCAGACCTTCATAGAAAGCCTGTACCAGTTCATCTTGAGGTAGATTGTGATATGGGCATTTGAGTAGCAGTTCATTGAAGTGTCTTCATGCTTCAAAGAAAAGGTCTCCATCCTTCTGCTGGAAAGATTTAATCTCCTTCATCATGTCTTGTCTTTTGTGCTGGGAAAAACATCCTTAGGAACTTACTAGATAGTTCTTCCTAGGTACGGATGGACACTGCAGGCAATGAATTATACCACAACTTAGCATTATCTTTTAATGAAAAAATGAAAAGAATTAACATGATTCCCTCTTTATCTAGGCCCCGAATGTGCTGGAACTTGCAGAGATCAAAGAATTCCCAAAGGTGCAAGTATGGGTCCTCAGCAGGTGTATCTGCGAGGATTTGTAATAATTACCTTCCACCTCAGGTTGGTAAGCAATGCATAAGGGCTGGTCGAGGTTCCATGGAATGAAGGATTGCTTCATGGGTCTTCGCTCTGGTGGTGGTTGGTTGTTAAGCTGTTCCGCCATTGGCGTTTCTCCTTCGAATTCTTCTTCTACCTCTTCAACGTTGTCTCTAAGCCTTTGACGAATGGTTCGCTCAAGCTCTGTATTGAGTGGAAAGAAGGTTGGATTCCTAAATTGAAGCCCTTGCATGAATTAGTTGAAACGCTTCAGTGTAGCAGCTTCAGTACTGCTGCTCGGGTAGTCTGTACTGTGAGTGCACTTGATCGCACTAAGTACTGCACTTGATCGCACTTCCTGAAATTTTTTTGCTGCAAACTTGAAACAAAAAAATCGAAAACGCATAAGAAGAAATAAATTAGATATTGGATGAAACAGAATAAAATAGAACTGAACGAAAATAATTCTAAACAGAAATTTAGTGCAATCCCCAGCAATGGCGCCAAAAACTTGTTGTGCAAAAATATACCTAAATTAATAAGCAAATAATTAAATGGTTTTACTTGCAAGTGCACAAGCTCAACAAAGTAGTATAGTGTGCAAATACGAGATCATCTCTATAGGGATTGGTGAATTTCACTCTAGAATTAGTTTCTCAATATAAAACGATAGAAATAAATATTGAGTTTGAGTCAATAATGATAAAAGCATAGGGCTTTGATATCCACCACTAATCATGCTTTCCCAATAAATAGTGTGCCAATGCTTTAGCCATACTACGAATACCTAATGTTGTCAACCTAAGGGCATGGTGTATACTCCTTAAGCTATTGATTTCCCTAAGCAATGAGTTAGGCATGGTATATACTCGAACTCTTTTCTTTCTTAAAGGGTTTAGCATGGTGTATATTAAGCTGTTCTTTAAGAGAGCATAAATTCTGTGAAAATCGACAAACACACAAGACCTAGGGCATATTATATACTGCCAGTTTCCCATGTTGATTAACCCAAGAATCGGATGTGGATTTCTTTTGTTACTATTATTATACCCAGGACTCGGTCATCCAAATTGATTTAATTAACTAATCTATACCACATGCATATGTTGATCAGGCAAACACATATGAGGAATTCGATAAAACAAGCATTAATCAATTAAAGCATCATAATATAGCTAATGCAAAGGCAATAATACTCATATATGGAAAAGCATAATTAGGGTTTCAATCGAGCCCTACTAGTAAGTTAGTTACACATGGTTTTGATGTTGAACATCTTCATAAAGTAAAAAAAAAGGGAGAAGAATAAACTTGAAAGTACTACAGAGAAGAGTCGTCAATTCGTCTCCGCAGTCTCCTCCTCTAAAAACCAAAACTAAAACTAAAATAAAGACCTATGTTTTTGTGTTTATAGGCCTATTTATAAGGTTTTGGGACATCTGGAAACCCTAACTTATAAAACAAAACTCGACCCCTACTTTCCAAAATAGGTTATACCATTTTACTATACGTGTGCACTTGATCACATACTGGTGCGCTCGAGCCTTCTTCTTGTGTGCACGAGTGTTGTTGCGCTCGATCGCACACTTATGTGCTCGATCGCACTATGTGCAGTTTCCAGTTTTTCCAGTTTTTATTCTCTAAACCAAATAATGCTCTATTTTCTTCAATAACCTAGGAAAACATAGAAAACACAGAAAAGAAATAAAATAGCATAAAATAACACAACTAGGATCCTAACAAATGTAAATTAAGGGGCTTAAATAATATTTAAGCACTTATCATAAACCAGTTATGAAATCCATTGAAATATCCTCCTAAACCTACTTAGGGATAGGTAAAGGTTGTAGTAAACCATATAGCAAGGTTGGAGAATACTTTGTTTGTTGACAAATCAAACAATGTTTGAAAAATTCCTCAGTATCATGTCTTATAGTCTTCAAGAAGAAATTTACAGATACTCTTTTGAGAGTTCAAAGAAAACTAATGTGTCCTCCAATAAGGGAAGTTCGGAATTTATCTAGGACTTTTAATTTTAAAGGGGAAGTAGAGGTGGCGACCAAATTGTTGTTGTAAAACAATAATCCTTGCCTGACTGAATAACCTGTAGGACCATCATCCTTTCTAATTTGCTAATGTAAATTAACTAAGTCTTGAGCTACTGTATTTTCAAGTTTTAAGTCATCTAACAAATCAAAGAGGGGATAAGAGAGGTACATAAGAACTATATTGGACTCACAGTCTTATAGAGAGTCATCTTTGGTAGGTAACCCAGACAAGGCATTTACAACAACATTCTCTCTCCTTAGTTTATAAAAAATATCATAAAAAAACCCTAACAATTTGTTAAAATAGTGTTGCTGCTCAGTCCTGTATAACCTAAGACATTAAACATCTTAATACCTTGTGGTCTGTATGAATTTCAAACTTCTTTCTTGACAAGTATTATCTCCATTTCTTCACAGCCTGTGTAATATCATATTGTTCTTTGACATATGTTGAAGATACAACCATCTTACTATTGATTTTTTTTTTTTTTTTTTGCTGTAAAAGGCTATAGGATGAAGCTACTGTATTAATACTGCTCCAATTCTTACTTTGAAATCATATGTTTCAATGAAAAAGACCTTGTTGAAGTCAGGTATGACCAGAACAGGAGCTTTAGTCATAGCTACTTTCAAATCATCAAAAGCCTGTTGAGTACCTCAGTATCAGTTGAAAGCATCATTCTTCAAGAGGTCTGTTAATGGAGCCGTTATTGTGGCATATCTCTTAATAAATCTTTTGTAGTAGCCACTGAGGCCTAGCAACCCTCTGAGTTGTTTCAAATAAATTGGTAGAGGCCACTGGAGCATTACTTCAATCTTGAGGATCTAGTTGGACCCCTTGAGAATTGACAATATATCCCAAATAGTCTATAGAGGATTGACAGAAATGGCACTTACTTCTTTTGGAAAATATCTGGTCAGTACTTAAGTAATCAAGGATTACTTTCAGATGAGTTACCTGATCTGCAACTGTACTTTTATAAACCAAAATGTCATTAAAAAATACAATAACAAACTTTCTCCAATATAGTTTAAAAATAGTATTCATTTTTGCCTGAAAAGTAGATGGTGCATTAGTTAAACCAAAAAGCATGACCATAAATTCATAGTGTCTTTTATGTGTTCTAAAGGTGGTTTTCTCTATATCTATATCTTTCACTCCGATCTGATGATAACCAGGTCTAAGATCAAATTTGAAGCTACTGAAGCTCCATACAGTTCATCTAAGAGTTCATCAATAGTTGAGATTGGAAATCTATCTATAATAGTGATTGAATCCATAGCCCAATCTATATAGAATCTCCAGGAACCATCCATTTTCTTTATTAACAATATTGGAGAAGAGAATGAGCTATGGTTATGTCTGATCACTCATGAGGTAAGCATTTTTGTAACCAGCTTCTCCATCTCATGTTTCTGAATGTGAGGGTATCTATATGGCTTCACAATTATTGCTTTAGGACCTGGTTCTAACTGCATAGAATAGTCAAACTCTAACCTGGTAGGTTTATAGTATTTTTGTAATCTCTTCAGGAATAATAGAATGGCTAGCTAAGGAATCAACATGTGCTAATTGAAAATAAGAAGCTATTCCTTTAGCTATGGCTAATTTCCTTAAGCATCTCAAACTAATTTACTGAGGGTTTAATTGAGATTCTCCTACTAAATAAACCTTATTCTTTTGCCATTCAAATCTCATTGTTTGTTGTTTATAATCAGTAATAATTGGTCCCAATAATTCAAGCCATTGAATTCCCAAAACTATATCAAATCCCTTAATAGGTAGTAAGGAGACATCAAAAGTAAACATGCTATGTTGGAGATGTATAACTACCTGACTATACCAGTGATTGCACGTAAGGAACTTTCCATTTCCAATCTAGACTCTGAAAGGTTTGCAAGGTCTAATAGGCCATTGTAGCATGTTGGCAACTCTTTCTTGGATAAAATAATGAGCGCCACCACTTTCAATGAGGACCTGAATATTGTGAGTTTTCCAAACACTAGTAAACTTAATAGTACTTGGACTAGATTGACCAGCAAGAGCATTCATACTAATGCTAGAGACTTCAATTTCTTGATCTAAAGTAGTAACTTGTTCAATAGAGGTCTTAAGCTCAATATATTGTTCTTCCATCATCAATAAAAGAAATTTATGTTTGCATTTGTGAGTAGGGGTGAACTTGTCATCATAATTATAGTAGAGGCTCTTGTCCCTTCTGACTATCATTCCTATAGAGGTGAGTCTTTTAACTGGAGTAGGTAACAAACCAAAACTAGTTGCAAGTTTATTCCACTGAGATTTTCACAATCTCTTCATATCAATGTACTTTTCCTCAAATAACTTTGCTAAGGACATAGCCTTTAAAAGGACCTGTTGACGTAGAGGTTTTATCTCTGAACAATGTGAATCCTTATTTTTGTTTATTTTTCCATTGCGTTATTCTTAACATGAATATTGATTGAAATGGTCACACTACAATTAGCTGAAAGTTTGAATATATCTTATGCCAAATTGATATTTCATAAACCTAAGTGTTTGGCGTGGATTCTTCAAAAAAAAAAAAATGTTTGATGTGGATTATCAGTGCAATAATCTCATATATTGATGATCTAGTTGAAAATAGGGTTAAGACACTGGGAATTTTAAGATAATATATTGATCCAAAAAAAAATTAGAACATGGCATATTAGTTATTTTAAAGAAAGCTTGAGGTCATTACTTATAATTACTAAAATTAGAGTTAATTATCAAATTTTGAGTAATCCTTCCATTAAAAGGGTACAAGGGAAGTTCACAAAACCAGGATGAACATCCGTTGTCATTTGCCTTTTTTTGTGCTATTTCCATCTTATACTTTCCCGGCCAGAGAACCTATCCCACTGCTAACCAGATAAGATTTATGTGCTTAGCAAAAAATAGTTAAAATAATTTATTTGTAACCAATTGCATTATTCACAATAATTAAATTATGTCCAAACTCATCTTCTTTTTCCTTTAATATGGAATGAAGATTTAACAATCTTTGTTTTTAACTTTTTATGGATTCCCTTACGTTTTTTTTTTATAGAAATGCCATACTAAATCTGTGTGCTGCTAGGTCCACAATTTTCCATTTTATGAAAATCCTTACACTATATAAGAACATGATATTGGGCAAATTTTTACCACATCCACCTTTTCTCGCAGTTCTTACTATCCTATCTTTCTTGCAATTCTTACAATTATATAATCACAATGTTCTCCATCTCTCTTGATCAACACTATACTTTTTACTCCATAGATAGAGAGATATTCTGTCGATTGGTATTAAGTTGTATGAGAGACCTAGCTGAATCTTTGTTAGTCATGGCTACATGGTTATGGCTAGAAGAGAAGGGCTTCCCTAACATTATAGACAAAATGGTGGGCGAAGATGATGCTTTCTTGAATAAACTGGCTAATAAAGCTGTTTTATGCTTGAAATGTCTAGAATCCAACACCCCTCCTAAGGCTGTTAATGGTGTTAGTATGAGCTGCACAACTTCTGTCATGAAAAAGGAGATCTCTTTCCCATTGATTTATCAAAAAAGGTACAATGTGATCAATTGCATAAAAAATATTCTTAATACCGTTTGTGCTACAATTTTTACAGATATTTTGCTAAATATTTTTGAAATTAGCATATCTACAGTAGGTTTAAACCAACCTATCTCTATTCCCGGTTTCCCTCATCCTACATTTGGTCCATTCACAGTAACTCTAGAGCCTCTTGATGATGATTTTATTGTTGGTGGAATGTGGGGCTGGCACCTAACTAGTAACATCTCAGAGAAAGACAGAACAATGTTTCTGACTTTCTCTCGAGGTGTTCCAGTGTCTGAAGACGAAGTGAAGGACCTTTTTACAGAAATGTTTGGTATTGATTGTATACAAAATGTTTATATGCAAAAAAAAATGGTCCTTCTATTGAACAACCCTTATTTGCTCGGCTAGTTCTCAATTCCATTGAAACTATCGATCAAATTTTGAGAGGAAAACGTATTGCAAAATTCCAGAGAAATGGAAAACATATTTGGGCCAGAAAATATGAACCTAGAGTGTAAATCACCTCATTAAGTTTATAATCTGAAAGCATTGTTAGTTGCTTGCTTTTTTTAGTCCCTTCTGAGTAAACACAATCGCTAGCTATTTGGGTTGTACCATTGTGTTGATCCATGTATGTTATGGAAAATAATGTTACTTCCAATTTGTTGGACTTTTTAAATAATTTACTTTGTTAAATGCTTGTTAATATTACTTCTAATGCAATGATTGAATTATTAGAAGATGCGTATATATGTATATATATACACACACACACACACACACATCTTCTAATCATTCAATCATTGGTAGCCTATTATGACCAATTGGATTCTAATGGTTGAAAACATTTGTGATGAGATATTGTTACCAAAAATTGGTTTAGCCATCTTAAAAATCCAGTATGCTCGTGCATAATCCTCATAGTTTTGAAATATTTGGCTGTTCTCTATATTGTTCCAATTTTAGCAGATATTCTCGAAGGAACCTTAATGATTGTCTATTATCATACCATAAGTGTCTCAATTACTTTGTAAAGTGCGCTGTCATGGTAAAATAGACATGTGGATTTGAATCCACTTATCGTTCATCCCTCAAATCAATATCATATCATACTATTAGAAGTTCAAAGTGAAATGTACAACACACGTCATAGTTATGGAAAATGATAGAATCAAAGCTAAATGTTCCATATACGCATTATTGATATGGAAAAATTATGATAGATGTATAGAAAAACATACTATATGCGTGTTTACCTTCCTTCTTTCACTTTTCAAATTTTTTTTCTTAATTATCATATGCAAAATGATTAAGTACATAGATAATTTATTTGAATAATTGGGAAAATACTCACGAAAGAGATCAATTCTACTATCATCTAGTTTCTTGACAATCAAAGAAAATGATTAAAATAGTTATAAACTTATTTTATACCTATTTAATTTATAGTTAATATAAACTTATGGAGGTAAAATTAGATAATCTATCTCAATGTGTTAGATATAAAAATATTACTCATCTAATTTTATTCTTCAATTCTCAAGGATAAGGATATATAGAACAATGATAATTGTTGATACCACGTCTTTGGTAATTTTTGGAAAACGATTTTGATAAAAACATCTTCTTTTGAAAATCATTTTGTTTTGTAAAATTTATTTTCCAATTTGGAATAAAATTGAAGGCATCATCAACTATAAATGAAAATTGGCAGTTGCCACTAATCCTTTAATCCAATTAATTGGATACCTTAAATATATTTGTTGGAAATCACCTTGACAAGATGCCTAGGTGGTGATCTTCCAAACACCCAAGTCTAGAATAACTTATAGGAATAATTTCAGTAATCGAACATAAGAACAGAAAATCAAAGAAAGAAAGAAGACAAGCAATTTGTTATTGAGGTTCGGCAATGTGCCTACGTCCCCGTGAGTTCCTCCGAACTCTCTGCACTATCTCAAATGGTTCTTACAAGTTACAGCAATCCGCTTTAAGAAACCAAGTTCTTGAAGACACCAAGAATATTAGGAAGAAGATTACAATGATCTCTCTTTATGCTACTCTCTTTTCTTTACAACCAGCCTCACTACAAAGAGTCCCTCTTGTGTTTGTGTTTCTCACACAATTCTCTCTTGTATTAAAATTGATCTCACAATGTCACAAACTTGTGTGCTTTTAAAACTTATGAAAAATGAGGCTAAGGAACCCCTTTTATAGCCATTCACTTCTTGAAAATTCTTGTGAATCAATCTCCACCCTTTGATCATGATCTCCTTTTAATCTTAGCTCTTCATCACTTTTCAAGTGGTGTTGTGCGTTTTGGTATTGCACACACACACTTTGGAGAGCCTTTAAGCCTGCTACCTATGGGTGCAGTAGTGTGCCTGGTGGTGCGACGCTCAGCAGGGCGCGGTGAGGCGCTGAGGCAGAGTGTGCTTGCATGCACACTGGGAGGTGCGCCACTGATAGCTGAGCGGTGCAGCGCTGGTTCTGTCCCAGCAGTACCCTTGCTGGATGGTGCACCTCTGGTGGATGGCCGGTGCACCGCTGGTGCAGTCCTGGAGCTTGCCTTCTGGGTGGTGCAGCACTGGAGATGGAGCGGTGCACCGCTGGTGCACACTGATGCTGCCCAGCAGTGCACACACTCCATCAGCTTGTGTGCAGAAGTGTACACACCAGTGTGTCTAGCCTTCCCTTGCTCCAAATTGATGCACACACTTGTGTGCAGCCTTCTAACTTGCTGAACTTTAATTCTCCATCCTAGGTTTAGATTTTAACCATCTTTGAACCATGGTTGGACCTGTGCAAACCTTAGACAAATACCAACAATCTCTACCTTTGTCTAAGTGTTTAAATTTGAACCATTGTGCAGAAAGCTTCGGGATCCAAACTCATCATGAGTCATCTATCAACCGACTCCTATCCTAAGTAGTCCAAGGTAATGATTGAACTTACTTAGAGGTAGAACTTTAGTACCCCAATCCACAGGATTTTCTTCCGTGGCAATCTTGTCCACATGGATGCATTCTTTTATAACATTTTCTCAAATGAAATGATATCGAACATCCATATGCTTTGTCCTCTCATGGAAAACTGGATTTTTACACAAGTGCAAGGCACTTTGACTATCTAAAAATACCATAACCTACTCCTTCAGTACCTTTAACTCTTCAAGCAACCCTTTGAAACACATAGCCTCCTTAATGGCCACCGTAGCTGCTATGTACTCAGCCTCAGTTGTTGAGAGTGCTACCACTGGCTGCAACTGAGCCTTTCAACTTACACAACATCCATTTAAGTTGAAAAAATAGGAGGTAATTGATCTCCTTTTATCGTAGTCTGCTCCATAGTCCGAATCAGCAAAACCCTCAAGGCAGATGACATTACCCCTCTTCTCATACATCAGCCCTACTTCTGGGCTTCCCTTCAAATACCTCAGCAAGCACTTCATCCCAAGCCAATTCTCTTTTCCGGGATTACTCATAAACCTGCTGAGAATACTCATTGCATAAACAACATCAGGTCTAGTGCTTACCATGGTGTACATAACAGATCCAACAGCACTAGAGTAAGGGACTTTCTCCATTTCCTTCTTCTCCGCCTCCGAACTTGGACATTGATCGCTGGAGAACTTGAAATGACCAGCAAGGGGAACCTTCACTGGTTTGCTATCTTCCATAGAGAATTTAGATATCATCTTCTCTATGTAGGAGGTTTGAGAGATCTTCAATATGTTTCTCTCCCTTTCCCGGATGATACACATCCCAAGGATCTTTTGTGCATAGCCAAGATCCTTCATCCTAAACTCCTCACTGAGTTGAGCCTTCAATTTATTTATCCTCTCCATGCTGCTCCCAACCAGCAACATGTCATCAACATAAATGAGGATGATCACCATTTCCTCAACCTTCTGCCCCTTATAGTACAAACACAAATCATAGTAGCTCCTCATGAAACCCAAGCTAATTACAAAGGAATCAAACCTCTCATTCCATTGCCTAGGTGATTGCTTCAGGCCATAAAGAGATTTCTTTAATTTGCACACTAACTCTCCCTGTTTTCCTTTCTCATAACCTTCGGGTTGCCTCATGAAAATGGTCTCATCGAGCTCTCCATGTAAGAATGTTGTCTTCACATCCATTTTCTCAATTTCCTAATCAAATTGGACCACCAACGCGAACACTATCCGGATCGTCTTGTACTTCACAACTGGTGAGAATATTTCAGTGAAATCTATGCCTTCTTTTTGTGTGAACCCCTTCGCCACTAGCCTAGCCTTATACCGGACTTCATCCCCTAGAGTATTCCCTTCTTTGATCTTATAGAGCCATCTACAATCCACAACTCTCTGTTTTTCAGGTTTGGGCACCAACTCCCAAGAGTTGTTCTCCATCAAAGACTCCATTTCTTCCTCTATAGCTAGCTGCCACTTTGACGAATCCTTACACTCCATAGCATCCGTGTAAGTTTCTGGTTCAACCTCTCATTCTCTCTAAGGAGCTGCTGCATCTGCAGCATTTGCAAACCCATATCTCAAAGGTGGTCTAACCACTCTCCTTCTTCGGTCTCTTGTGAGCTGGTAGTCATTTACTGCATCAACCTCTTCTTGAGTTTCTTGAGCTTGGCCTTCATCCAAGGGTTCTATCTGGTCCGAACCCCTTTGCCTCCTCTGCTCTATCTGAACCGAGTTCTTCTTGATGCAATGCTCCACAACTTTCGGTTTGGTTTGCTCACTAGCCCTTGCAGGGTTAGTTTTCTTCAAGTAGGGAAATAATAATTCATTGAAAATAACATCCCTACTTATAATTAGCTTTACACCCTTCTTTTATAAGGACCACAACGTATATCCCTTAACCCCATCACCATATCCTAGAAATACACATTTTCTAGATCTAGGGTCAAGTTTATCCTCCTTTTGATATGCATATGCTGCACACCCAAAAGTCCTTAGGTTACTTAATTCAGGGGGTTTTCCACTCCACATCTCCATGGGAATCATAAGCTCTAAAGCTCTAGAGGGTGATCTATTTATCAAGTATGCAGCTGTAGCCACAGCTTCTCCCCAAAAATATTTTGGTAACTCGGATCCTATTAACATGCACCTAACCTTCTCCCTAAGGGTTATATTCATTCTTTCAGCAACTCCATTTTGCTGGGGTGTTTTTACAACCGTTCTATGCCTTAGAATGTCATTTAATTCGTAGAATTTATCAAAATCATTATTGCAAAATTTTAAGCCATTATCAGTTCGTAAAGCCTTAACTACCCTACCCGTTTGAGTTTCCAGTAACTTCTTCCACACAAAAAATTTATTCAAGACATCAGATTTATTCCTAAGCAAATAAACCCACACTCTTCTTGAATAATCATCAATTAAAGACAGAAAGTAAAAGTTACCTCCCTGTGTTGGTGTTCTTGCTGGTCCCCAAAGGTCCGAATGAATGTAATCAAGAATCTCTTTGGACTTATGCACTCCAGTGTTGAAGCTGACCCGGTGTTGCTTCCCAAGAATGCAACTCTCACAGAAATCCAGTTTTTCTACTTTGTCACCACCAAGTAGACCTTCCTTGCTAAGCATTTGCAAGCTCTTTTCGCTCATGTGTTCCAAGCGAGTGTGCCAAAGGGCTTCCTTGTCCATCTCAGCCATCAAGCTTGCTGCTTGATCATTGATTTCTGTCTCTCCGATCATCTCATAGAGTCCATCATTTCTTGCTGCCTTGATCATTACCAAAGATCCCTTGGCCACCTTGATCTTTCATCCCTCTACTTTGCATGTATGCCCTATAGAATCCAGCTGCCCCAATGAGATCAAGTTCCTCTTCAAATCTGGAAGATATCTTACATTTTGCAACAGCCTTGTGACTCCATTAAACATCCTCAGTTGGATGTCTCCAATCCCTCTCACTTGGCAAGAATTGTCATTCTCCAAGAAGACTCTTCCATCATTGATCTCCTTGAAATTCTTGAACCATTCCTTGTGAGGGCACATATGATAAGTGCACCCGGAATCAAGAATCCACTTCCCTCTACGTTCCCTCCTGCTCACATTTGAGCACACAACAAGAACATCATCTTGCTGTTCTCCCTTGGCAACCAAAGCCTCTCCATTGTTGGTTTGGTTTCTCGTCTCATCCCACATCCTCTTCTTGCAATCTTTCTTGAAATGGCCCACCTTATTGCAGTAGAAGCATCTCTTTCCTCCTCCAAGTCTTATCTTAGAATGAGATCTCCCATGGTTCTACCCTCTACCTCTTGATTTCTCCTGGTAGTTGCCATGGTTACTACTGCCATTCCGAGTTGTTCGCCTTCCTCTTAGGAACAGCCCATCACCACTTGATGTCTCCTTCATCTTGGCCTTAAAATCATATGCCCTTATGGCATTGATCACAATTTTCTTTGTCAAAGTATCCCTTCCATACTCAATGGCATTAATCAAGTTATCAAAGCAATCAGGAAGAGAATTTAACAAAATGACAGCCAATTGTTCATCCGGAAAAATAATGCTACAGCTATTCAAATCTTGAACTAGCTTATTAAAGACATCAAGATTATCTTGCAACTCTTTACTAGGCTCCATTTTAAAAGTAAAGATTCTTTTAAGAAGAAAAATCTTGTTAGGAAGAGTTTTGATAAGAAACAACTCATCTAGTTTCTTCCATATGACAGCCGAATCCTCTGAGTCTCCGCACTCCCTTGTGACACTATTCGACATGTGCAAGAAAATGGTGCTGTAAGCTATCTTCTTCATCTCGGTCGCTGGTCCTCCGCGACACTTGCTGAAAAAGCATCATCTTCTCCAATAGCCAAGTCCACTTTCTGTTGCATTAGAACAGCCTTGATCTTTCGCTTCCAAAGAGCAAAGTCTCCCTTTCAATTAAACTTCTATACACAGAAATTTGAAGCCATCTTTTGCGGACAAGATCCCAGATTTATGCATTACCCACAAATTCTTTCTTCAACCTCAAGAACACAGATCGAAGATGGATCTTAACACCATTCTTGAATCAACCTTTAAGAACACGATCAGATCTTGATCTTTACACCGTTCTTGAATCACCCAAGAAGTTGATCTTTGATTCTTGGAGTCTTGGCTCCGTCACCTTCTTGTTCTTGCTCCGATACCCAGCTGTGCAGCTCTGAAACTACTGTCCAAAGCTCTGATACCACTGCTAGAAATCACCTTGACAAGATGCCCAGGTGGTGATCTTCCAAACACCCAAGTCTAGAATGACTTGTAGAAATAATTTCAGCAATCGAACATAAGAACAGAAAATCAAAGAAAGAAAGAAGACAAGCAATTTGTTATCAAGGTTCGGCAATGTGCCTCCATCCCTATGAGTACTTTCGAACTCTTTGCACTATCTCAAATGGTTCTTATAAGTTACAGCAATCCCCTTCAAGAAACCAAGTTCTTGAAGACACCAAGAAGAGAAGGAAGAAGATTACAATGATCTCTCTCTATGCTACTCTCTCTTCTTTACAACCAGCCTCACTACAAAGAGTCCCTTTTGTGTTTGTGTCTCTCACACAATTCTCTCTTGTATTACAATTCATCTCACAGTGTCACAAACTTGTGTGTTTTTAAAACTTATGAAAAATGAGGCTAAGGAACCCTTTTTATAGCCATTCACTTCTTGGACATTCTTGTGAATCAATCTCCACCCTTTGATTATGACCTCCTTTTAATCTTAGCCCTTCATCACTTTTCAAGTGGTGCTGTGCATTTTGGTATTACGCACACACACTTTCGGAGAGCCTTTAAGCCTGCTGCCTATGGGTGTAACAGTGTGCCTGGCGGTGCGGCGCTCAGCAGGGCGCGGTGAGGCGCTGAGGCAGAGTGTGCTTGCGTGCACACTGGGCAGTGCACCACGGATGGCTGAGCGGTGCAGCACTAGTTCTGTCCCAGCAGTACCCTTGCTGGATGGTGCGCCGCTAATGGATGGCCAGTGTGCTACTGGTGCAGTCTTGGAGCTTGCCTTCTGGACGGTGCAGCGCTAGAGAGGGAGCGGTGCACCGCTGGTGCACACTAATGCTACCCAGCAGTGCACACACTCCATCAGCTTGTGTGAAGAAGTGCACACACCAGTGTGTATAGCCTTCCCTTGCTCCAAATTAATGCACACATATGTGTCCAGCCTTCTAACTTGCTAAACTTTAATCCTCCATCCTTGGTTTAGATTTTAACCATATTTGAACCATGGTTGGACCTGTGCAAACCTTAAACAAATACCAACGATATTGATTTTTAAAATTAATTCTTCAAATTAACATTCAGTAATCTATAAAAGGATCCATAAACCAGATTATAGATCCAGAAGGCCTTTTGAGTGTGGGAAATAAAAGCACTCCACAACTCCCATCATTTGACAGTTACTTATTGCATGTCAACTCCCATCATTTGATAGCTATAAAAGAATGCATATTTAAACTAATTTTATATGAAGAACAACATTTCTTTTTCTTTTCTTCTCAACCATGACAATATTTTAATACTTTATCATATTATTTCAAATTGTTGGTTCCAAACAGAAAGAATTATTTCATTCAATCTTATCTAGCATACTCCCTAAGACAATCATACAAGCTCAAAATCGTTTGATTTCTTTTTAAAACCGGATTTAAGCAACTTTACTTAAATCAAATTTGTCTTATAGGCCAGTTTTTTTTAAAACCAACTCATCTAGCTAGATTTAAGCAAAGAGAACCCTAACATTTCCAAAGGACTGGAGAAATAATACTTTGACGGTCCCACGATCAGGCCATTGTTGGGCAAGCTAAAAGCAAATAAGACTAAAGTAGAAGCATTAGTATCAAGTGGGCCATTGGCCCAAAATGGATGGGTGCAAATTCTATTCGCCATTTGAGATTTCATCAATCAAATACAAAATCTTTGCCCAAGTGACACTACTCTATTTCAATCAAAGAGATGGAATGAACCTATTTTAAAGTGATTGTGCCGTATTTCAATCGAAGAGATGCAAGTAGGGGACATTATCTTAACAAAAAAAAAAAGTAAGTTGCAGCAAAATTGGCAAGGTACACAATGATAACAAGACCCAAATGAAGGTTGAAAACAAGACAAAGAGCTGACAGTAGCAGAGATTTTAACTTTCGCTTTTACATACATCAACAGACCTATTTTTAAGATCCATGGACAAGATTAATTATGGTTTGATGCAAAGGATTTGGTTCATAAACAAGCATATGAAACCAGATTCCAATTTCCCTTTAAATTTATGGTACCTAAAATATACGAGTCCATCTCAAAGACTTTATAATTAAGGAAAATCATGCAACAGGGGTCGCGATTGGGGTTAAGAGTCGATAAACCAAACGGTTTAATTATGATTTTAGCCATTACTAATCAAATCAAAGAATGATTCTTGAATCTACGATTTTCGAAAATCATATCGATCCCAATAATTTGTTTCATCAATCAAAGAAAAAAATAGACCTAAGCAATAAAACACAAGAATGGGTATGGTACAAAACCTAGATTCTTTACTTCAATTTTCCACACTCTTCAATTTAGTAATCTATTAAATATTAAATTAATAACGAGATTATGAACTTTTTTTCACTCTTCTTCAACCTCGATCCATCTGGGTTGTACCATTGTATTAATCGACGTATATTATAGAAAATAATATTGATTGCTATCTTTGTTAGACTTTTTAACTAATTTATTCTATTAAGTTCTTGTTAATTTTTAATGAAACTTTATATATATATATATATATATATATATATATATATAGATCTTTTATTGGACAGGGGTCCCTTGAGCCACCCTAAGGGTAGGGGTGAACAAACCTATGACAATAGGCAAACCCTCACCCACTTGGTTACCTACTTGTAACAATAAACAACTTTAATGCCCCACTTAGTTACATGCCCATGCTATCAAAAATACATAGCGACATCAGCCCAAAGAAAATTGTATTAAGAAATGGTGTCTCTGTGATCCCCAAACTGATTTGGTTAAATAGGATTAAGTATCTCTAATCTTCTATATAATCCTTTTTACTAACAAAAATTATACTTAACTAAATTTTCCATTTAGTGTTCATGATTATATCAAATCCCAATCATCGATTTAATCATCCAAGCTACGAATCACCAATGCAAGATGTGTAACAAAATAATCTTTTTTCCACGCTCATATATCTCCTATTCAGACCAAATGTTTTCGTAGACATATCTCATAAGGCTTACTATTCTATCAATGTTGAAAATATATAAAGTAATGAACATTGATTTGTCCCTTTAAGAACACAATCGAAAGTAACATATAGAACTAATTTAGGTTAAATTAGCCTTAAGGAACTCACACGGTGAGGAAGTAGAGATCCATATACTCATTTCTCTCTAAGGTCGAATTAAGCACACGTAATATAAATTTTATGCTATGGTGGACCGTTCTTCCCATAATAGTGTATGTCTTTTCCTTATTGATAAATCAAGGCTACCATATGAATCTTAGTAAAGTCGCAACAACACGGTTCACATGCACACATGCCTAACTTGAGTCCTTTATTATCTTGCTATTTCAAATGACCTTGTTTCTCCTCAAAAGCACCCAATTTAGATCTCACATCCGGCTACCTTTCCAAGCTCACATGATTGTGGGATAATTAGGTTCGATCTAGTTATTATTTATAAACCACATATCTTATCTTGACCCTAATCAAAGACGAAACAAGCAAAATATGTTATACACTTTGCTCACTCTCTAAGTGGAAAAAGGATATAGTGTCTCATCTTAACTTGTTATCACAATGCTTGAGGCCATCACACAGGTGAAAAAGTCCATCGAAACCTGGTGACATGCCCTTTATCATGAAAACAAATTTCATTATATGTGTGTTCCATTTAACCATACCATTACTTTACGAAAAACACTAACATGTCAAATTTATTACACAATCTTATCTCATTATCAACTACATATATTCAGTATGTATGTGAGACCCAAAAACCTGCATGCATTCATTCATACTTTATTTTATGCATACTATCATTGTGAATGCTTGGTTTTATTCATATCATTATTATTTGGTAGAATTATGCATACTGTGTTTTAACCAAGCTGAATTTAGTATTTAGTTTGATTAACCGAATGATATATACTTACTATCAAAATTGATGTTCTTACTTACAATTCCATGTAGACTTTGAATTTCTTATTAGAATCGAATTTTGAAATTAGAAAGATCGAGTTTTGTCTTTTGGCATTGAGTTGGACATGGGTGATTTTGGGCCAATGGACTTAGACCATTTGGGTTTGTGTTATTCATTACTTGATATGTGTCAAGAACAAAGAAGATTTCTAGTTACTTTGGAGATCTTGTTAAGTGGGCCTTATAATTAGTTGTTGGTATATATTCAAATAAAGCAAAAAAGGAAGATGATAAGAAAAGAATGGAAGGTAAAAAAGGAAGATGTTGTTTCAAATTCATTCCTTGCATCATGTTTCTTTATATTCTTGGTGCTTACATGTATGATTTATATGTCGAATTCATGCAAATAATGCTTGCAAATCATGGCTAGTTATAGACTGAAATCACACATGTTAAAACGAGATTAATTAAGTGTTAAAAATCTATTTAAAATTTAAAGAATTAGAATATGTCTAAATGATCATAGTTGTAATCTAACTATCAAATTGACTTAAAAAATCACATATATAGGAATAATTCAAGTATAGTTTCTAATAGGATTAGAATTGTGTAAAGCTTACTTGAATCGAGTAAGATGAGATCATTTTATTAGGTTTTACGTATATGGTTGGAAATGTTCAATTATTGCAAGTAAGTAGCTTGAATGATGTCGTTGAGTATATATCTCAATCACATTAAAACCTATTGATGCTTGGTGTTATATGCCATAACATAGTTGTTCTTATATTTATTAATGTGATTTTTGATACATATGTTAAGACCATTAAGCATGGATAACACTATCTAGATAAGAGCTTCATGTTGTTTCAAATGGATAATTATTACCTGGGTAAATGACCAAACTTTAACATGTGAAAGAACACTAATTGGGTAAAGGATCAACCTTTAACTGTTATGTGGATTTCGATTAGGCAAAGGACCAACCTTTAACAATTGAGTGTAACCAATCTTACATCATAGTCTAGGTCATATACTGGGGTAAGCAGTATTGGACATGGTAGACCTGCACATATTGGATGGGATAGCTATGCCAAGACATGCACATATAGACATGGTGGATCTGCACATATGGGCTAGGATAGCTATGCTGGACATAGTGGACCTTCATCCAAAGAATGAATAAAATCATTGTTAGTAGCCCATTGGTACCAGGACAGCGCTGCTCATTCCAAATGGAATGAATAAATTAATAGCCTTTGATTAATTGGAGTAGAATGGTAATTGAAAAACTTTTTAGCTTTGAAGGACCATCCTAATGGATCTTTGTCATCAAATCTAGGCATATCCAATTTCATCAATCTCCATGGACCTTAGAATTCTTGGTGAGAGTTTTCTTTGCTTTTATCATAAAAGTCTTCTGAATTTCCTAGAGGTTGTTATTGATCTTTGCTTGATTGACCAGGATCCTTGTCGTAGTTTGAGGACTTCCTCATTCAAAGAACTTCTAATATTTACATTGCCATTAACTAAAGAATAGCACATGTCACTGAGCCCTTTGGTATAGCCCTTTGGTATGATCATCCACTTTGGTAATTCTCTCATCAATTATGTTGAATCTTATTCCTTTAGACTTTTTGTAATTAGGTTGGAAAAAGTTTGGAAAAGTAATCGAGGAAAAGGAAGAAGATAGAGTTAACAAAGAAAATGGATGATAGATTCTTGGTATAATGAAAACACCAATTGATACAGTCTTATATCAGAACTGTTGGGAAACTACCTCACAAGAATGCCCAGGTGATGATCTCCAAACACCCAAGTCTAGAATGACTTGTAATGAGATGAAACAACAAACGAAAGCAAGAAAGAAAAGAACACAAGCAATTTGTTATCGAGGTTCGGCAATGCGCCTATATCCCCGTGAGCTCCTCTAAGCTCTCTGCACTATCTTATCAATGGAGTTCTTTACAAAATGCAACAACCTTCTCCAAGAAACCCAAGTTCTTGAAGATCCAAGAAGAGAACAAAGAGAGTGATAGAACTATTATAAAAGCACTCTACCCACAATCTATACTACTTCTCTCTTTACAACCAGCCTCTCTACAATGAGTCCCTCTTGTGTTTTGTGTCTTTGCACTCTCACACAATTCTCTCTTGTGTAATGATCACTTGTATGTCACAATGTGTCTCTTGTAATCTCTCAATTAATTAATGACAATGAAGCTAGGTGACCCTTTATATAGTGCACCAACCTTTTGTCCAATCTTGAGGGTTAATCTCCACCCTTAGATCTTGATGATCAATTAACCATGGCTCTCCATCAAACCTTAGTGATCCTATGCATTTTGAGTATGTCTCACGAACTCAACTAAAGGCTGAAATATGTGTGCATCGATGTGCCTAGCACTGCAGCCTAGAGCTGGGCACACTTGCTACCCCTCTGGGCGCTGCGGCCTAGGGAAGGTAGCTTCGTGGCTTGCTCCTTCCTCTAGCACTCATCCTTGCTGGGTGCCGTAACTTGGACAAGGCTGGGCCAAGGTGCACACTGGTGTGCACCCTTTGCTGAACAAGCTGATTTTTCTTCCTTCCTTTTTCCTTTAAAATATTAGACAAACTCCAACAATCTCTACCTTTGTCTAAGCATTTAAATCGAACCTATTAGGCAGTCCAATCTTAAGAAGTCTAAGGTAATGATTGAACTTGCTTAGGGGTAGAACTTTAGTACCTAAATCCATAGGGTTTTCTTCCGTGGCTACCATGTCCACATAGATGCATCCTTTCGTAACATTTTCCCGAATGAAATGGTACCGAACATCCATGTGCTTTGTCCTTTCATGGAACACCAGATTCTTACACAAGTGCAATGCACTTTGGCTATCCGAATACACCACAACTTGCTCCTCTAGTACCTTCAATTCTTCTAACAACCCTTTGCACCACATAGCCTCCTTGATGGCTTCCGTAGCTACTATATACTCAGCCTCGGTTGTTGAGAGTGCTACCACAGGCTGCAACTGAGCCTTCCAACTTACACAACATCCGTTTAAGTTGAAGAAGTAGGAAGTAATCGATCTCCTTTTATCCCGGTCTGCTCCATAGTCTGAATCAGCATAACCCTCAAGGCAGATGAACTTACCCCTCTTCTCTTAAATCAACCCTACTTCTGGGCTTCCCTTCAAGTACCTCAGCAACCACTTCATCCCAAGCCAATTCTCCTTTCTGGGATTACTCATAAACCTGCTGAAAACACTTATTGCATGAGCAATATCAGGTCTAGTACTTACCATGGTGAACATGACTGAACCAACCGCACTAGAGTAGGGGACCTTTTTCATTTCCTTTTTCTCCTCATTCGATCTTGGACATTGATCGCTGGAGAACTTGAAATGACCAGCAAGGGGATTTTTCGCTGGTTTGCTATCTTCCATAGAGAACTTAGATATCATCTTCTCTATGTAGGAAGTTTGAGAGATCTTCAATCTGTTTCTCTCCCTTTCCTGGATGATACGCATCCCAAGGTTCTTCTGTGCATGGCCAAGATCCTTTATGTCAAACTCCTTATTGAGTTGAGCCTTCAATTTTCTTATCCTTTCCATGCGGCTCCCAACCAGCAACATGTCATCAACATAGATCAGAATGATCACCACTTCCTCCACCTTGTTCCCCTTGTAATACAAGCACGAATCATAGTATCTCCTCATGAAACCCGAGCTGGTTACAAAGGAATCGAACCTCTTATTCCATTACCGAGGTGATTGCTTCAGGCCATATAGAGATTTCTTCAGTTAGCACCCAAATCTCCTTGCCTTCCTTCCTTATAACCTTCGGGTTGCCTCATATAAATGGTCTCATCAAGACCTCCATGTAAGAACACTGTCTTCACATCCATTTGCTCGATTTCCTAATTGAATTGGACCACCAATGCTAACACTATCCTGATCGTCTTGTATTTTACAACTGGTGAGAATATTTCGATGAAGTCTATGCCTTTTTTTTGAGTGAACCCCGTCACAACCAGCCTAGCTTTTTACCGGACTTCAACCCCTAGAGTGTTCCCTTCTTTGATCTTGTAGATCCATCTACAATCCACAACTCTTTGTTTTTTTGGTTTGGGCACCAATACCCAAGAGTTGTTCTTCCTTAAAGAATCCATTTCTTCCTCCATAGCTAGCTGCAACTTTGACGAATCCTTACACTCTATGGCATCCATGTAAGTTTCTGGTTCAACCATCCCTCCTTCTATCCAAAGAGCTGTTACATTAGCATCCGCAAAACCATATCTCAAAGATGGTCTAACCACCCTCCTTTCCCGATCCCTTGTGAGCTGGTAATCATTCTGACTTGTTGCATCAACCCCTTCTAGTTCAGTCTCCTCTTAAGTTTCTTGAGCTTGGTCTTCATCAATGGGCTCCACCTGGTCCGAACCCTCTTACCTTCCTTGCTCTACCTGAACCGAATTCTCCTTGATGCGATGCTCCATAAATTCCGGACTGGTTTGCTCACTAGCCCCTATAGGGTTAGTTTTCTCCAAGTAGGGAAATAACAATTCATTAAAAATAACATCCCTACTTCTTATAAGTTTCATTCCTTTTGGTTCTAAGGACTACAACCTATACCCCTTAACCCCATCACCATACCCTAGAAACACATATTTTCTAGACCTTGGGTTAAGTTTATCATCCTTTTGATATGTATATGCAGCACACCCAAAAGTCCTAAGGTTGCTCAACTCAGGGGTTTTCCACCCCACATCTTCATGGGAGTCTTAAGGTCTAAAGCCCTAGAGGGTGATCTATTAACCAAGTATGCAACTGTAGTCACAGCTTCTCCCAAAAAATATTTTGGTAAACTGGACCCAATTAACATGTGATAGGTGCTTAAACATTCAGATTTAAGCCCCCTTATTTACATTGGTTAGGTCCTTAGTTATGTTAATTTAGTCCATTTTACTTCACATTTTGTGTTTCACATGTGTTTATAGGGTCTTGGAGGAAAAAGAAGCAATTTTGGGCCTAAAGAAAGAAAACTGGAAATCATGGAGCAGCTTCTGGTCAAAGTGCGATCGAGCGCAGTATGTGTGCGATCGTGCGCATGCAAGAAAGATCGAGCACAGGGCGCATGCGATCGAGCGCACATGTACGGGCGTGAACAGTAAAGTGACAGAACCAGTTTTGGAAATTAAGTAGGTTTTGTGTTTTTGGAAATTAGGGTTTCCAAAACCCTCTAGGACTATTCAAGCCCTATAAATACACCTGTAAACACACACAACAGATCATCCGATCTTAGATCCTTTCTTAGATCACTTCTTTTATCTTTTACTTGGAGTTGTAAGCTTTGGGAGAGAATTGACGCCTCTTCTCTCAGGTTTATTCTTCTCTTTATGTTTAGTTTATATATGATGTTTATCTTAGACAGCATGTGTAACTAACTTTCTTATAGGGCTCGATTGAAGCCCTAGTTATGCTTTCTCATATATTTATTCATTGATAAAATCTTTGCCAATAGTCTTTATTATGTTGCTTAACTTGATTAAAGCCTGTGCTTATTTAAATTCCTCATATGTATGTATATGGCCAACGTATGCATGTGGTATTGATTGGTTAGTTAGATCAATTCGGATGACCGAGTCCTGGGTCTAACATTAGTAACAAAAGATATCCACACCGGATTCTTGGATTAATCAACATGGGAAACCGGGAGTAGATACCATGCCCTAGGTCTCATGTGGTTGTCGATTTCCATAAATCTTATGCTTTCTTAAGGAACAACTCACGCAGATACCATGCTGAATCCCTTAAGAAAGAAAAGAGTTAGAGTAGATACCATGCCTAACTCGTTGCTTGGGGAAATCAATAGCTTAAGGAGTAGATACCATGCCCTTAGGTTAGCGACCATTAGGTATACATGATAAGGCTAGTGTACTGATACATTATACAATTGGGAAAGTATGACTAGTGGTGGATATCAAAGCCCTATGTCTTTATTATTATCAAATCACATTCAACAGTTATTTATTTCTTTACTTTGAATAAACTAATTCTAAAACCGAATTTTACCAATCCCTGTGGAGATGATCTTGCTTTCGCATACTATACTACACTGTTGACCTTGTGCACTTGCAAGTAAAACGAGTGCGATTATTTGCTTATTAATTTAGGTAAATAAACACGCAACAACATGCACCTAACCTTTTCCATAAGAGTTCTATTCATCCTCTCAGCAACTCCATTTTGCTGAGGGGTTTTCACAACCGTTCTATGTCTTTGAATGCCATTTAATTCACATAATTTATCAAAATCCTTATTACAAAATTCTAAGCCATTATCGGTTCATAAAGCCTTAACTACCCTACCTGTTTAAGTCTCCAGCAACTTTTTCCACACAACAAATTTATTCAAGGCATCTGATTTATTCTTAAGCAAATAAACCCAAACTCTTCTTGAATAATCATCAATTAAAGACAGAAACTAAAAGTTACCTCCCTGTGTTGGTGTTCTTGCTGGTCCCCAAAGGTCCGAATGAATGTAGTCAAGAATGCCTTTGGACTTGTGTACTCCAGTGTTGAAGTTGACCTGGTGTTGCTTACCAAGAATGCAACACTCGTAGAAATCCAAATTCTCTACTTTGTCTCCTCCAAGTAGACCATCATTTCTAAGAACTTGCAGGCCCTTTTCGCTCATATGTTCCAAGTCAATGTGCCAAAGGGCTGCCCTATCCATCTCAGCCATCAAGCTTGGTTCTTGATCCTTGATTTCTATCTCTTCGATCATCTCATAGAGTCCATCTTTTATTGCTGCTTTGATCACTACCAAAGATCCCTTGGCCACCTTGATCTTTCCTCCCTCCACTTTGCATGTGTAGCCCATGGAATCCAGCTGCCCTAATGAGATCAAATTCCTCTTCAAATCCAGAATATACCTCACATTTCGCAGCAGCCTTTTGACTCCATCAAACATCCTTAACTGGATGTCTCATCCCCCCTCACTTGGCAAGAATTGTCATTACTCAAGAAGACCCTTCCATCATTGATCTCCTTGAAATTCTTGAACCATTCCTTGTGAGGGCACATGTGAAAAGTGCACCCGAAATCCAGAATGCATTTCTCGCTGCCTTACCTCCTACTCACATTTGAGCACACAATAAGAACATCATCTTGCTATTCTCCTTTGGCAACCGAAGTCTCTCCATTGTTGGTATGGCTTCTTCTCTCATCCTACGTCTTCTTCTTGCAATCTTTCTTGAAATGGCCCTCCTTGTTGCAGTAGAAGCATCTCTTTCCTCCAAATCTTGATTTGGAATGAGATCTCCCATGGCTCTGCCCTCTACCTCTTGATTTCTCTCGGTAGTTGCCATGAATGCTATCGCCATTCTGAGTTGCTGGCCTTCCTCTTACGAACAACCCTTTCCCCACTTGATGCCTCCCTACTCTTGGCTTTGAAATCATGAGCCTTTATAGCATTGGCCACAATTTCTTTGGTTAGTGTATCTCTTCCATTTTCAATTGCATTAATTAAACTATCAAAGCAATCAGGAAGAGAATTTAATAACATAACAACCAATTGTTCATCCGAGAATTTAATACTACAACTAGCCAAATCTTGAACTAGCTTATTAAAGATGATGAGTCTAAAATATTGCATATTTTAGACCCTTAACTTATATTTGTTATGCTCTTAGTTAGTAGTATTTTACTTTATTTTACATTTTTCTTGTGTTTTGTGTATTTTTACATGTTTGTGGAGAAAGTGCAGCATTTCAGGTTGATTTGAAGCTTCTGGAGACATTGCGCTCGAGCGCACCTGCCTTTGAACGAGCGCAAGGTCAACATCCCACATCGAAATATTTGAAGTTCAGTGCATCTGCGATCGATCGCAGTAGATATGCGATCGAGCGCACATGAGATCGTGCGCACAAGACATGCGATCGATCGTACCTGCGATCGATCGCACCACACTGCGATCGAGCGCACACGGGCCTGTATCCCACATCGTTTCTGTAACCTGTTTTACTCCGGGTCTCCCCCTATATAAACACCATTTGGCTTCATAATCCAATGTACAATTCCTGAGCCACTTTGGTGTTTACCGGTGGACGTCCGCTAGCATTCTGGTGGATCCCGAAGGCATTGCTACCACGAGGGGAAGCGCCGCCCGTCAGCGAGTGGAATTTCTCCCATGTAAAGTTTTTTATTTATTTCTTTATATTCAGTTGTTTTAGTTTAAATGTTTAGCACTTTTTATTATAGTTTTATAGTTATGAGTGGCTAGACTCTTCAGCTAAGGTTGAAGATGAAGCCCCGCCGTTGTTTGGCGTAGTAGTTCAGATTTGCTTGTACAAATCTGATAATTTTTAGTATAAATGTTCTGTCAATTATTTGAGTTAATCTTATAATTGATTGAGTTTAAATTGTCTGTTGGATTTTCTTTGTGTTTCATCTGATGGATACATTGAATGCTTTTCGATTAAATTGGATTCCCTTTGTGATTTGTTAAGAGTGGATACATCGGGTGCTTTTGGTTTAGTTGGGATATTCTTTGTTTTTTGTCTTATAGTTGGATTCATAGAATGTTTTGATAGGCTATATTTTTAGAACATGTATGCTTAACTTCGGTGGGGTGGATTCGGAAACCTTAGTGCTTTTTATTATTAGTTTTAAAATCAATTTAATTTAGTTTTAATTTATTTTACAAATTATCATTCAAAATTCGGAACTAGGTTAAGATAGAGTTAGTTTAGATTAAAAATTATATTTTCACAACGCAATTCCCTGTAGATTCGACCTCGCACTTGCACAACGCTATACTGCAAACGACTCGTGCACTTGCGAGTAAATTAAAACTCACAACAAGTTTTTGGCGCCGTTGCCGGGGAATTGTTTTGTTTGTGAAAATTTTTGGTCTGAATTGATTTTATTTTTCTACTAGTTAATTTAATTTAAAAAAAAAAAATTTGCTTTATTCTGTTGCTTCTGCTGGTTAGTATCTCATTATTTTTTCTGATAGTGTATGCTTGGTCGGAGATCCTTGAACTTAGATTTGACACATTTAGATCCCGACTTAGAAAGAACTCTTAGGAAGCAGAAAAGAGCGCTAGTTGAGAGAGAGACTGTTGAGATGGGAGAAAATTTCAATCATCCTGAACATGTAGAGCAACCTAGAGCTTGGAACGTGGACTCCACCACATCCCTTAGGGATTTGTTCGCACCTGTTGCGACTAACTCATCTTTCTGCATAGTGTTGCCACCAACCAATGCCACACACTTTGATTTAAAGCCACATGTTATCCAACTCCTACCCTCATTCCATGGCTTAGATCTTGAAAATCCCTATAGTCATGTGAAGAAGTTCAATGACATTTGTGCTACATTCAAATTCCAGAACTTCTATGAGGAGTCAGTCCATCTTCGACTTTTCCCTTTCTCCCTTTACGATAGAGCTCGGGCGTGGTTGGACTCCAACACGTCCGGATCTATTACATCCAAAAAAACCTGCTTAGCAAATTTTACCATAAGTTTTTCCCAATGTCTAGAGTGAATGAGTACCATAAGGAGATTAGCTCTTTCACTCAGGACGAGGATGAGAAGTTCTCTGAAAGCTGGGAGCGCTTTAAAGAGTTACTGATCAGATGCCCTCGACATGGATATGAGAAGTGGAGACTCGTTCAATTCTTCTACCAAGGGTTGACTCAACCCAACCGTAGTATGATCGAGTCTATGAATGGGGGGGCATTCTTGAGTCTGACAGGAGACGAAGCATATATGGCGTTGGACAAGTTGTCCGACAACTCACAGCAGTGGGATTTTTCAAGCTGTCGAGATAAGTCCATTCGTGCTCCTAAGAGGGGAGGCATCTATGAGGTCAGAGAGGACGCTGATTTGAGGATAAAGTTAGATGCCCTCACCAAGAAGATTGACGCTCTCACTGTGAGCCAATCCATCAATGCTGCCAACACATTCAATGTTGAAAGCTGTTCCATCTGTGCTAGTCCCATGCATCTAGCACAGAATTGCCCATCAATGCCGGCTTGTGCCGAGTATCCTTTGGAACAAGTAAATGCTTTCAATGACTTTCGAAGGCAATCAAATGGATCGTACTCCGAGACGTACAATCCGGGGTGGCGGAACCACCCAAACTTTTTATGGAGACAAAACCAACCAATGAATCAGGGAGGAGCCTCTCATCATGCTCAAAATCAATATCCTCCCGGATTTGCCCCACAAATTCCTAATCATGGTCGTTCTGCCCATCCAGCACCTTCACCTGCTTACCACGCACCCGCTCAAACACCAGCGCCAGTTTCACAGTCACTTGAGAACACCCTCAAGGAATTCATGAAGGCGACTAGCCAAAATATGAGCGATGTGAGGAGTGCAACAATGGTAAACACCCAAGCAATTGCCAAGCTGGAGAGTCAAATAGGGCAAATTGCAAGTCACTTGGGTGAGAGAGAGAAAGGAAAGTTCCCCAGTCAGCCCGTGCAAAACCCAAAAGGACAATTTACGGTTGAGAGTTCATCAACTCCTACGCACGGGGAGGAACAAGTACAGTCGATTGTCACACTGAGGTCTGGGAGACAAGTGGACAATCGAGTGGAAGAGAGCCCTGCTATGCAGCAAGAGCAAGGGAGTGGCAACACAGAGAAGAGAGATGCTGAGCCATCTACAGCCACACCTACTGAGAAAGACCCTCCTAGGTCATTTGTACCTAGAGCACCCTACCCCGAGAGATTACAGGCGCCCAAGAAAGGAGAGAAGTATGAAGAAATTCTGGAGGTATTCAAGCAAGTCCATATCAATATCCCATTTTTGGATGCCATCCATCAAGTGCCATCATATGCCAAGTTTTTAAAGGACTTGGTCACTATTAAGAGGAGGACGAATGTCCCAAAGAAGGCATTTTTGACCGAGCAGGTCAGTTCAATCCTTCAGTGCAAGCTACCCATCAAGTATAAGGACTCGGGGTGTCCTACCATCTCTTGCACGATAGGAGTCAGCCACATTGAGAGGGCCCTTTTGGATCTAGGGGCGAGTGTGAATCTTCTACCCTACTCAGTCTATGTGCAGTTGGGGTTAGGAGAATTGAAGCCCACATCCACGATGCTTCAATTGGCTGACAGGTCAGTGAAAAAACCACGGGGGATAGTTGAGGATGTTTTGATAAAAGTTGATAAGTTCTAGTTCCCCGTGGATTTTATTGTGCTTGACACAGAGCCGGTTCAGAATGTAGGGATTCAAATACCGGTGATTCTAGGGCGACCATTCTTAGCCACGGCTAACGCCCTAATCAATTGTAGGACAGGGGTGATGAAGATCTCCTTCGAAAATATGACAGTGGAGTTGAACATTTTTGATATCACTAGGCAACCACTAGAATATGATGAAATGAGAGATGTATGCTTGATAGAGGAGATTCTTGAGGATACTGTGGATGAATCAAGCATTGAGGATCCCATAGAGGCATGCTTTGCTCACTTTGGAGAGGACTTGGGTTTAGATAAGTTACTCGAGGAAGTAAATGCCATTTTGGAGTCTGATCCTCAAGAAAGCAAGGAGGAGGAGGAGAAGGAGTCACCCGAACCTCAACAGAAGGAACTTAAGCCTTTACCGGATAATCTTAAGTATAAGTTCCTGGGTCCAGCACACTGTTTGCCTGTGATAATAGCTTCAGATTTGGGAGAGGCTCAAGAGGAGAAATTATTAGATGTTTTAAGAGAGCACAAGGAAGCTATCGGCTGGACCATTGAGGATATTAAGGGAATCAGCCCCTCGGTGGTGATGCACAAGATACACTTGGAGGAAGATGCTAAGCCATCGAGGGAGCCGCAAAGAAGGCTCAACCCTGCTATGCAAGAGGTTGTAAGGGCAGAGGTTATTAAGCTGTTAGATGCAGGGATCATTTATCCCATCTCTGATAGTAAGTGGGTGAGCCCCATTCATGTCGTGCCCAAGCGAGCTGGGTTAACAGTAGTAAAGAATAAGGACGACGAGTTGGTGCCAACCCGTGTGCAGTCTGGGTGGAGAGTGTGTATAGACTACCGTAAGCTGAACACTGCCACAAGGAAGGATCACTTTCCACTTCCATTTATTGATCAGATGGTGGAGCGTTTGGCTGGGCACGAGTATTATTATTTTTTGGATGGTTATTCTGGATATAACCAGGTCCCCGTGGACCCCGAAGATCAGGAGAAGACGATATTTACCTGTCCTTTTGGGACTTTCGCCTACCGTCGCATGCCCTTTGGGTTATGCAATGCACCAGCCACTTTTCAGCGGTGCATGGTCAGTATATTCTCTGACATGGTAGAGCGGTTCTTGGAGATTTTCATGGACGACTTCTCCATCTTCGGTTCGACATTTGAGGAGTGCTTGCACCGTCTCTCTTTGGTTTTGGTACGGTGTAAGGAGAAGAACCTGGTGCTTAATTGGGAGAAGTGCCATTTTATAGTCAAGCAAGGAATTGTACTGGGCATATCATATCTCATCGATGGATTGAGGTCGACAAAGCAAAGGTGGATTTGATTTCCAGCCTTCCACCCCCACGTACGGTGAAAGAGGTTCGATCTTTTCTGGGCCATGCAGGTTTCTATAGGCGATTTATCCAGAATTTCAGTAAGATCGCCAGGCCCTTGTGCAAGTTGTTGCAAAAAGATGCCCCATTTCTATTTGATGAGGATTGTAAGAAAACATTTGGGGATCTGAAGGAAATTCTGACGTCCACACCCATTATTCAGCCACCTAACTGGGGTGTGCCTTTTGAGATTATGTGTGACGCATCAGACTATGCTGTTGGAGTTGTTTTGGGGCAGCGTGTTGATAAACTTCCCCATGCTATCTATTATGCAAGTCGAACTCTAAACGACGCACAACTCAATTATTCTACCACTGAGAAGGAGTTGCTTGCAGTCGTTTTTGCACTAGACAAGTTCAGATCCTACTTGTTAGGATCTAAAGTCATTATCTACTCGGACCATGCTGCATTGAAGTATCTTTTCTCTAAAAAAGATGCTAAATCTCGTCTTATCCGATGGATCTTGCTACTTCAAGAGTTCGACATTGAGATTCGGGATAAGAAAGGTTCCGAAAATGTGGTGGCGGACCATTTGTCTAGATTGATTGTGGAATTCAGTGAGGCTGCCACTCCCATCTCTGAGACCTTTCCTGATGAGCAATTGATGCACATTGCTCACAGTCCCGCACCATGGTTTGCTGACATAGTGAACTATCTTGTCACCGGACACATGCCCTTGCATTGGGGGAGGCAAGATAAATCAAAATTTTTGGCCATGGTAAAACACTTTTTCTGGGACGATCCTTACCTGTTCAAGTATTGTCCTGATCAGATCATTAGACGATGTATTCCTGAGCATGACCAATCTAATGTCATCGCCTTTTGTCATGATCATGCATGTGGAGGCCATTTTAGTGCTAAAAAGACCGCTGCAAAGATTTTGCAGTGTGGATTTTATTGGCCTACCCTGTTCCGGGACTCTCACACCTACTGTATATCTTGTGAGTGTTGCCAAAAGCTAGGGAGTCTTTCTAGGAGAAATATGATGCCCCTCAACCCTATTCTGATTGTTGAGATTTTTGATGTGTGGGGCATTGATTTCATGGGACCATTTCTAAACTCCTTTGGCTACTTATACATTCTAGTTGCTGTGGACTATCTGTCCAAGTGGGTGGAGGCTGTTGCGTGCAAGACCAATGACCACAGAGTTGTGGTCCAGTTCTTGAAAGACACTATTTTTGCTCGTTCTGGTATGCCTTGAGCAATCATAAGTGATGGAGGTAAGCACTTTTGCAACAAGATCTTTGAGCAGTTGATGAAAAAGTATTGTATCACACACAAAGTTGCCACCCCATATCACCCCCAGATGAGTGGTCAAGTAGAAATTTCAAATCGCGAGATCAAACATATTTTGGAAAAGACTGTGAACCCTTCTAGAAAGGATTGGTCTCTGCGATTGCCGGATGCACTGTGGGCATATCGGACAGCCTTCAAGACGCCAATTGGCATGTCTCCCTATCGCATTGTATACGGAAAGGCATGTCACCTTCCGGTTGAATTAGAGCATCGTGCGTATTGGGCTGTCAAGCAACTAAATTTCAATCTTTCCAAGGCTGGCTCACAACGGAAGCTCAAACTCAATGAATTGGAGGAGCTGCGGAATGATGCATATGAATGTGCCCGATCATACAAAGCACAAATGAAGAAGACTCATGACCAAAATATTTTGAGACGAGCTTTTGAGCCGGGTCAGAGAGTTCTTCTTTATAATTCGCGCCTGCATCTGTTTCCAGGCAAGCTCAAATCCCGATGGTCAGGCCCATTCATTATTCGATCGGTTTTTCCTCATGGGGCCATCGAGATTGAGGATCCTAAGAATGGTAATACTTTCAAGGTAAATGGACAGAGGCTGAAACCATTCTTAGAGTTGAGGAGTCCGGACATTGAGACGATACTGTTGGAGGATCCTAGTTACTCAGATTGAGTGTAGTATTCTAGGGAGAGTCTGGCTGAAGATGTAAAACTTAGCGCTCATGGGAGGCATCCCACAGCTTATCTTTTCTTTTGTTTATTTATTATTTCGCATTTTTATGATTAATGTTTGTTTCCAGTATTTTTTTTGTTTTCCAGTTTTTATTTTTCAGGGACAAAGCGTACTTCAGTTCAAGTTTGGGGGTATGCTATGAGCCATACCAGTCCAGATAGTTCTTCATATCTCAGGTCAGCTCTTTCTATATTAGTCACACATTGGGGTCAATGTGTAATTTAAGTTTGGGGGTATGGGAGACACATCACACACTTTGTCCTAATTTGTTGTCTTTTCGTCATAGAGATAAATGCATGCTCATGTTATCGTGAAATTTTAGTTGATCTAAACATTTTCTGTGATGTGATGTCATTGGTAAGCTTAACATTTTGAACACATGATCTGGTGATAAATTTTTAAAATTTAGTTACTTACTTTAGGCATTTTGAGAATTCACATGTTTGATCTAATCTCACACGAGCACATTAGCACAAATTATGTGAGGTATGACATGTGATTTTAATGTGTATTTTTCCTTATCTTAACTGAAACTGGATGACTTGTTGGATGAACTCTTGGGCATAGGAAAATATATATATATATAAAAAAAAAATTATTATCAATAAACTTTTCGCTGAGTAACTGGACCTCTTGCCTCAGTAAGCAGTGAGTGTTCACGTCAAAAGGTGGAATTTTGCTTGGTAGTATTAAGGCCGGTTTATTTTCGTAGCCTTTTTGACTCGAGTTAGTAAGTCCTTAGGGGTGTCTGTACACCTAATGCCCTAAAGCCACCTGGTTTGGGAGTCATTGGCTCAACACTCGCTACATGGGTCAATTAGAAAGCTTAAGAGAACTAAACATAGCCGTGCCTTATTAAAAAAAATAAAAATAAAAACTATGCCTTTTCGTTCATTTTTTATGGGAAATTCGGTGAATCTTGAGACATGGAGACCTTACACATTATAGTTACTTGGAAGCTTCATTTTTATGTACTAATTCACCTTACACTGATTCAAGCTTGTGATGCCTTATCCTGCCTTTTGTAAGTAATTAGATTTTAACATTTCTATTCATTGCGAAGATGGGTTTACCTTTTTAAGCTTGCTTATGAATGAATATCATGGTGATGTGTGCTCCTTAAATTTTTGGATACCATGAGTGATGACTTTATCTTTATGTTCTTTGTTTTTCATTGAGTCTTTTATTTTGTTTTGCTAAGGGACTAGCAAAATATAAGTTTGGGGGTATTTGATGAGTCTAAAATATTGCATATTTTAGACTCTTAACTTATATTTGTTATGCTCTTAGTTAGTAGTATTTTACTTTATTTTACGTTTTTCTTGTGTTTTGTGTATTTTTACATGTTTGTGGAGAAAGTGCAGCATTTCAGGTTGATTTGAAGCTTCTGGAGACATTGCGCTCGATCGCAACAGATATGCGATCGAGCGCACCAGCGCTCGAGGCGCACCTGCCTTTGAACGAGCGCAAGGTCAACATCCCACATCGAAATATTTGAAGTTCAGTGCATCTGCGATCGATCGCAGCAGACATGCGATCGAGCGCACATGAGATCGTGCGCACAAGACATGCGATCGATCGTACCTGCGATCGATCGCACCACACTGCGATCGAGCGCACACGGGCCTGTATCCCACATCGTTTCTACAACCTGTTTTACTCCGGGTCTCCCCCTATATAAACACCATTTTGCTTCATAATCCAATGTACAATTCCTGAGCCACTTTGGTGTTTACCGGTGGACGTCCGCTAGCATTCTGGTGGATCCCGAAGGCATTGCTACCACGAGGGGAAGCGCCGCCCGTCAGCGAGTGGAATTTCTACCATGTAAAGTTTTTTTATTTATTTCTTTATATTCAGTTGTTTTAGTTTAAACGTTTAGCACTTTTTATTATAGTTTTATAGTTATGAGTGGCTAGACTCTTCAGCTAAGGTTGAAGATGAAGCCCCGCCGTTGTTTGGCGTAGTA
The DNA here is from genome assembly GCA_023935145.1 of Bretschneidera sinensis. NCBI lineage: Eukaryota > Viridiplantae > Streptophyta > Magnoliopsida > Brassicales > Akaniaceae > Bretschneidera > Bretschneidera sinensis. The sequence continues at coordinate 34,486,611 of CM043699.1, forward strand.
GTTCAGATTTGCTTGTACAAATCTGACAATTTTTAGTATAAATGTTCTGTCAATTATTTGAGTTAATCTTATAATTGATTGAGTTTAAATTGTCTGTTGGATTTTCTTTGTGTTTCATCTGATGGATACATTGAATGCTTTTCGATTAAATTGGATTCCTTTGTGATTTGTTAAGAGCGGATACATCGGGTGCTTTTGGTTTAGTTGGGATATTCTTTGTTTTTTGTCTTATAGTTGGATTCATAGAATGTTTTGATAGGCTATATTTTTAGAACATGTATGCTTAACTTCGGTGGGGTGGATTCGGAAACCTTAGTGCTTTTTATTATTAGTTTTAAAATCAATTTAATTTAGTTTTAATTTATTTTACAAATTATCATTCAAAATTCGGAACTAGGTTAAGATAGAGTTAGTTTAGATTAAAAATTATATTTTCACAACGCAATTCCCTGTGGATTCGACCTCGCACTTGCACAACGCTATACTGCAAACGACTCGTGCACTTGCGAGTAAATTAAAACTCACAACAAAAGACATCAAGATTATCTTGCAACTCTTTACTAGGATCCATTTTAAAAGCAAAGATTCTTTTAAGAAGATAAATCTTGTTAGGGAGAGTTTTCGTAAGAAACAACTCATCTAGTTTCTTCCATATAACAGCAGGATCTTTCGAGTCTCCGCACTCCATTGTGACACTATCCGACATGTGCAAAAAAATGGTGTTGTATGTCCGAGTCCTGGGTCTAACATTAGTAACAAAAGATATCCACACCGGATTCTTGGATTAATCAACATGGGAAACCGGGAGTAGATACCATGCCCTAGGTCTCATGTGGTTGTCGATCTCCATAAATCTTATGCTTTCTTAAGGATTAACTCACGCAGATACCCTGCTGAATTCCTTAAGGAAGAAAAGAGTTAGAGTAGATACCATGCCTAACTCGTTGCTTAGGGAAATCAATAACTTAAGGAGTAGATACCACGCCCTTAGGTTGGCGACCATTAGGTATACATTATACAATTGGGAAAATATGACTAGTGGTAGATATCAAAGCCCTATGTCTTTATTATTATCAAATCACATTCAACAATTATTTATTTCTTTTTACTTTAAAGAAACTAATTGTAAAACCGAACTTTACCAATCCCTGTGGAGATGATCTTGCTTTCGCACACTATACTAAACTGTTGACCTTGTGCACTTGCAAGTAAAACGAGTGTGATTATTTGCTTATTAATTTAGGTAAATAAACATGCAACAAGTTTTTGGCGCCATTTTCGGGGATTGCGCTAAAGTTCCTTTGAGAATTACTTTCGTTTAATCATTGTTATTATTATTATTTTATTTTATGTTTACCATCTTTGTTTTTCATCAAAACCTAATCGATTTGTTTTCTGTTTTAGGTACATCAAACCCTAAATCACACTTTCTGTGATACTTGCGATCGATCGTAGCCTTCTGTGCGATCGAGCGCAATTAGGGCAGAGAGTTACCCGAGCAGCAGAGTTGAACTGCTGCACTGAAGCTGGTTTGACCTAATTTATGCACAGACTTCGATCCCGACATCCAACATTCTTTCCTCTCGATCCCGAGCTTGAACGGACCATCCGACAAAGGCTTAGGGACAATTTTGAGGAAAACGAAGAAGAAATCGAGATCGAAATACCAATGGCAAAACAGCTCGAAAACTAGCAACCACCTGCACGAGTACCGATGAAGCACTCCTTCATCCCACGGAACATTGATCAACCATCATGCATTGCATATCAACCTGAGGTGGCAGGAAACTATTACATATCTCCACAAATATTGAATACTTTGACTCACTTTAGGGGTACTCCTAATGAAGATCCACACTTGCACCTTTGAGAATTTTTCGATCTTTGCAAGTTCCAGCACATACAAGGCCTAGACCAAGAAGGAATAAGGTTAATTTTGTTCCCTTTTTCCTTGAAAGATAATGCTAAACTATGGTATAATTCTTTGCCTGAAGTTTCCATCCACATTTGGGAGGAGTTGGCAAGCAAGTTCCTGAGGAAGTTTTTCCCAGCCCAAAAGACGAGGCAAATGAGGAAGGAGATCCAGTCCTTCCAACAAAAGGATGAGGACCTCTTCTTCGAAGCATGGGGACACTTCAACGAGCTGATACTCAAATGCCCATATCACAACCTGCCTCAAGATGAACTGGTATAAGCTTTTTATGAAGGTTTGAATGATACTAACAAAAGTATTGTTGATTCAAGTTGTGGAGGAGTGTTGATGGAGAAAAGCAATGAAGAAGCGATGGAGCTCTTCGAAACCCTCAGCGAACACACTCAGTAGTTCTTCTCTCGAGGTAGACATATAACCAAAGGTAAAGGTGTGTATGAGGTAAATCTGAATGGAGGATCTTCCCCTCAAATAGCAGCAATGGAAAGGAAACTAGAGTTATTGGTAAAAGCTATGGTTGCTCAAAATTCCTCATCCAGTCTACCATCTACCCCACTCCAGGTATGTGCAATATGTTCCCAATACGACCATAATACTGATACTTCTCCTTTGTATTCACCTGCAGATATAGAACAAGCAAATTATGTGGAACCTAATAACTATCCGCCGAAGAACAACCCTTATTCAAACACATACAACCCTGGATGGCGAAATCACCCGAATTTCTCATGGAGCAACAATCAAGGACAGCAACAAAACCCCCAGCCCACTGGTCATGCTATTCGCAAACCCAAGAAGAACAACCTCAAAAGTCTTGTGAGACAACTAGTCACTCAACAGCAGCAATTGATGATGTCACAAGAACAGTTCATGACTCAGCAAAGACAAACCACTGCAACACATGATCAAGCAATTCAAATACTAGAGGTACAAATGGGACAACTGGCTAAAGAGCTCAGTGGCAGAAAGCAAGGAGAGCTCCCAGCTTAAACACTACCTAACCCTGGGGGACATCAACAACTAAAGGTTGTCACAACATTGAGAAATGGTAAAGTAATAGGATCTTATGAGTCTGCAACTACAGAAAAACCATCGGCATCAAAGGTAAGTGAAACGGAGAAGGTGAATGCTCTACCCTTCCCGCAAAGGTTAGTAAAACAAAAGAAAGACAATAAACTAATTTATATTTTTGAAACCTTGCGGAAAGTTGAAATTAACATTCCTTTACTAGATGCAATTCACCAAATACCTGCCTATGCTAAGTTCCTAAAAGATTGTTGCACTCATAAAAGAAAATTTCAAGAACATGAGACTGTAGCATTAACTGAAGAAGTAAGTGCTGTAATACTAAGAAAACTCCCACCAAAACTAAAAGATCCAGGTAGTTTTACTATTCCCTATAGAATAGGTGATCAGCTGTTTGAAAAAGCATTACTAGACTTAGGAGTGGGTGTAAACTTACTACCATACACGGTATTCGAAACCCTAGGTTTGGGGGAGCTATAACCGACTTCTATTACCTTACAATTGGCATATAGGAGTATTAAAAGACCTAGGGGTATTCTCGAGGACGTCCTAGTAAAGGTTGGTGAGTTCATCTTACCTACTGATTTCATTGTATTAGACATGGAGGAATGCCCTATGCCATTACCCTTGCCCATCATATTAGGGAGACCCTTCATAAGAACTGCCAACACTAAGATTTGTGTGAAAAAGGGTATAGTGAGTATGAAAATCAATGGTGAGAAAATAGAGTTTAAAATATTTGATGCAATGAGACTTCCTCAAGATGACTTGGAATGCTTTAATGTATGTATGATACAAAACTTTGTTGAGCAAGCTTTTCAGGTCCAATACATTGATCCATTGGAGACTACCATCACCCATAGCTTCACGGAGGTGAAGATTGAGCAAGAACCTGAAGATGTCACTGATGACATCATCACAGCTGTGCAACTCCTTGAGACCTCTCCAAAACACTATAGTAAGTATACTCCTCCATTTGAAGCTCTCATACCTACTAATGCTACTCTTCTGCCTTCTATTGTCCAGGCACCAACATTGGAACTAAAGTAACTACCCGAGCATTTAAAATATACCTATTTAGGAGAAAAGAAGACTTTACCTGTGATTGTAGTTGCTAACTTGAGTAATGGAGAAGAAGAGAAGCTGTTAAGAGTTCTTAGGGAGCATAGATCTGCCATTGGGTAGACCATTGCTGATATTAAGGGGATAAGTCTAGCAAAATACATGCATAGTATCTACCTTAAAGAAGAAGCAAGGCCCATTCGAGATGCTCAAAGAAGATTTAACCCACACATGAAGGAGGTAGTGAAGGTCGAGGTATTGAAGCTACTAGATGTTGGCATCATCTACTCTATATCGGATAGCAAATGGGTGAGCCCAGTCCAAGTTGTTCCTAAAAAGAGTGGGATTACTGTTGTAAAAAATGAAAATGAGGAGCTCATACCTATGAGAAAAACAACGGGTTGGAGATTATGTATTGATTACCGAAAACTGAACAAGGTAACCATAAAAGATCATTTCCCCTTGCCATTCATTGATCAAATGTTGGAGAGATTAGCCAGTCACAGCTATTACTGCTTCTTGGATGGGTATAGTGGGTACAACCAAATTGCCATAGCACCCGAAGATCAAGAAAAGACTTCCTTCACATGTCCTTTCGGTACATTTGCTTATCGAAGAATGCCATTCAGATTATGCAATGCACCAGCCACTTTTCAAAGATGTATGATGAGCATATTTTCTAATATGGTAGAAAAGTACATTGAGGTATTCATGGATGATTTTAGTGTCTTTGGCTCCACTTTTGATGAATGCCTAAATCATTTAAAGAATGTCCTAAAGAGATGTGAAGAGAGCAACTTAGTTTTGAATTGGGAGAAATGCCGCTTCATGGTTCAGCAAGGTATTGTGTTAGGTCACTCCATCTCAAACAGAGGTATTAAGGTAGACAAGACTAAGATAGACATCATTGCAAAGTTACCTCCCCCTCTCACAGTTAAAGGCATTAGAAGTTTCCTTGGACATACTGGTTTCTATAGAAGATTCATCAAGGATTTCTCCAAAATTTCGAGACCTCTTTGTGCGTTGTTGGCTAAAGATACCAAGTTTGAATGGAAGAATGACTGTATGCAAGCTTTCAACACATTGAAGAATGTTCTCACATCTGCCCCGATAATGATGGCACCGGATTGGAATCTCCCTTTCGAATTAATGTGTGATGCCAGTGACTTCGCCTTATGAGCTGTCTTAGGTCAAAGAATCAATAAGGTACCTTATGCTATTTACTATGCTTCTAGAACTTTAAATGATGCTCAGCTTAACTATTCTACTACTGAAAAAGAATTGTTAGCTATTATTTTTACTTTAGAGAAGTTTAGATCATACCTTATTGGTTATAAAGTTATTGTATTCACTGACCATGCTGCTTTGAGATATTTGTTTTCTAAGAAAGATGCAAAACCTAAGCTAATCAGATGGGTACTCCTATTACAGGAGTTCGATTTGGAAATCAAAGATAAAAAAGGCAGCAAGAATGTAGTTGCAGATCATTTGTCAAGGCTACCCTATGAGAATGATGATAACGAGTTGCCTTTGAATGAGAACTTCCCTGATGAAAAACTGTTCGCACTAGAGGTAAAACTTCCATGGTACGCTGACATAGTAAATTATCTAACTGCTAAAGTGATTCCCCCAGGCATGACCACCCAAGAAAAGAAACGGCTGATATCTCTGTCAAGACACTACTATTGGGATAATCATTACCTTTTCAAAGTCTGCCCCGATCAAATCATCAAGCAATGTATCCCAGAAAAGGAGCACTTGAGCTTATTGCAACACTGCCACCAGTTTGCTTATGGAGGACATTTTGGGGCAAAAAGAACAGCTCTTAAGTTTCTATAAGCTAACATCTTTACGTGGTTTGGGACTCCAAAAGCAATCATCAGTGATGGGGGTAGCCACTTTCATCATCGCTCGTTTGACGAAGTACTCTAGAAATATGGGATCACTCATAGAGTTGGCACTCCATATCATCCTCAAACCAGTGGACAAGTGGAGATAAGCAACCGAGAGATCAAGGGAATCTTAGAAAAAACAGTGAAGCCTAATCGGAAGGATTGGTCTCTACGACTAAATGATGCTCTATGGGCATATCGAACAGCTTATAAGACTCCAATTGGCATGTCTCCCTACTGCCTAGTCTTTGGAAAAGCATGCCATCTCCAAGTGGAATTAGAACATCGAGCATATTGGGCCATAAAGCAGTTCAACTTCGACATGAGACAAGTGAGTGAGAAAAGGAAGCTACATCTAAATGAACTTGAAGAATTGAGATATGACGCCTATGAGAATGCCAAGTTGTACAAAGAACGGACAAAAGCCTATCATGACAAACAACTAGTACAGAAGGAGTTCCATGTAGGACAAAAGGTGTTGCTATATGACTCACGATTAAGACTGTTCCCAGGCAAGCTCAAGTCCAGATGGTACGGTCCGTACATGGTCACCAAGGTCTTCTCTCATGGTGCATTAGAAGTCTGTGGCCCCAACGAAAATCAGCCCTTTACGATAAATGGACACAGAGCCAAGCCTTACCTCGATATTAACTTTCCTCCAAGAGATGAAGACTTGGCACTTGAATTAGTATAGTATACAGCTGAAACAAAAGCACTGGAGCCACAAAAGGTGGACTTTAAGTGCTTCCTTCCAACCAACTAGCACTATAGCACGAGAGTGCTTGAGCAAGTTCATTTCGATTACCCATACAGCTCAAGCATCTCTACGGAGGTTAGTGGTACTGAGACCACTAACACATGGTAAGGATGTATTGTTCCAAATTTATCATTTGTCAACTACGGTAAGTTTTACTTTTATCTATGCACACTGCTTGTGATCGAGCACACAATTCAGTGTGTTCGAGTGCAAGAGTGCGATTGAGCGCAATCCAATTGCGATTGAGCGCACTCATGGCAGACAGTCTCGTGATAAACAGTTCACTCACTCACTGACCCTTCATTTCACTCAGCTCACTCACTCGCACTCTGCCCTCACTCACGCACTCTCTTCGCTCACTCCCACTCTCTTACCCTCAGCAGCTCCACATTCACAAACCTTCCCCATCCCGCTCCGCTAAATCAGAATCACAAACATATTTTTCCTATTCATTTCCCTCTCTCTCTCTCTATCTCTATCTCATATTCTCCCCATTTTCCATTTATGTCACACTCACACGGTAGGACCATTACCAATTTTCTGTAACTTATGTACACACTATCACACAAGTTGTTTAATTTATGTTTTTCCTCTTAAATTATGCATATCTTGGGTGATTGATTGTGTATGTTCTTGTTACAGGGGGTTGGACTCATGGTCGTGTCATTTTTACAGCTCTCAGTTCTTCGTTGCATACCAACTGTTCGAGGAAAAACCTGACCATGTGCGATCGAGCGCATATCCCAGTGTGCGATCGAGCGCACCCATTCAAGATCGATCGTAAATTTGGTAGAAGCAAGTATCAGCATGCCCAAACCATCTGCTTCCACCTCCCATGCTTCAAGCAGTCGTGCCTCATCATCCCGGCCTAGCATCAAGCAGCGAGAGCTATTATTCGAGACCACCTTCACCATTGATGACGTATTCAAGCACATAGATGCCACTCAATGGGCCATCCAAACATTTAGACATCGAGGGTTGAAGAGGCTTTTCAAGCTGGCTTGCTCGACTGCTTACACCCGGCTCATAGTCCAGTTCTATGCAAGCCTATCCTTTGACTGTAGCAGACCGGGAGTACTGACTTCTTCAATCCAGGGCGCACCCATAGAAATAACTAGTGCCGACATTGCCGCTGCTCTTCATTGCTCTGATGAGTCCCCTTCGGAGGACACCGATATCGAGGAACAGCCGGAGTCCTTTGCCCTGATTGAGATTATTGAGGATATGTGCACTGGTCAGTACGCCGACAGACACAACAACGCAGCCAGCCGGTCAAAGTTGCCTCCACGACTTTGGCTTATCGGCACTATCCTTCAGTGCAATGTGTGTCCATTGGGGCACAAGACACAATGGTGAGACCAGTTTCTACAGACCTTATATGCCTTCCACAAAGGTCATTGGTACTCTATCCCAACTGTTATATGGAGCCAGTTACATAAATTCTAGGATCATGTCCATGGCCGTCAGATCACTATGGCCAATGCATGGGGCCTCCCTTTCCCGTTCCTACTCTCCTACATACTCAAGAAGAAAGGGATTAAGGGGACCACCAACGACGGACCAGTGTGAGAGCATCCCTTCTTCGGGAAGGCTCAGTGGACACATAGCCTCTCGCACATGCCTCGAGGACTCCCAGCACCTGCTCCTGCAGCTGAGAGAGTCGAGGAGGATCGTATGGAGACCGAGACCCCTGTAGTTAGCCCAGTACGAGAGGAGGACCATCCGGACATGGGACCCACAAAGTCCCAGCACTTTCTAACTGAGCTGTCCTCCTTCCGAGGTGAGGTCTCTGCCGCTACCACACTCGTGCATTAGCGCATAGATAGTTTGGAGGCACGGTTTACACGCCAAGAGGCGATGCTACAGGCTATCCTCGATCGTCTACCTCCAACACCCAGTACCTCTTCGACTGCACCACTTGATGATCAGTAGTGAGAGGGTACCACGTCTAGCTGATGGCATTAAACTTAGCGCTCATGGGAGGCACCCCAAAGCATATCCTTTTTAGTATTTTTTTTTGTTTCTTGTTAGTATTTATCTTTTTATTTCTATTTATTATTACTTGTTTTCATTTTATGTTTGTTTGTCTTTCTTTTTCAATGACAGAGTGAGTGCATCCAGCTAAAGTTTGGGGGCGTGCTATGAGCCATGCCAGCCATACAGTTCTCCATCTCCCGAGTCAGCTCCTTCCATGCTATTCACACATTGAGGACAATGTGCAATTTAAGTTTGGGGGTATGAGGACACATTCACACACTCACTATGTCCCATTTTTTTGTTGTTTTGTTGTGTTGTTGTTTTCATAGATAATAGCATGTTCATTCTGTCCAATAAAATTTTGGGTGATCTAAACAAACAATATGATTTGATTTCATTAGTGAGCTTAACACCTTGAACATATAGGCCAATAATTAAGTTTTGAACCTAGATCACTTCCGTTTAGGCATTTAAGGATTCACAAGTTTGACCTAAGCAATCACGAGCACATTAGTACATAATTGTATGGGGTATGACATGTAATTTTGATTCGTATGTTTCTTTCACTTGACTGTGAACCAGATGACCTATTAGATTAACATTTTGGCATAAGAAAATAAAATAAAATAAAATGCTCCTGATGATCAATAAAAAGAACTTTTCACTGAGTAATTGGCCCTCTTGCCTCAGTAAGCATTGAGTGTCGCGTCAAAAGGTGGAAATTTTGATTAGAGCATTGAGACCAGTTAGTTTCGTAGCCTTTTTTACTCGAGTTAATAAGTCCTTAGGGGTGTCTTTACACCTAATGCCCTAAAACAATCTAGTTTGGGAGTCATTGGCTAAACGCTCGTTACATGAGTCAAATAGAAAGCGTGAGGGAACTAACTTGGCAAAAATATCACAAACAAAAGAAAAGAAGAAAATTTATGCCATCTTTGTTGATTCTAAATGGAAATTTGGTGAATCTTGAGATATCGAAACACACATGTTAGAATTATTTGGAAACCTAATCTTTTGTATGCTAGTTCACCACACACCAAAGTCGAACTTGTGATGTCTTAAATTGCCTTATGAAAGTGATTTGCGTTCAAAACTCTTATTCATTGCAAAAATATGTTTATATTTGTTAAACTTGCTTATGAATGCGCATCATAGTTTTGTGTTAAGGCTTAAACCTTTGTGGACGCTATGAACATTGGATCTCTCTGTGTGTTGTTATTTTTCATTTTAGTTTTGTTTCGTATTGCTAAGGGACTAGCAATATGTAAGTTTGGGGGTGTGATAGGTGCTTAAATATTCATATTTAAGCCCCCTTATTTACATTTGTTAGGTCTTTAGTTATGTTAATTTAGTCTATTTTACTTTATTTTTGTGTTTCACATGTGTTTATAGGGTCTTGGAGGAAAAAGAAGCAATCTTGGGCCTAAAGGAAGAAAACTGGAAATCATGGAGCAGCTTCTGGTCAAAGTGCGATTGAGTGCAGTATGTGTGTGATCGAGCGCATGTTCGATCGTGCACAGACAAGAAGGATCGAGCGTAGCACTTTCGATCGAGCACAGCACTTGCGATCAAGCGCAGGGCGCAGGGCGCATGCGATCGAGCGCACATGTACGGGCGTGAACAGTAAAGCGACAGAGCCAGTTTTGGAAATTAAGTAGGTTTTGTGTTTTTGGAAATTAAGGTTTCCAGAACCCTCTAGGACTATTCAAGCCCAATAAATACACCTGTAAACACACACAATAGATCATCCGATCTTAAATCCTTTCCTAGATCACTTCTTTTATATTTTACTTGGAGTTGTAAGCTTTGGGAGAGAATTGACGCCTCTTCTCTCGGGTTTATTCTTCTCTTTATGTTTAGTTTATATATGATGTTTATCTTAGACAACATGTGTAACTAACTTTCTTATAGGGCTCGATTGAAGCCCTAGTTATGCTTTCTCATATATTTATTCATTGATAAAATCTTTGCCAATAGCCTTTATTATATTGCTTAACTTGATTAATGCCTGTGCTTATTTAAATTTCTCATATGTATGTGTATGGCCAATGTATGCATGTGGTATGGATTGGTTAGTTAGATCAATTTGGATGACCCAGTCCTGGGTCTAACATTAGTAACAAAAGATATCCACACCGGATTCTTGGATTAATCAACATGGGAAACCGGGAGTAGGTACCATGCCCTATGTCTCATGTGGTTGTCCATTTCCATAAATCTTATGCTTTCTTAAAGAACAACTCACGCAGATACCACGCTGAATCCCTTAAGGAAGAAAAGAGTTAGAGTAGATACCATACCTAACTCGTTGCTTAGGGAAATCAATAGTTTAAGGAGTAGATACCATGCCCTTAGGTTGGCGACCATTAGGTATACATGATAGGGCTAGTGTACTGATACATTATACAATTGGGAAAGTATGACTAGTGGTGGATATCAAAGCCCTATGTCTTTATTATTATCAAATCACATTCAACAGTTATTTATTTCTTTTTATTTTGAAGAAACTAATTCTAAAACTGAACTTTGTCAATCTCTATGGAGTTGATCTTGCTTTCGCACACTATACTACACTGTTGACCTTGTGCACTTGCAAGTAAAACGAGTGTGATTATTTGCTTATTAATTTAGGTAAATAAACACGCAACAACACACACCTAACCTTTTCCATAAGGGTTCTATTCATCCTCTCAGCAACTCCATTTTGCTGAGGGGTTTTCCCAACCGTTCTATGTCTTTGAATGCCATTTAATTCACAAAATTTATCAAAATCCTTATTACAAAATTCTAAGCCATTATCGGTTCATAAAGCCTTAACTACCCTACTCGTTTAAGTCTCCAGCAACTTTTTCCACACAACAAATTTATTCAAGGCATCTGATTTATTCTTAAGCAAATAAACCCAAACTCTTCTTGAATAATCATCAATTAAAGACAAAAAGTAAAAGTTACCTCCCTGTGTTGGTGTTCTTGCTGGTCCCCAAAGGTCCAAATGAATGTAGTCAAGAATGCCCTTAGACTTGTGCACTCCGGTGTTGAAGCTGACCCGGTGTTGCTTCCCAAGAACGCAACACTCGCAGAAATCCAATTTCTCTACTTTGTCTCCTCCAAGTAGACCATCCTTGCTAAGAACTTACAGGCCCTTTTCATGCATATGTCCCAAGCGAGTGTGCCAAAGGGCTGCCCTATCCATCTTAGCCATCAAGCTTGGTTTTTGATCCTTGATTTCTATCTCTCTTATCATCTCATAGAGTCCATCTTTTATTACTGCTTTGATCACTACCAAAGATCCCTTGACCACCTTGATCTTTCCTCCCTCTACTTTGCATGTGTAGCCCATGGAATCCAGCTGCCCTAATGAGATCAAATTCCTCTTCATATCTAGAAGACACCTCACATTTCGCAGCAGCCTTGTGACTCCATCAAACATCCTTAACTGGATGTCTCCTATCCCCCTCACTTGGCAAGAATTATCATTACCCAAGAAGACCCTTCCATCAGTGATCTTCTTGAAATTCTTGAACCATTCCTTGTGAGGGCACATGTGATAAGTGCACCCAAAATCCAGAATCCATTTCTCGCTGCCTTGCCTTCTATTCACATTTAAGCACACAATAAGAACATCATCTTACTATTCTCCTTTGGCAACCGAAGTCTCTCCATTGTTGGTATGGCTTCTTCTCTCATCCTACATCTTCTTCTTGCAATCTTTCTTGAAATGGCCCTCCTTGTTGCAGTAGAAGCATCTCTTTCCTCCAAATCTTGATTTGGAATGAGATCTCCCATGGCTCTGCCTTCTACCTCTTGATTTCTCTCGGTAGTTGCCATGAATGCTACCGCCATTCCGAGTTGCTGGCCTTCCTCTTACGAACAACTCTTTCCCCACTTGATGCCTCCCTACTCTTGGCTTTGAAATCATGAGCCTTTATAGCATTGGCCACAATTTCTTTGGTTAGTGTATCTCTTCCATTTTCAATTGCATTAATTAAACTATCAAAGAAATCAGGAAGAGAATTTAATAACATAACAACCAATTGTTCATCCGGGAATTTAATACTACAACTAGCCAAATCTTGAACTAGCTTATTAAAGACATCAAGATTATCTTGCAAGTCTTTACTAGGATCCATTTTAAAAGCAAAGATTCTTTTAAGAAGATAAATCTTGTTAGGGAGAGTTTTCATAAGAAACAACTCATCTAGTTTCTTCCATATAACAGCAGGATCTTTCGAGTCTCCGCACTCCCTTGTGACACTATCCGACATATGCAAAAAAATGGTGTTGTATGCCATCTTCTTCATCTTAATCCGCTGGTCCTCTGTGATACTTGCTGGAAAAGCATCATCTTCTCCAATAGCCAAGTCCACCTTCTATTGCATAAGAACAGCCTTGATCTTCCGCTTCCACAGAGAAAAATCTTCATTTCCATCAAACTTCTCAATAACGAAATTTGATCCCATCATGCGGAGATGTTCCCAGATATGTGCAACTCCTATACATGCTTTCCAACTTCTTCTAAACCTCAAGAACACTATCAAAGATTGATCTTAACACTGTTATTGAGTCAACCTAAAGAACACGATCTGATCTTGATCCTTACTCCATTCTTGAATCACCCAAAAAGTTTGTTCTTTGATTCTTGGAGTCTTGCTCCGATACCCAGCTGTGCAAGCTCCTCCGGCTCTGATACCACTGTTGGGAAACCACCTCACAAGAATGCCTAGGTGATGATCCCCAAACAACTAAGTCTAGAATGACTTGTAATGAGATGAAACAGCAAACAAAAGCAAGAAAGAAAAGAACACAAGCAATTTGATATCGAGGTTCGGCAATGTGCCTACATCCCCATAAGCTCTTCTAAGCTCTCTGCACTATCTTATCAATGGAGTTCTTTACAAAATGCAGTAACCCTCTCCAACAAACCTAAGTTCTTGAAGAACCAAGAAGAGAAGAAAGAAAGTGATAGAACTATTACAAAAGCACTCTACCCACAATCTATACTACTTCTCTCATTACAACCAGCCTCTCTACAATGAGTCCCTCTTGTGTTTTGTGTCTTTACACTCTCACACAATTCTCTCTTGTGTAATGATCACTTGTATGTCACAATGTGTCTCTTGTAATCTCTTAATTAATTGATGAGAATAAAGCTAGGTGACCCTTTATATAGTGCATCAACTTCTTGTCTAATCTTGAGGGTTAATCTCCACCCTTAGATCTTGATGACCAATTAACCATGGCCCTCCATCAATCCTTAGTGATCCTATGCATTTTAAGCATGTCTCACAAACTCAACTAAAGGTTGAAATATGTGTGCATCAATGTGGCTAGCGCTGCGGCCTAGAATAGGGTGCGCTGCGGCCTCGAGATGGGCACACTTGCTGCCCCTTCGGGCACTGCGGCCTGGGGAAGGCAGCACCGCAGCGCACACTAGTGTGCACCCCTTGCTGAACATGCTAATTTTTCTTCCTTCCTTTTTTCGTTTAAATCTTAGACAAACTTCAACAAGAACCTTCAATCGAACTTGAATATAAAATAGAAAAGAAGAAAAACAACACAGAAAAAGAGAGAATAAAAGCAGTAAAGAAGAGAAATAGAAGAAGATAGAAGAAGACAGAGAAGGTATGAGAGAAGAAGAAAACTTTAGAAAAAGATTGGATTAATTCGTACATACCTCTTATTGAATGTAGTTGCTGTATTTATACAACTCTAAGATTAGAATGCTACTAACTGTTACAATAGATTGATTAATAACTAACTAATCTTGCTAGCTATACTAACTGATATTGCTAGCTGTCTAACTAACTATTTAACAAACAAACAAACTAAACAACCGTGGTCTGTTTCTTCCAACTTTTCCTTAAGCATATTGTAGCCTTTATAGAGCCTTCCTTATCCTCTGAATTCTCCTTAAGTTTGTTGGTTGTCATTGTAGTTTTGACTCAACTTCATTTTCCTCTTATATCTTGAACTTCTCAGTAAAATCTATTTCTTTCGTCCCTTTAATTTCATAGCTATCAGCATTGTCGCAAGAATGCTCCCTACATTTTCTCCTATAACATACTAATCACTACATTTTTCTCCTCTAGTTCTTATACCACATATTTCTTTCTTTTTTTCTCTCCCTTGAATTACTACTTCTTCTCCTCCACTTGCCTTCAATCACTACTTTTCCTCTCATTTTTTGTATCAAAACTTTTTTGTTTTCCCCTTTTAATCGTTTTATGTAATTATGTAGAATATCAAGAGAATATTTTGCTTTGCATATTACTTATTCTATCTATTTATCTTTCTTGTAGTTTATTACAACTTTTTGGATGCCATTTGGCTCTTGCAAATTGTCAACTTCAGATAGCTTTCTTAAACATTGTTGTGCGTTTATCTATCAAAATAAATATGCAAATAATCGTACTTGTTTTACTTGCAAGTGCACAAGGTTAATGGTAGCATAATGTGCAAGTGCGAGATCATTTTCACAGGGATTGGTCAATTTCAATTTAGAATTAGTTTCTTCAAAGTAAAAAGAGAAATAACTGTTGAGTGTGAGTTAATAATAATGGGAACATAGGACTATGATATCCACCACTAATTATACTTTCCCACTAAGTAAGGTGCCAATGCTCTAGCCTTATTATGAATATTTAACAGTTGCCAACCTAAGGGCTTGGTCCACACCTTAAGCTATTGATCTCCCTATGCAACAAGTTAGGCATGGTGTATACTCTAACTCTTTTCTCTCTTAAGGGATTTAGTATGGGTGTATACTAAGTTGTTCCTTAAGAGAGCATAAGGGCTGTGGAGATCGGCAACCACACGGGACCTAGGGCTTGGTCCGTTCCCAGTTTGTCGTGTTGATTAACCCAAGAATCCGGTGTGGATATCTCTTATTACTATTGTTGAACCCAGGACTCGGTCATCCAAATTGATTCAACTAACTAATCCATACCACATGCATACGTTGATCAGACATGCACATATGAGGAATTTAAATACAAACAGGTATTAATCAAGTTAAACATTCTAACATGGCTATAAGCAAAGGTAATAAATGAATAAATATATGGAAAAGCATTGTTGTGCGATAATATACCTAAATAAATGAGTAAATAATCACACTTGTTTTACTTGCAAGTGCACAAGGTCAATAGTGTAGCATAGTGTGCGAATGCAAGATCATCTCCACAGGGATTGGTAAAGTTCGATTTAGAATTATAATTGCAATGTAAAAAGATAGAAATAATAAACTGAAGTGTGATTTGATAATAATAAAGACATAGGGCTTTGATATCCACCACTAGTCATACATTCCCGATTTTGTATAAAGTATCAGTGCTCTAGCCATATTATGTGTACCTACTGGTTGCCAACCAAAGGGCATGGTATCTACTCCTTAAGCTGTTGATTTCCCTAAGCAACTAGTTAGGCATGGTATCTACTCTAACTCTTTTCTTCCTTAAGGGATTCAGCATGGTATCTGCTTGAGTTGTTCCTTAAGAAAGCATAGGTACTGTGGAAATCAACAACCACATGAGACCTAGGGCATGGTATCTACTCTCGGTTTCCTATGTTGATTAACCCGGGTATCCGGATAAGATGGTCCCTTGTTACTAATGTTAGACCCAGGACTCGGTCATCCAAATTGATCTAACTAACCTATCCATACCACATGCATACGTTGGCCTTACACATACATATGAGGAATGTAAATAAGCACAGGTGTTAATCAAGTTAAGTAACATAATAAGCTATGCAAAGATTTAATCAATGAATAAAAATATGGGAATGCATAACTAGGGCTTCAATCGAGCCCTATAAGAGAGTTAGTTACACATACTAACTGAAGTAAACATAATTAAACAAAACATAAGGGAGAAGAATAAACTCGAGAGAAGAGGCGTCAATTCTCTCCCAAGCTCTCCACTCCAAGAAAAGAGAAAAGTGTTTTCTATCTAAGGTGTGTTTTTGTGTGTGAGT
Organism: Bretschneidera sinensis; assembly: GCA_023935145.1. NCBI lineage: Eukaryota > Viridiplantae > Streptophyta > Magnoliopsida > Brassicales > Akaniaceae > Bretschneidera > Bretschneidera sinensis. The sequence continues at coordinate 34,503,229 of CM043699.1, forward strand.
TACAAGTGTATTTATAGGTCTTTGAGAAGTCCTAATAGACCCATGAGTCCTAAACTTTCCTAAAACGAAAATCTTGTATTTTCCAAAATAAGGTTCTGCAGTTTACTGTTCACGCCTGTATCTTTGCGCTCGATCGCATGTGTCCTTGCGCTCGATCGCAATGTGTCCTCATGTGCGCTCGATCGCATGTGTCCTTGCGCTCGATCGCAATGTGCGCTCAATCCTACAAGTGTGCGCACAATCGTATGTGCTCTCGATCGCATTGCATGTGCGCTCGATCGCACTTTGTCCAGAAAGTGCTCCAGGGCTTCTAGATTTCTTCCTTAAAGTGCCAAAACTGCTTCTTTTTCTCCAAGACCCTATAAAAACATGTAAAACACACAAATGGAGTAAAAGATACCAAATTAACATAATAAAGGATCTAACAAGTGTAAATAAGGGGGCTTAAATATGTATATTTAAGCGTCTATCACACCCCCAAACTTACATATTGCTAGTCCCTTAGCAATACAAAACCAAAAACTAAAACAGAAATATAGATAAATCCAATGTTCATAGTGTCTATAAAAAAATCTAGATTTTACACAAAACAATGATGCGCATTCATGAGCAAGCTTAACAAGTGTAAACATATATCTGCAATGAATAAGAGTTTTGAACGTAAATCATATTCACTAGGTATTTTAAGATATCACAAGTTTGACTTTGGTGTGTGGTGATCAGCACATAAAAGGTTGGGTTTTCAAGAAATTCAAACAGGTAGTGTTTCGATGACTCAAGATTCACCAAACTTCCTATTAGAGTCAACAAATATGGCATAGACTTTTATTTGCGAGATTTTTGCCAAGTTAGTTCCCTTAAGCTTTCTTGATGACTCGTGTAACGAGCGTTTGGCCAATGACTCCCAAACCAGATGGTTTTAGGGTGTTAGGTGTAAAGACACCCCTAAGGACTTACTAGCTCGAGTCAACAAGGCTACGAAACTAACTGATTTGTATGCTACCATTTAGAATTTTCCACCTTTTGACGTGACACTCAATACTTACTGAGGCAAGAGGGCCAGTTACTCAGCGAAAATTCATTTTTTAATGATCACTTAAGATTTTCCACCTTTTGACGTGACACTCAATGTTTACTGAGGCAAGAGGGCCAGTTACTCAGCGAAAAATTTGTTTTTATTGATCATTAGGAGCATTTTTTTTTTCTTTTTGAGTACGAATCAATCTTTTCTATTTTTATATGCCAAGATGTCAATCTAATAGGTCATCTAGTTCATAGTCAAGCAAAAGAAACATACCAATCCAAATAACATGTCATACCCCACACAGCTATGTGCTAATGTGCTCGTGATAGCTCAAGTTAAACTTGTGAATTCTTAAATGCCAAAAGGGCAGTGATCTAGGTTCAAAACTTGTTTATTGGCCTATATGTTCAAAGTGTTAAGCTTACTGATGAATTCGAATCATAACATTTTGTTTAGATCATAAAAAGTTTATTGGACATAATGAACAAGCATTTATCTATGAAAATAATAACAACAACAACAACAAAACAAAACAAAAAAAAATGTGGGACATAGTGAGTGTGTGAATGTGTCCCCATACCCCCAAACTTAAATTGCACATTGTCCCCAATCTGTGAATAGCATGGAAGGAGCTGACCTGGGAGATGGAGAACTGATGGCTGACATGGCTCGTAGCACACCCCCAAACTTCAACTTGATGCACTCACGTTGTCCTCGAAAAAGAAAGAAAAAGAAAAAAACAAACATAAAGAGGAAAACAAGTGATAAAAAATAATAGAAAAGTAAACTATGAAATACTAATAATAAACTATGAAAAGGATATGCTGTGGGGTGCCTCCCATGAGCGCTAAGTTTTATGTCTTCAGCCAGACGTGGTACTCTCTCACTGCTGATCATCAGGTGGTGCAGTCGGAGAGGTACCGGGTGCTGGAGGTAGGCGATCAAGTATGGCCTGCAGCATGGCCTCCTGGCGTGTAAATCGTGCCTCCAAACTGTCGATGCGCTGATGTACAAGAGTGGTGGCAGCAGCGACCTCACCTCGGAAGGAGGATAGCTCAGCTAAGAAGTGCTGGGACTCGGTGGGTTCCATATCCGAATGGTCCTCCTCCCGTACCGGGCTCATGACAGGGGCCTCGGTCTCCATGTGATCCTCCTCTACTCGCTCAGCTGCTGGAGCAGGGACTGGGGGTCCTCGTGGCATGTGTGATATGCTCTGTGTCCACTGAGCCCGCCCAAAGATAGGATGCTCTCGTACTGGCCCGTCACTATGGGTCCCCTTAATCCCCTTCTTCTTGAGGATGAGGTGAGTAGGAACGGTAAAGGGAGTCCCCAAGCATTGGCCGTGGAAGTCTGACGGCCATGTACGTGATCCCAGAATTTGTGCAGCTGGCTCCAAATGACAGACGGGATCGAGTACTAGTGGCCTCTATGGAAGGCGTATAATGTCTGAAGAAACTGGTCTCGCCACTGTGTCTTGTGCCCCAATGGACACACATTACGCTGGAGGATCGTATCGATGAGCCATAGTCTGGGGGGCAGCTTGGATCGGCCGGCCGCATTATTATGCCTGTCGGCATACTGGCCAGCGCACATATCCATGATGATCTCGGCCAGGGAAAAAGACTCCGGCTGCTCCTCGATATCAGCGCCCTCAAGAGGGGACTCATCCGTGCAATGAAGAGCAGTGGCAATATCTGTACTGGTCACCTCGATGGGCGTGCCCCTAACTGAAGAGGTGAGGACCCCCGGTCTGCTGCAGTCGAAAGATAAATGTTCATAAAACTGCACGACAAGCTGGGAGTAGGCAGTGGAGCACACTGGCTTAAACAGCCTCTTCAACCCTCGGAGTCGGAGTGCTTGGACGGCCCATTGAGTGGCATCCATGTACCGGAATATGTCGTCGATGGCGAAAGCCGTTTCGAACAACAACTCCCATTGCTCAATGCTGGGCTGGGATGAGGAGGCACGACTGCTGGAGGCGCCAGACGTGGAAACAGATGGTCGAGACATGCTGGGCTTGGCTTCTGGCTGATTTGCGATCGATCTCAGTGGTGTGCGCTCGATCGCACACTGTCTATGCGCTCCATCGCAACAACCTTGCGCTCGATCGCACCCGGTCAGGAATTACGTCGAACAGCTTATGTGCACCAAACAGGCAAGCTATAATCTGTGCAATGTGGAACTCGTTCCTACCCCTCCTGCAACCAAACAATCATTCAATCAAACACACAACAATGTATATGTAAAAGGAAATCATAGTTTCTATTTAAAATTCGTGTATGTGTATAATACCTTGTGCAATGTATGACGGAATGTGAATAGGGAGGGGGGTTGACGGCGGTGCTGGTAGAGGACGACGGTTAGGGTAAGGTGATGATGAGGTGTTGTGGTGGTTGGGTGTGAGGTAGGGTGATGTGGGTGGTGGAGTTGTGTGCGAGTGAGAGTGAGAGCCAATGTGAGTGAGAGCAAATGTGCAGGGGGCGAGTGACGTGAGTGAGGGAAGTGAGTGAGTGAGTGAGTTCAATTTTTATAAATGTTTCTGCCTCGCGTGCGCTCGATCGCACACAAGGTGCGCTCGATCGCACTCATGCGCTCGCTTGTGTTTTCAGGGCACGTTCGATCGCACTTTTGCGCTCGATCGCACTGAAGGGTGCGATCGATCGCAAGTGTGGCAGATAAGTATAATTAAAAACTTACTTTAAAAAGAATGACTAATTGAAACAATACAACCTTACCAGTTGTTAGTGGCTTCAGTACCACTAACCTTACTAGAGGTGCTTGAGCTTTAATAGATGATTAAATTTTTACTTTGCTCAAGCACTCTCTTGCGACCGTGCTAGTTGTTTGGAGGGAAGCACCTAGAGCCCACCTCTTGGAGCTCTAGTGCTTGTGTTTCGGCTGTATCCTGGACTGATTCAAGTGCTGTTGATAGTGTATTCATCTCCCATCTTGACATCTGGTCAACATAATAAGGAAAAGTAGTATGAGTAAGTGCAGGAGGTTTAATTTGTAGAGCACACTTACTTGAAGGTTTTGGTGTGTCCTTGAAAAGATGCACATCTTTAATCACATTATCCTCCTCCGGCCTAGTGTCTACTCTTGTGTTTTCATGGTAGGGGAGAGTCTCCAACGTAGTGGTGCGATGGACCTGAGAAGCTTTCTTACAAACACTTTGCATGAAATTCATATTAGAATTTTTATCATCATTACTGGTTGAATTTAATGCATTAAACATTTGAAATTGTATTTCCTCATCATTTACTCTCATTGTGATAATGCCCCGTTTTACACTAATATTAGTGTCAGCAGTTATCATAAAGGGGCGTCCTAGGATGATGGGGAGAGGTAATGGCAAAGTACATTCTTCCATATCTAATACTATAAAATCAGCAGGTATAATGAATTTTCCTACTCTTACCAACACGTCCTCAAGGATACCTCTTGGTCGTTTGATGCTTCGGTCAGCTAGTTGCAAAGTGACGGAGGTTGGTTGAAGCTCCCCCAAACCTAGTGTCTCGTATACACTGTATGGTAGCAGGTTGACACTCGCTCCTAGATCCAATAGTGCACGTTCAAACAGCTGGTCACCTAGCCTGCAAGGAATAGTAAAACTACCCGGATCTTTTAGTTTTGGTGGTAATTTTCTTAAAAGCACAGCACTTACCTCTTCAGTTAAGGCTACCATCTCATGCTCCTGGAATTTCCTTTTGTTAGTGCAATATTCTTTTAGAAATTTAGCATATGCAGGGATTTGTTTAATGGCATCTAACAAAGGAATATTAATCTCTACTTTCCTCAAGGTTTCAAAAATATCAATTAGTTTATTGACTTTCTTTTGTTTTACTAACCTTTGCGGGAAGGGTGGAGCATTCACCTTCTCCATCTCACTTACCCTTGATGCTGATGGTGTCTCTTTGGACGGTGCTGTAAGCTCATCGGACCCTATCACCTTGCCATTTCTCAGAGATATCACAGCATTTAGTTGCTGATGCCCACCAGGGTTGGGTAGTGTTTGAGCTGGGAGCTCTCCTTGCTTTCTGCTACTGAGCTCTTTAGCTAATTGTCCCATTTGTACCTCTAGTCTTTGAATTGCTTGCTGATGTGCCGCATTGGTTTGTTTTTGTTGAGTCATGAACTGTTCTTGCGATGTCATCAGTTGTTTTACTAGACTTTCGAGGTCGTTTCTTTTTGGTTCAGAATTAGCATGGGCAGTGGGCTGCTGATTTCGTTGCTGTCCTTGGTTGTTTTGATTGTTGCTCCATGAGAAATTTGGGTGATTCCGCCATCCAGGGTTGTAGGTGTTTGCATATGGGTTATTCTTTAGCGGATAGTTGTTGGGTCCCACATAATTTGCTTGCTCCGGATCTGCAGATAAAGGACAAGCATTAGTATTGTGAACATATTGAGAGCATATCGCACATACCTGTAGTGGAGTAGCTGAGGTAGTTTGAGCAGCTATGGCTTTTACCAATAAATCTAGTTTTCTTTCCATTGCAGCCATTTGAGGGGAAGATCCTCCATTCATATTTACCTCATACACTCCTTTACCTTTGGTCATATGTCTACCTCGAGAGGAGAATTCCTGAGTGTGTTCGCTGAGGGTTTCAAACAGTTCCATTGCCTCTTCGCTGCTTTTCTCCATAAGGACTCCTCCACAACCTGAATCAACAATACATTTATTAGTATCATTTAAACCTTCGTAGAATGCTTGTACAAGTTCATCTTGAGGTAGATTGTGATGTGGGCATTTGAGTAGCAATTCATTGAAGTGTCCCCATGCTTCGAAGAAAAGGTCCCCATCCTTTTGTTGGAAGGATTGGATCTCCTTCCTCATTTGTCTTGTCTTTTGGGCTAGGAAGAATTTCCTCAAGAATTTGCTTGCTAACTCCTCCCAAGTGTGGATGGAAACTGCAGGCAAGGAATTATACCAAAGTTTAGCATTATCTTTTAAGGAAAAAGGGAATAGAATTAACCTTATTCTTTCTTGGTCTAGTCCTTGTATGTGCTGGAACTTGCAAAGATCAAAAAATTCTCGAAGATGTAAGTGTGGATCTTCATTAGGAGTTCCCCTAAAATGCGTCAAGGCATTCAAGATTTGCGGAGATATGTAATAATTTCCCGCTGCCTCAGGTTGATATGCGATGCATGATGGTTGATCGATGTTCCGAGGGATGAAGGAGTGCTTCATTGGAACTCGTGCAGGTGGTTGCTGGTTTTCGAGCTGTTCCGCCATTTGTGTTTCGTTCTCGATTTCTCCTTTGTTCTCCTCAAAGTTGTCCCTAAGCCTTTGTCGGATGGTCCGTTCTAGCTCGGGATCAAGGGAAAAGAATTCCGGATGTCGGGATCGAAGTCCGTGTATTAAGCAGAAAAAACAGTTTTAGTGCAGTAGTGCAACTCTACTGCTCGAGTACTCTCAGCCCTAAATGCGCTCGATCACACAGGAGCTTGCGATCGATCGCAATTTCCACAGAAAGTGCAAGTAGGGTTTCGTGAAGTACCTAAAACAGAAAATAACTTGATTTAAGTTTTGATAAAAGATGGTAAAAATAAAATAATAATAATGATAAAATGAAAGTAATCCTAAAAGGAACTTTTAGCGCAATCCCCGGCAACGGCGCCAAAAACTTGTTGTGCGATAATATACCTAAATAAATGAGTAAATAATCGCACTTGTTTTACTTGCAAGTGCACAAGGTCAATAGTGTAGCATAGTGTGCGAATGCAAGATCATCTCCACAGGGATTGGTAAAGTTCGATTTAGAATTATAATTGCAATGTAAAAAGATAGAAATAATAAACTGAAGTGTGATTTGATAATAATAAAGACATAGGGCTTTGATATCCACCACTAGTCATACATTCCCGATTTTGTATAAAGTATCAGTGCTCTAGCCATATTATGTGTACCTACTGGTTGCCAACCTAAGGGCATGGTATCTACTCCTTAAGCTATTGATTTCCCTAAGCAACGAGTTAGGCATGGTATCTACTCTAACTCTTTTCTTCCTTAAGGGATTCAGCATGGTATCTGCTTGAGTTGTTCCTTAAGAAAGCATAGGTACTGTGGAAATCGACAACCATATGAGACCTAGGGCATGGTATCTACTCCCGGTTTCCCATGTTGATTAACCCGGGTATCCGGATAAGATGGTCCCTTGTTACTAATGTTAGACCCAGGACTCGGTCATCCAAATTGATCTAACTAACCTATCCATACCACATGCATACGTTGGCCTTACACATACATATGAGGAATGTAAATAAGCACAGGTGTTAATCAAGTTAAGTAACATAATAAGCTATGCAAAGATTTAATCAATGAATAAAAATATGGGAATGCATAACTAGGGCTTCAATCGAGCCCTATAAGAGAGTTAGTTACACATACTAACTGAAGTAAACATAATTAAACAAAACATAAGGGAGAAGAATAAACCCGAGAGAAGAGGCGTCAATTCTCTCCCAAGATCTCCACTCCAAGAAAAGAGAAAAGTGTTTTCTATCTAAGGTGTGTTTTTATGTGTGAGTTACAAGTGTATTTATAGGTCTTTGAGAAGTCCTAATAGACCCATGAGTCCTAAACTTTCCTAAAACGAAAATCTTGTATTTTCCAAAATAAGGTTCTGCAGTTTACTGTTCACGCCCGTATCTTTGCGCTCGATCACATGTGTCCTTGCGCTCGATCGCAATGTGTCCTCATGTGCGCTCGATCGCAATGTGCGCTCGATCCTACAAGTGTGCGCACGATTGTATGTGCGCTCGATCGCATTGCATGTGCGCTCGATCGCACTTTGTCCAGAAAGTGCTCCAGGGCTTCTAGATTTCTTCCTTAAAGTGCCAAAACTGCTTCTTTTTCTCCATGACCCTATAAAAACATGTAAAACACACAAATGGAGTAAAAGATACCAAATTAACATAATAAAGGATCTAATAAGTGTAAATAAGGGGGCTTAAATATGTATATTTAAGCGTCTATCAAGCATAACTAGGGCTTCAATAGAGCCCTATAAGAGTTTAGTTACACATGCTAGTTAAACTAAACATCATAACCATGATGAAACAAAAACAAAAAAATAAAACCCGAAGAAGACTCGGGAGACAAGTCGTCAATTCCTCTCCTAAGCTGGCAACTTCAAGTCTAAAACGAAAGGTATGGTTTGTGTGTTTTAGAAGGCTATATATAGGGCTCTAAGGGTGCCCTGAAACCCTAATTTCCTATTTGAGATCCAGAGACTTCTTTCCATATATGGCTCTGCCACCTCTAGAGTGCTTGTGCTCGAGCGTATACGGGCTGCACTCGAGTGCATGTGTGCGCTCGAGCCTTCTACAAGTGCGCTCGTGTGCTAGTTCGCTCGATAACAATGGGAGGTGTGCTCGGGCGCACCTTGCTGGATTGTAGAACTTTACTTTTTTACTCCTTAGAGCTCCAAAATGTCATCTTTTTGCCCAAGCCTTGTGAAAAACACATAAAACACGAAAATGAAATAGAATCCACTAAAATAGATAAATAAAAAGCCTAACAAGCGTAAATTAAGAGCTTAAATATGACTATTTAAGCACTTATCACACCCCCAAACTTAAATATTGCTAGTCCTTTAGCAATACAAAATGAAAAGACATGATTTAAAGATAAATGCATTTTTCATGATATCCAAAAATTTGGGTTGCACATAAAATCATGATGACTGTTCATGAGTAAGCTTATAATAAAAACATATTTTTGTATTGAATAAGGGTCTTTAAAAGCTTATGTTACTTACCTAAGGGTAGTTTAAGTCATCGCAAGTTTGATTTATGTGTGATGAGTTAGTACATATAAGATGGGGCTTCCAAATAATTTTGATGTATAGTGTCTCGGTGCCCAACCCTTCGTCGAATTTCTTATCAAAAAGAACAAAAATGGCATAATGCTTGTTTCTTTTCTTTTTCTTTTATCATGAGATTTTTGCCATATTAAGTTACATTAAGCTTTCTAATTGACCATTGTAACAAGTGTTTAGCCAACGACTCCCAAACCAGATGGTTTTAGGGCATTAGGTGTAAAGACAGCCCTAAGGACTTACTAACTAGAGTCAAAAAGGCTACGGAACTAATAGGTCTTAATGCTTCTAAGTGAAATTTTCACTTTTTGACGTGAACACTCACTCTTACTGAGGCAAGAGGCCCAGTTACTCATTGAAAATTTTTATTATGATCATTAAATGCTTAATTCCCACCTTTTGATGTGAACACTCACTGCTTACTAAGGCAAGAGGTCCAGTTACTCAGTGAAAAGTTTTTAATAATCATTAGATGCTTTTTATTCTCTTTTTTGCATGATGGACACTTTTCTTTATTTTTCTTATGCCAAATTGTTCTTTTAACAAGTTATTTGATTACAGATAGGTCATGGAAACATATACATAAGAATTATATGTCATACCCCACACAAATGCGTGCTAAAATGCTCGTGTTAGATTGGGATCAAACTCGTGAATTCTTAAGTGCCTTGAGGTAGGTAACTAAACTTTTAAAATTCCTATTTAAAAGACTACGTGTTCTAGATTTTAAGCTTACTAATGAAGTTTATCATATTTTTAAATCAACCAAAATTTTTATCACAAAATGAACTTGCATTTATTTATTTTTTTTCAAAAATGGAACCTAGTGTGTGTATGCTTTTCAAGTGTGTGCATGTGTCTCCCATTGCCCCCAAACTTAATATACGCATTGTCTCCAATGTGTATGTGGCATGGAAAGATCTGACCTAGGAGATGGAGAACTAGGCGGATGGCATAGCTCGTAACACGCCCCCAAACTTGAATTTTGATGCATGCACTATGTACCTGAAAAAAAAAACAAATGTTGTGCCAGAAAACAAGAAATATGAAAAATAAACAGCTAAATAATCATAAATAAGAAAAGAAAAATATGATGATAAAAAGGATATGCAGTGGGGTGCCTCCCATGAGTGCTAAGTTTTACGTCTTCAGCCAGACGGGGTTTCCTTTCACTACTAGTCATTAGGTGGTGCAGTCGAAGAGGTACCGGGTGCGGGAGGTAGGAGATCGAGGATGTGATGGTGGTGGATGGTGAGTGTAGGTGGTGAATGTCAGAGAGAGAGAGTGCGATTGAGTGTATGGGAGTGAAATGTGGAAATGTGTTTGAAATTATCACGTGACTGTCTGCCCTGAGTGCGCTCAATCGCACTTATGGCAAAAAGTTCGTACTTAGTGGCCTCAGTACCACTGATCTCAATAGAGGTGCTTGAGCTACATGTTTATCAAAGTCAAAACTGCTCAAGCGCTCTCTATAGCAGCTTTAACTTTAGTCTTTTGGAAGGGAGTACTTAAAGTCCACTGCATGTGGCTCAAGTTCTCTTAATGGTGTTGCATATTGGACAGTCTAGAGTGTTAAATCTTCATCTCTTGGTTACACTGTAATTTCAGAGTGTGGTGTGACTCTGTGTCCATATACCATGACTGTCTAGTTTCTTGCTAGCAACTGCTGCAACTCCAAGTTTGGTGCCTGGACAATAGATGAGAGAAAAGTAGTTTTAGTATGCGCAAGAGTTTCAAACGGAGGAGTGAACTTACTTGGATGCTTTGGAGAGGCTTCAAGGAGGTGCACAGCTTCAATGATGTCATCAGTAATATCTTCAGATTCTGGCTTAACATCCGAACTTGTGAAGCTATGAGTGAGGGTGGCCTCCAATGGATCAGTGTGATGGACCTAAAAGGCTTACTTAACAGCATTTTGCATCATACATTCATTGAAACATTCATCCTCATGATTATCTTGGGGTAATTTCAATGCATCAAATATCTTAAATTCTATTGTTTCACCATTCATCGTCATACTTACAGTACCGTTTTTCACATTAATTATTGTATCTACAGTTCTCATAAAGGGTCTTCCTAAGATGATGGGCAGAGGTATTGGCATAGGAGATTCTTCCATATCTAGTACAATAAAATCAGCAGGTAAAATAAATTCACCTACCTTTACCAAGACATTCTCAAGAATACCTCTTGGTCTTTTGATGCTTTTATCTACCAATTGCAAAGTGATGGATGTTGGTTGAAGCCCCCCCAAACCTAGCTTTTCAACTACTGTGTATAGCAGCAAATTGACACTTGCTCCTAAATCCAATAGTGCACGCTCAAAAAACTGGTCACCTATCTTGCAAGGAATGGTAAAACTACCTGGATCTTTTAGCTTTAGTGGTAGTTTTCTTAACAATACCGCACTTACCTCTTCAGTTAGAGCCACTGTTTCATGCTCCTGAAACTTTCTTTTATTAGTGCAGCAATCTTTTAAAAATTTAGTGTAAGCAGGAATTTGTTTAATTGCATCTAATAAGGGAATGTTAATTTCTACTTTTCTCAAAGTTTCAAAAATATTAAACAATTTATCTTTCTTTGGCTTTACTAACCTTTGAGGGAAGAGAGGTGCATTCCACTTCTCCATTTCACTTACCTTGGATGTTGATGGCTTAGCTGGAGATGCTTGTGCTGGCCCATTAACTCTTATGATCTTACCATTTTTTAGAGTTGTAACGGCCTTCAGTTGCTGATGTCCTCCAGGATTAGGCATTGTTTGGGTTAGAAATTCTCCTTGCTTTCGTCTACTTAGCTCCTTAGCCATTTGGCTCATTTGTGCTTCCAATCTTTGGATGGTTTGCTCATGCTTTGTAATTGTTTATCTTTGCTCAGTTTGAATTTGCCTTCCATCTGCCATAAACTGTTCTTATGACGTTATTAGTTGCCTTACCATACTCTCTAGGTGACTCTTTAACTGGTTGGGCTACTTGGTGGAAGTTCCTTTGTTGCCCTTGAAGGTTCAGGGCATTTTGATTGTTGCTTCATGAGAGGTTGGGGTGGTTTCGCCATCTATAATTGTAGGTATCTACATATGCACTGTTTGGTCCCACATAGTTCGCTTGCTTAGGATCTGTAGATGAATATAAATGGAAAGTCTTAGAAGTGTGATCAAATTGAGAACATAAAGCACATACCTAGCATTGTGTGGCTTATGGACTTGGTGAGGCGTTCTGAGCAGTCATGGCTTTTACAATCATATCTAGCTTCCTTTCTATAACAGCTATCTGAATTGGAATTCCACTAATTAAGTTAACTTCATACATGCCTTGCTCTTTACTCCTTGTCTCCCTCTGGATGAGAATTGTTGGGTTTGTTCACTCAATGCCTCAAACAGCTCCATGGCTTCTTAACTGCTCTTCTTCATCAGCACGCCTCCACAACCTGAATCAGCAATACTTTTATTCATGTCATTTAGTCCTTCATAAAAAGCTAGTACCAGCTCATCTTGAGGTAGGTTGTTATGTTGACATGTGAGAAGCAGCTCATTAAAGTGTCTCCATGCTTCAAAGAAAAGGTCTCCATCTTTATATTGGAAAGATTGAATCTCCTTCCTCATCTGCCTTGTCTTTTGTGCTAGGAAAAATTTCCTTAGGAATTTATTGGATAGTTATTCCCAGGTATGGATAGAATCTGCAGGCAATGAATTATACCACAACTTAGCTTTATCTTTTAATGAAAAAAGGAAAAGAATTAATCCGATTCCCTCTTGATTTAGGCTCTAGATGTGCTGGAACTTGCAAAGGTCAAAGAATTCTCGAAGGTGAAAGTGTGGATCCTCAGCAGGTGTACCCCTAAAATGAGTCAAGGCACTGAGTATCTACGGAGATATGTAGTAATTGCCTTCCGCCTCTGGTTGATAAGCAATTCATAATAGCTAGTTTAGGTTCCGTGGGATGAAGGATTGCTTCATAGGTCTTTGCTCAGGTGGTTGTTGGTTTTCTAACTGTTCCATTGGTGCTTCTCCCTCGAATTCTTCTTCGTTCTCCTCAAAGTTGTTTCTAGACCTCTGTCGAATGGTCCACTCAATCTCTATGTCGAGTGGAACGATGGTAGGGTTCCTAGATTGAAGCCCTTGCATGAATCAACAAAAATAGCTTCAATGCAGCAGTTCAGCACTGGTGCTCAGGTAGCTCTCTGCCTTAATTGCGCTCCATCATACAAGAGGGTGCGCTCGATCGCAAGTGGCACAGAAAGTTCTGCTAGTGTGCCTGAAACAGAAAACAAAAAGAATTTGATTAAGATTTTAATGAAGTAAAAATAAGATAAAAACATAAACTTAAAATTTCTGAGATTTTTGATAAAAATAAAAAAACAATGAAAAAGAAATAACAATGATTAATCTAAACGAAAATATTTCTAAATAGTAATTTAAGCGCAATCCCCAGCAACGGCGCCAAAAACTTATTGTGCATTTATCTACCTAAATAAATATGCAAATAATCGTACTTGTTTTACTTGCAAGTGCATAAGGTCAATGGTAGCATAGTGTGCAAGTGCGAGATCATTTCCACAGGGATTGGTCAATTTCGATTTAGAATTAGTTTCTTCAGAGTATGAGTTAATAATAATGAGAATATAGGACTACGATATCCACCAGTAATTATACTTTCCCACTAAGTAAGGTGCCAATGCTTTAGCCTTATTATGAATATTTAATGGTTGCCAACCTGAGGGCTTGGTCCACACCTTAGGCTATTGATCTCTCTATGCAACGAGTTAGGCATGGTGTATATTCTAACTCTTTCCTCTCTTAAGGGATTCAGTATGGGTGTATACTGAGTTGTTCCTTAAGAGAGCATAAGGGCTGTGGAGATCGGCAACCACACGGGACCTAGGGCTTGGTCCGCTCCCGGTTTCCCGTTTTGATTAACCCGATAATCCGGTGTGGATATCTCTTATTACTATTGTTGAACCCAGGACTCGGTCATCCAAATTGATTCAACTAACTAATCCATACCACATGCATACGTTAATCAGACACACACATATGAGGAATTTAAATACAAACAGGTATTAATCATGTTAAACGTTGTAACATGGCTATAGGCAAAGGTAATCAATGAATAAATATGTGGAAAAGCATAACTAAGGCTTCAATTGAGCCCTATAAGAGTTTAGTTACACATGCTAGTTAAACTAAACATTATAACCATGATGAAACAAAAACAGAAAAATAAAACCCGAAGAAGACTCGGGAGATGAGTCGTCAATTCCTCTCCTCAGCTTGCAACTTCAAGTTTAAAACGAAAGGTATGGTTTTTGTGTTTTACAAGGCTCTATATAGGGCTCTAAGGGTGCCCCGAAACCCTAATTTCCTATTTGAGATCTAGAGACTTCTTTCCATATCTGGCTCTGCCGCCTCTGGAGTGTTTGCGCTCGAGGGTATCTGGTCTGCGCTCGAGTGCATGTGATGAGTGAAAAATATTGCATATTTTGGCCCCTTAATTTACATTTATTAGCTTAGGAATTTGTTACTTTTAGTTGTTTTCGTTGTTTTTCAGGTTTACAAGCACTAAGAAAGGAGTTTCACTAAATTGCCAGAATTGCCCATACAGATTAATCATCTTTGAAAATTAAACTGTATTGATGCAAGAAGAACCAAGAGATGAGCCATATATTCTTAGAAAGATCCAGAAGTCTATTTTCTGGAGAATTTTACGGCTCGTAAAAAGGATTTTTCTAGAGAAAGTTATGGCAGTTTTAGTAGACAAAGGTCAGGCTGTGCGGGCTGTGTGGGATTTCAGCGTGAGCAGAAGTTTTGAAGGGCATGTGAAGGCTTAAATCCCACATCCCACATTGGTTGGAAACATATTTCTATATCCCACATCCCACATCGAATCTGCAACCCATAATGCTCCGGGACTCCCCCTATATAAACACCATCTGACTTCATCATTCAGTGTACAATTCCTGGGCCACTTTGGTGTTAACCGGTGGACGTCTGCTAGCATTCTGGTGGATCCTGAAGGCTTTGCTACCATGAGGGGAAGCGCCGCCCATCAGCGAGTGGAATTTCTCCTATGTAAAGTTATTTATTTCTTTTTATTTAGTTGTTTTAGTTTAATGTTTAGCACTTTTATTATGAATTGTAGTTTCATAATTATGAGTGGCTAGAATCTTCAGCTAAGGTTGAAGATGAAGCCCTGCCGTTGTTTGGCATAGTAGTTCAGATTTGCTTGTACAAATCTGAAATTTTTTAGTATAAATGTTCTGTCAATTATTTGAGTTAATCTTGTGATTGATTGAGTTTAAATTGTTTTGTTGGATATTCCTTGTGTTTCATCTGATGGATGCATCGAATTGTTTTTGATTAAATTGGATTCCCTTGTGATTGATTGAGTTTAAATTGTTTTGTTGGATATTCCTTGTGTTTCATCTGATGGATGCATCGAATTGTTTTTGATTAAATTGGATTTCCTTTGTGATTTGTTAAGAGCGGATACATTGGATGCTTTTGGTTTAATTGGGATAGTCTTTGTTTTTTGTCTTATAGTTGGATTCATGGAATTTTTTGATAGGCTATCTTTAGAACATTGAGATATATGCTTAACTTTGGCGGGGTGGATTCAGAAACCTTAGTGTTTTTATTATTAGTTTTTAAAATCAATTTAGTTAGCTTATATTTCTTTTGCAAAAATACACCTCAAAATTTGGAACTAGGTTAAAATAAGATTAGTTTAGATAAAATTATATTTTCACAACGCAATTTCCTGTGGATTCGACCTCGCACTTGCACAACACTATATTGTAAACGACTCGTGCGCTTGTGAGTAATTTAAAACTCACAACAAGTTTCTGACGCCATTGCCGGGGAGTTGTTTGGTTTATGAAAATTCTTGGTCTGAATTGATTTTATTTTTCTACTAGTTAGTTATAAAAAAAAAAAATTGTGGATGAATCCAGCATCGGTTTCATAGTCTTTAAAGGACACCATTAAGGAGTACATGAAAATGAGCGGCCTGTCCATCAATGCTGCCAACACATTCAATGTTGATAACTGTTCCATCTGTGCTAGTCCTATGCATTTAGCACAGAATTGTCCATCAATGCCGGCTTTTGCCGAGTATCCCATGGAACAAATGAATGCTTTCAATGAGTGTTGTTGGCAATCAAATGGATCTTACTCCGAAACGTATAATCCAGGGTGGTGGGACCACTCTAATTTTTCATGGACACAGAACCAACTGAGGAATCAGGGAGGAGCCCTTTATCAAGCTCACACTCAATACCCTCCCGAATTTCCTCCGCCAGTTCCAAGTTATAGTCACTCAGCCTATCCAGCACCATTACCTGCTTACCAAGCTCCCATTCAAACACCAGCACCAGTTTCACAGTCACTTGAGGACACCCTTAAGGAGTACATGAAAATGACTAGCCAATCCATGAGTGAAGTAATGAGTGCAACAATAGAAAACACCCAAACGATTGCCAAGCTAGAGAATCAAATGGATCAAATCGCAAGTTATGTGGGTGAAGGAGAGAATGGAGAGTTCCCCAGTCAACCTGATCCTAACCCAAAGGAACAGTTTGCGGTGGGAAATTTATCAACTCTTATGCATTGGCAGGAACAAGTGCAATCAACTGTCCCATACTTATCTGGGAAACAAGTGTACAATCAAGTGGAAGAGAACCCTGCTATGCACTAAGGGAAAGAAAGTGGAAACAATGAGAAGAGAGATGCTGAGCCATCTACAACCACTCGTATTATTAAGGATTTCCCTAGGTTGTTTTTTCCTAAAGTGCCTTACCCTGAGAGACTACAAGCGCCTAAGAAAGAAAGGAAGTCTGAGGACATTATGGAGGCATGCTTTGCTTAGTTTGGAGAGGATTTGAATTTAGATAAGTTACTTGAGCAAGCAAATACTATCTTGGAGTCTTCTCCTTGAGAGAGCAGTAAGACAGAGGAGACTGTGGATGAATCCCGCATTGAGAACCCCTTAGAGGCATGCTTTGCTCAATTTGGAGAGGATTTGGATTTAGATAAATTACTTGAGAAAGCGAATGCTATTTTGGAGTCTCCTCCTCGGAAGAGCACTAAGACAGAGGAGACCACTGCACCTGAAACCCCCAAGAAAGAACTTAAGCCTTTACCAGATAATCTTAAGTATAAGTTCCTAGGTTCAGCCGATAGTTTGCCTATGATTATAGCTTCAGATTTGGGTGAGGCTCAAGAGAAGAAAGTATTAGATGTTTTAAGAGAGCACAAAGAAGCTATCAGTTGGACTATTGAGGATATTAGGGGAATCAGCCCCTCGTTGGTAATGCACAAGATACATTTGGAGGAGAATGCCAGGCCATCGAGGGAGCCACAAAGAAGGCTCAACCCAGCTATGCAAGAGGTTGCAAGCATAGAAGTAATTAAGCTGTTAGATGCGGGGATCATTTATCCCATCTCTGATAGCAAGTGGGTGAGCCCGATTCAAATCTTGCCCAAACGTGCTGAATTAACGGTAGTGAAGAATAAGGACGACAAGTTGGTGCCAACTCATGTTCAGTCAGGGTGGAGAGTGTGTATCAACTACCGTAAACTGAACGCTGCCACAAGGACTGATCATTTTTCATTCCCATTTATTGATCAGATGGTGGAACACTTAGTTGGGCATGATTACTAATGTTGGGTCTGGCTGAAGATGTTAAACTTAGCACTCATGGGAGGCACCCCACAGCTTATCCTTTATGTTTATTTATTATTTTACGTATTTATGACTAATGTTTGTTTCTAGTATTTTTTGTTTTCCAGTCTTTATTTTTCAGGGACAATGCGTACTTCAGTTCAAGTTTGGGGGTATGCTATGAGCCATACCAGTCCAGATAGTTCTCCATATCTCAAGTCAGCTCTTTCCATATTTGTTACACATTGGGGTCAATGTGTAATTTAAGTTTAGGGGTATGGGAGACACATCACACACTTTGTCTTAATTTGTTGTCTTTTCGTCGTAAAGATAAATGCATGTTCATGTTCGTCTAAAAATTTTGGTTGATCTGAACACATGATCTAATGATAGAGTTTAAACTTTAGTTACTTACTTTAGGCATTTTCGAGAATTTACATGTTTGATCTAATCTCACACGAGCACATTAGCACATATTTGTGTGAGGTTTAACATGTGAGTTGAATGTATACGTTTCCTTGTCTTAACTGAAACCGGACGACTTGTTGGATAAACACTTGGGCATATAAAAAAAAAATAAACTACTAACATTTATAATGATCATCATCAATAAACTTTCCACTGAGTAACTGGACCTCTTGTCTCAGTAAGCAGTGAGTGTTCACGTCAAAAGGTGGGAATTTTATTCATAATGATCATTGCGAAACTTTTTGCTGAGTAACTAGACCTCTTACCTCAGTAAGCAGTGAGTGTTCACGTCAAAAGGTGGAAATTTTGATTGGTAGCATTAAGGTCAGTTTAGTTTCGTAGCCTTTCTGACTCGAGTTAGTAAGTCCTTAGGGGTGTCTTTACACCTAATGCCCTAAAACCATCTGGTTTGGGAGTCATTGACTCAACACTCGTTACATGGGTCAATTAGAAACCTTAAGGGAACTAAACATAGCAGAGCCTTATAAAAAAAGAGAAAATAAAATAAAATAAAATAAAACTATGCCATCGTTGTTCATTCTGATGAGAAATTCTGTGAATCTTGAGATGTGGAAACATTGTACATTGAGCTTATTTGGAAACCTTATCAGTATATGCTAATTCATTTTACACTGATTCAAGCTTGTGATGTCTTAGCATGCCTCTTGTAAGTAATTAGGTTTTAAATTCTTATTCATTGTGAAGATGGGTTAGATTTTTTAAGCTTGCTCATGAATGAATTTCATGATTTTGAGTGCTCCTTAAATTTTTGGATACCATGAGTAATGAACTTATCTTTATGTTCTTTGTTATCAATTTAGTTTTTTATTTATTATTTATTTATTTATTTATTTTGTTTTGCTAAGGGACCAGCAAAATGTAAGTTTGGGGGTATTTGATGAGTGAAAAATATTGCATATTTTGGCCCCTTAATTTGCATTTGTTAGCTTAGGAATTTGTTACTTTAAGTTGTTTTCGTTGTTTTTCAAGTTTACAAGCACCAAGAAAGGAGTTTCACTAAATTGCCAGAATTGCCCTTACAGATCAATCATCTTTGAAAATTAAACTGTATTGATGCAAGAAAAACCAGGAGATGAGCCATATATTCTTAGAAAGATCCGGAAGTCTATTTTCTGGAGAATTTTACGGCTCGTAAAAAGGATTTTTCTAGAGAAAGTTATGGCAGTTTTAGTAGACAAAGGTCAGGCTGTGAGGGATTTCAGCGTGAGCAGAAGTTTTGAAGGGCATGTGAAGGCTTAAATCCCACATCCCACATCGGTTGGAAACATATTTCTATATCCCACGTCCCACATCGAATCTGCAACCCATAATGCTCTGGGACTCCCCCTATATAAACACTATCTGACTCCATCATTCAATGTACAATTCCTAGGCCACTTTAGTGTTAACCGGTGGACGTCTGCTAACATTCTGGTGGATCCCGAAGGCTTTACTACCATGAGGAGAAGCGCCACCCATCAGCGAGTGGAATTTCTCCCATGTAAAGTTATTTATTTCTTTTTATTTAGTTGTTTTAGTTTAATGTTTAGCACTTTTATTATGAATTGTAGTTTCATAATTATGAGTGGCTAGAATCTTCAGCTAAGGTTGAAGATGAAGCCCTGCCGTTGTTTGGCATAGTAGTTCAGATTTGCTTGTACAAATCTGACATTTTTTAGTATAAATTTTCTGTCAATTATTTAAGTTAATCTTGTGATTGATTGAGTTTAAATTGTTATGTTGGATATTCCTTGTGTTTCATCTGATGGATACATCGAATTGTTTTTGATTAAATTGGATTTCCTTTGTGATTTGTTAAGAGCGGATACATTGGATGCTTTTGGTTTAATTGGGATATTCTTTATTTTTTGTCTTATAGTTGGATTCATGGAATTTTTTGATAGGCTATCTTTAGAACATTGAGATATATGCTTAACTTTGGCGGGTTGATTCAGAAACCTTAGTGTTTTTATTATTAGTTTTTAAAATCAATTTAGTTAGCTTATATTTCTTTTGCAAAAATACACCTCAAAATTTGGAACTAGGTTAAAATAAGATTAGTTTAGATAAAATTATATTTTCACAACGCAATTCCCTGTGGATTCGACCTCGCACTTGCACAACACTATATTGCAAACAACTCGTGCGCTTGCGAGTAATTTAAAACTCACAACAGCATGTGTGGGCTCGAGCCTTTTACAGGTGCGCTCATGTGCTAGTGCGCTCGATCATAAGGGAGGTGCGCTTGAGCGCACCTTGCTGGATTGCAAAACTTTACTTTTTTACTCCTTAGAGCTCCAAAATGTCATCTTTTTGCCCAAGCCCTATGAAAAACACATAAAACACGAAAATGAAATAGAATCTACTAAAATAGATAAATAAAGAGCCTAACAAGCGTAAATTAGGGAGCTTAAATATGACTATTTAAGCACTTATCAAATGCTATTGCTTAAATGATGGAAATTTTATATGGAAGTTAACTTTTTATTTTTTCTTCTACAGTCTGTTATCTTGGGCTTCTAATATTCTATATTTTATGTTTATTGCATGGCGTATGTTTTATTGAAACTTTATAGGATTTTCTCCATATGTTTCTTTTAGTGTCTTCAATTTTAGAAGTTTTCTTATTGATTATTTACAGGCAAGTGTCATTACCTAGAAAATGGAAAAGAGAAAAGGAGATTGAGATGAAATTACAAATACACCCTTCCATACCTTTTTATTGAACTAAATTTGTAAGGTTATTTTAATCTAAAATAATTAGGGCACAATACTAACTTACGCCAAGTATGAAAAGTTAGTATTCTCATATATATTTGACTCTAGTAAGTCCAATGATTCAATTAATGATAAACCCAAGCCCACTGTAGGTTTGGATCAAAACTTCATCTCCATATTTATGCGTATATATATATATATATATATATATATATATATATATATATATATATATATTCATGTAATTTTATTATTTAATTTATATATATTCATTTATAATTTTTCTTAGAATTAAGGATGCATATCTAACAATAGATGGATTACTAAGAAACATTGCACTGGAGTTACACAAATTTTGGATTCATTGCATTTGGATCCTAAAATTGTAAATTCAGTGTCAACGAAAATATCTAGTTTTTCAAGTGATTCGCAATATCATCCATTTCACTAATGAATTGTCTAATTATTCATCACTTTGAGATAATTAAATGCACCCAAACAGAGTGGAGTAATAGTCTTTATTATTTAAAAATCATATTTACAATTTTATCATTCACTTGTTATTTTTGTTATTATTCAATTTTTTAAAATAAAAAATTCTATTCATACTGAAGATTTTTTTCTCATAATAAATAACATTTTTTTGCACATTTACTAATTAAAGACAACGTCCAATTCCTTTTATTTGAATTATTAGTATCATTTCATTCATCAATATTGAAATGTTTTCATTGCAATCTTCAATGCTAAATTTGTGTTTTAGAAACTTAAGTGATAGACACTCATAACTTGAAAGAGTTGGTGGTATTTTCCATCATCATTATTTTGCTTTTCATTTTAGTTAGTTGGTGATGGTCATTCTTAATTTGCTTATGTTGAGAACGTATGAATCACACTTACCGAATTCATCACTGTTACTTATAATTATTTTCGTTGTCCTTTGTAATCACCAAAACCATCGAGTTATTCTCTACATATTGATAAATCCTAAGTTTTCTTCATTTTTCTCTTCTGTGATATTCATAATTTCATATCTTAAAATTAAAGAGTTTCATTTTAGGGAAAAACCTGTTGCACAAAATTCCTTTATACCATGGCTATGAAAATGGTCAAAAACCATAACATACTTCGGCACTCATAGAAAATGACATCTCCACCCAAACATGGCCTTAATGGAAAATGACATCTCCACCCCATTGGCACTCATGATGCTAAATGAAAATGTCATGAAATCTTTTTCCACAACATACTGAGTTTTGAAATGGAGGTGATTAACAAGATAAATTTGATCTGCCTCTTCCACATTATGCAATTCTTGGAGATTGATAGAGGAACTCTATGCCATTTGTTTGACACATTGGAGAATAACCAAACTATAATTGCATGGTAAGGCATCCAAATAAAAATGGAAAAAAATCCTAATTTTGGCATAAAACAATTGCAATGAAAAAACAATATATAAAAATCTTACACCTAAGAAGACAAAAATAGAAAAAATGAATAAAAACGGAACAAAGAAAAAAGTAAATAGTCATTTTATTTTTAGTAGAAGTAGAAGAATCTGAAACTCTCAGTGAAGTAACCAAAAATAGCGAGAGGAGTCGGGTCTCACTGTGTGGTTGATGGTCACCGGTACAACTAAAAAAACTTCTCTTTAATATCTTTCTTGATACAATCAATGACTTTCCTATACAATTAGAGCAGAATGAGACTATACAAACGGAAGACGAGACAGTGGAAAATTAACTATAGAAGAACCTACTACAGGATACAAGGGGAGTAAGATAGAGAACAACTACTATATGGCATCAACACTATTAATGCTACTACAGTCACTACAAAAAAAAATGTCATTTACTGAAGGCTAAAATCCATTAGTAAACATCAAAAAACCATCTGTATAGACCACTTGGAGCTATATCGACGCAGATTTGAAAAGCATGGCATAAAAAAGCATATAACTATACCGACAAAATTTGTGTCGTTGGTATATGTCATAGTCCTTTACTTACGGTTGATAAACCGTCGGTATAAGGCCTTCTCCTATACTTATGGTTTTGTAACCCTCACTACAGGCTTTACTTACCATTTCGGTCTATCAGTATAGCTCTTCCACATATGCCTATGGTTTCACAACTTTTACTATAGATAGATTGTATTGACGGATTATCTGTTGCTATATTCTATATATGGAAGATTCGGTTAAGTAATGCAACAAAAATTTTATTGAATTATAGCGACGATTTTTTCATCATTAATGCCTTTTTGTTTTTTCTTCCATAAATTTCCCATTTATCTGCTTAATGCATAATAAATAATATCTAACAAAATATCAAAATAGACAATTTAGTACACAAAAAATAATTTCATTCAATTCATCTAACAACAAGTGCATGCAACAATTCAAAAGAAGAAATCTTATATAATGTCTAACATATATAATGTCTATTATGCACATAAGACTTGAGTGTAAGAAGGAACCTATATGAACATAAGTTTAAAACAGAAACATAAGGAACGTTGAAGTTTGTATTACCTTTATAAGTGTAGCTAAAAAAATTATACTCCTAAAAGTGTACCTTTTAATAGGATGCATCCATCGGTAAGCTATTGGTCCAACAATTTTTGCCTCAGTTGCCAAATGAATAACTAAATGCACCATGATAGTGAAAAAAGATGGAGAAAAATTCTTTTACATTTGGCAAAGAGTTAAATAAATTCGAAACTCAAGTTGCTCGATGTCACGTTCATGCAAAACCTTTGAGCAGATGTCTTTGAAATAATGACATAAATCAAATATAATTGAGCTAACTCTATCACGCTAGACCCTCGTATCGCTATAGTAAGAAGTTCTTCCATGTAAACATAAAAATCGTAGCTTTTACGACCTATCAACTTCCGTTGTTTAAGCTGCACATAATGTGAGATATTGAATGAGTATTCATTTGGAGTTTTGTATCCTTGAGAACCTTCAGAAAAGAAACTTTCTATTTTCGAGTCATTTGATAACAAGCTTTAGGTGTAACGTTTTTCTCGATGATAGGATGCTTTTTCAAGTGAAGTACATTTCTTATACCCATATGTTCAAGGTTAAGTCGTGTGTTATCGTTATCACAAACATTATTTTTTATGTGCATCACATCAAGATTGTGATGCAATAGATGATGCTCCCAATAAGACAAAGTGAAAAAAAAAATTATCTTCTTCTTCCAACGCTCCTCATTATACTCATTACTACCATCTCTAAGCCTTTCCAATTGTCTCAACACTTCAGTCCTAGATAATGGTATAGGTGTATATCTATGTTCTTTAGTTCCATCAAAAGATTTCTTATCATTTCAAAAGTTTTGGTTAGGTTCCAACCATCGTCGATGACACATGTAACAATGTTTTTTGTGATGATGCAAATATAAAGACGATGTGTCAAAGGAACAATGAGGGCATGCATATCTCCCCCTAGTACTCCACCTAGACAAGTTGGCATATGCAAGGAAGTCATTGATAGTCCATAAGAATACCACACGCATTTAAAAACTTTGATTGATGGAAGCATCAAAACTCTCAATGCCAACTTCCCACAACTCTTTTAATTCATTTCTTAAAGGTTGCATGTATACATCCAGATTATTACCAGGGCCTTTTGGACTGGGAACTAGCAATGATAGTATAGGTTGCTTCATGCATATCCTTGGAGGAAAATTGTAAGGTATCAATATGACAAGCCAAGAACTATGAATAATACTCATCGTATTGAATGGATTGAAGCCATCATAAGCTAACCCTAAGCGAACATTGTGAGAGTTCAAAAAAAAATTCAAGATATCGAGAATTGAATTCTTTCCAAGCCTTAAAATCACTAGGATGCCTCAATAATCCGTCATTAGTATGACCTTCATCATTCCATTTCATGAAGGGAGAAGTCTTTGAAGACATGAACAACCTTTGCAGTCTTGGTTTCAAAGGAACCCAACGCAAATTTTTTTAGCTTTCTTTTTCCTCTTTTTGAGAGTACCACAAGAATCACCTTCTACATCATTTGCATTAACTTTTCACCTAGAAGCACCACATTTCGAATATGTTTCCTTTATCTGCATTATTCTCCCAAAAAAACATGCAGTCATTTAGTTAAGCATGGATCTAGATGGATCTTCTCATATGCTAGATCCAAGCCCTTTATGAGCTTTTTTATTTCATAGTAGGATTTTGACAAAATGTTTTTTTTCGGCAATGTGCTTTTTAACAACTCCAATAACATGGAGACACTTTATTTCTTAGCCCATTAAGACACTTTATATAATTAAAATGTACTACAAAAGACAGTTTTGAGTAATTCTTGTAGTTTAGGTACAATATCTCATCAACATCTTTGACTAATTCATTAAATTTCTTTAAAGATACATTTTCTCTTAAAGGTTGTTGCCCTCCAAAGCCATCTCCCACTTGTGTATTCTCTTCATCCATATTTATATCAATACCATCTTCACATAGATACATTGGAAAAACATCATGTATTTGGGCATGGATGTCATGTTCAAACCCTCCTACTTCATTAGGCCCACCGGTAAAAGTAGATGCATTTGAGCTCTCCCCATGAAAAATACATTGCCTATAACCTTTGAGAAAACCCTTATAAATTAGGTGTTTAAAGACTTATGTCCTAAGATGCACTAAATGTTGACACAATTCACATAAGGGCACAAGATTTTTTCATCTTTAGATAATCTATCAAAAGCATAATCCAACAATTTAACTACCCTGCCAAAGTATTCATCGCTCATTCTTGCTGGGAGATTTATCCATTATATGACGAGTGATTAAACAGAAATAACAACAAGATACAAAAATTGCACTAAGTTGATATTTGTAAAAATCTTTTTGTCATGGACACTATTACAAGGTAACAATTTATATGTAAATATTCTAATTATAATATAAGCCAAAAGCACAAGGACTAGGAAAAAAAATGTAATAGTAGTATTAGTTGTGGTAAATCTTAATTATAAGTTTCTGGACAAGGGTAAGAACAAGCATTGGGCATTACCATGTTAAATCTAAAAGATAAGATAATTTAATATGTTAAATAACTATTGGCCAAAAAGCAAAAAATATCTATAACAAAATAGTAAGGTATATGTATCTGTTGATAATTATCTTTTACAATAAATGAAAGAAAAATTTATGCCTTTTAGCTTGCTATAAATCTCAAAAAGGTTAATGAATGAAGCTACCAATTAATCAAACTATATAAAAAAGACACAAGCAGCATTTCAACAACTTTATTGAGATAAACACATTTAAAGAAAAGAAAAGCTTCTAAAAGCTAATAATGTTCTACATTATGTACCCACAATTATGAAACCTCCAACCAAACACACCCCCAAAGCAGAGCGTCCATAACCACCTCTCTCCATACACCAATTTTAGCCATAAAATAGAACATTCAAACCCTTGCATCATGTTTGAAAAAGTGCAGAAAAAACTCCCATGAACACTGCTACAATCTATCATAACCAACTTTTAAGTACATCATATACTATTGATATTAATGGTGATTTAAATGCATTGCACTTGATGCTAGTTGTGAGATGCTCATTTGTTCTGTCTTGGGATTGATTATAGTTATGGTTAGATTACAGCTAGTGCTTAATATTACAGGAATTTGGGATACAAGTGTATTTTATTGTTATTGTACATTGCTATGGATGCATATGAGGTACATAACCTAAAATAAGCTTGTTCTTTGCTCCTTGTACAGTGAACAGGGAATGTCCAAATCTGTACCCAATTTCAATTCATCAATAAAGTAATTGTTATTGCCTGTCAAGAAAAACAAAACAATATCATATAAATGCCTCAATTAAACACAATAACAACCAAGCAAAAAAGGAAAGAAAAAAGACCATCCATGGTCCAACCATAATATCAGACTGATAAAATCAACATAACTAACCCATATTAACTAAGGAAAAATTGATAACAATACAAGCATTAACCAATAACCAAACTGGGAAAAAAAAAACTTAAACACAACAATCCTTTGTTTCAACACAATCCAAAAACATATCAATCACATTCCACTTACGCAAACTACTTCCTAAACCTTCATAAACAATAACAATACCACAATATTCTCTAATTTTCCATTAGTATTTTTTCTAACCTAAACCCCAAACTTTAAATATTATAGAAAATAAGAAAAATATTAAATTTCTAGTTACTCCAAATGGCTACCGGTCCCTATGAAGAAACTGTAGACTAGACTTTCCATATCATGATTTTGGCTACCCATTATTTACATATAATCCTCTCTATTGTTAATATAATTAATTTTAAAAATAAAAATAAAATTGAATGTGACATATCCATATCTAAATGGTGAATCAGTGATACATTACAATAGACAAAACTTTACACTAAGTCATTTTTACCACTCAGAAACTTCACACTAAATTTGTAACTGATTTAAACACATAAATAAAAATAATTTTTGAGCTTTGCATTTTCAAATCGCGGATTCTTTACTGCAGTTCCTAGGTTCTTCATGGTAAGGGCAGTGGAGCGGCAATAGGGCAGTGAAGCGGTGATGGAGCGGCTTCATTGCTTAGGATTAGAATTCTGCATCGCTTGGAGAATTTGATTTGTGGGTTTGAGAGAGACTGAGTTTAAGGGTTTGACAAAGAGGACTGTGCTTGGGGCTTGAAAGAGATAGAACTAAGTTTTGGGTTTCAAAAAGAGAGAGAAGACTAAGTTTGGGGTTTCTAAATGAAGAAAGGAAGAGTTAAAAGAGAGAGGAAACATAAATAGCGAGCTACAGGGCGGGTCTGGGGCTGTAAAATCTCTCATTCTTATCAATCTTCGGCATCAAAGACATCATTTCTCTTGGGTATTCTGTTGTTTCTTGCAATAGAAATTATGGAGTTTGAATAGAGAGAGATGCGATATAGATGGACTGCGAGAGAGAAAGAGATAGTGCAAAAGAGAAAGAGAGAGCGCGAGAGAGACGACTGTGCTTGTGGATTTTAGTATCCATCAATATATACTAGGTCTAGAGTGATGATATTTTTAAATCGTCGGAATATATCAAGTTTATATTGATGGATTGATAATCCATCAGTATAGATCGTATATACTTACGGATTTTAAATTCGTTGGTAAATACATCCGTTGATGTATTGCATTTTTTGTGAGTTTAAGGTCTACATAGGTAATGGGATGAATTGGTCTGCAATAAGAAATGGATATCAATCCAATTAAGTCTTCAAGGCCACGAGTTATGTATAGATTTATTTGTACTTCCATTGTAAGGGGTTTATATTGTCCTAAGCATTGGTTAGAATTTTTTGGACATGTTTTAATCGATTACAACTTACTATTATGGATTTTTATTAGGGCGAAGGGAATACATTTACAATGAGATCTTCAATTTAACCAAGATCTTATACTTGCCAAACAATTAAAGAAATCAACTTCTGGACAAAGATAGCTTCTTTATACCATTTGGAATCTTGTGATCACTTGGTAAATACTACAACACATGATACCAAATTTCCACCGAAAATACAATATTTCCTTCAAGAATTTGCTTACATTTTTTGGAACCAGTAACCTTCCAGAGACTTTGACCACTAAATTCACTTGATTGGTTCAAATCTAGTAAATGTAAGGCCCTATAGAAACCCACATTTTCATAAAATTGATCTACAATAAGAATGTGTATCAGTCCAATTAAGTCTTCAAGGCCAAGAGTTATGTATAGATTTATTTTTACTTCCATTGTAAGGGGTTTATACTATCCTAAGTATTGGTTAGAAATTTTTTGACACATTTTAACCAATTACAACTTACTATTATGGATTTTTATTAGGGCGAAGGGAATACATTTACAATGGGATCTTCAATTTAACCAAGATCTGATACTTGCCAAATAATTAAAGAAATCAGCTTCTGGACAATGGTAGCTTCTTTATACCATTTGAAATCTTGTGATCACTTGGTAAATACTACAACACAAGATACCAAATTTCCACCAAAAATACAATAATTCCTTCAAGAATTTAATTACGTTTTCTGGAACCAGTAACCTTCTAGAGACTTTGACCACTAAATTCACTTGCTTGGTTCAAATCCAGTAAATGAAAGGCCCTATAGAAAGCCACATTTCCATAAAATTGAAATTGAAAAAATAGTCACTGAGATGTTATAGAGTTATCAGATTGCCAAAGTATTTTTTCTTCCATGTCTTATTGGTTAAAAAGATGATGACTTTTATAGATTTTGTGTTGATTATAAAGGATTAAACTCCATCAGTATCAAGGATAGGTTCCTTACTCCAATTATTGATAAGATTTTGGATGAGCTCCATGAAGTTGTTTTATTTTCTAAATTGGATTTAAGGGTAGGGCACGGTGATGCTCTTTGGTCTTACTAATGCTACTACTACATTTCAAGCTAGAATGAACCTAATTTTCATACCTTTTTTGAGAAAAATTTTCACTATGCTTTTTGATGATATTTTGGTATGTGGTACATCTCTAACTCAACATATTCATTATCTCAAGTTCATTCTTCAAAGTTTGGCTACTAACAAATTATATGCCAAGAGGAGTAAATGTATGTTTTATCTGCAAGCTATTGAGTATTTGGGGCATATTGTCTCCAATAAAGGGGTGCAACCTGACCTTGCAAGATATAAGAAATGGTGGATTGGGAAAGTCCACATAACCTAAAGCAGTTAAAAGAATTTTTGGGATTAACTGGTTATTACACGAAGTTTGTATAAGGGTATGCTTTAACTGCACCTCTTTTGACCATTCGGTTAAAAAAAGATGATTTTGAGTGGCGATGGGAGACTCAAGTTTATTTTCAAGACCTCAAGCAAGCTATGACTACAATATCAATTTTGGCTTTACCATATTTCCAGCAATTTAAAGTAGAGATTGATGCCTCAATATGGGAATTGGAACAGTTTTGAATCAATCAGGTAATCTATTGGACCATTTTAGTAAGAAACTCAGTCTTAGAATGGAACAAGCCTCTACTTATTTAAAAGAGTTATATGTAATTACTCAGGCAGTGATGAAATAAAGATAATATCTAATAGGGAGAAAATTTCTTGATCATAGAAGTATCAAGAGTTTAATGAATAAGATTATCCAAACTCTTGAGCAAAACCATTATCTAAGCAAGTTAATTATGTATGACTATGATATTGTTTACAATCTTTGGAAGGACAACACGATGGTTGATGCCTTGTAAAGAATTCTAGGGGAAGACAAGAAAAATTATAAAGGTAGCAAATAATAACTCAGATAGTTCATTATGGTCTCTTTCTACTGTGTCTTGTACTCTGGTAGATATTTAAGGATGGAAAACCCTAGAGATCCTAAGTTAATAGCCTAACATCAACAATTATAGGAGGGTTCAATTGATCCTAATGAATATATGGTTCGAGATGGCCTGTTATACTATAGAGGTAAGCTTAGACATTAGAGTATGGTCCCAATCTTCCTTAAAGAAATTACTACTGCAAGAATTTCATAATTCTCCTTTGGAAAAGCATGGTGGAATCCTCAAAACTTTCATGAAATTATCTACCACATTCACCTGGCCTAGCATTAGAAGGATATTCAAAAATTTGTGCAAAAATGTCTTACATGTGAGCAAGTACAATATCCCACCACTAAATCTGTAGACTTACTTCAAACATTGCATATACCATAAGATATTAACATGAATTTTATAATAAGTGTGCCTCATTTTTTCAAGAATTTATAGTAATATTGGTGGTAGTAGATTGATTAACTAAAGCTATCCATTTTGGTTAACTATACTGTACTATAAGTAGCTGAACTATTTTTCTACCATATTTGTTAAACATCATAGCTTTCCTTAGTCAATGGTATCAAATAGAGATCACATATTTCTCAGCAAATTTTGGCATTAAATGTTTCAGTTGAATGGCACCATTTTAGTTATAAGCTCTACCTATCACCCACAATGGTTGGACAATATGAAGTTTTGAACATATCTTTAGTGGTACCTCAAGTGTTTTGATTATGAGAAGCCCAAATAATGGTCTAAGTTACTGAATTGGGCTGAATTATGGTATAATACCTCTTTCATTCTGCAATTAATATGTCTCCATTTTAGGTAATATATGGCAGGCTCCTCCTATGATTCCAGGTTATAGTTTAGGGTATTCTAAATTGGAGATAATGGATGTAGAGCTTAGTAATAGAGCAGCATTGTTATAACAGCTTAAATACCACCTATTTCAAGCACAACACCGAATGAAATCCCAAGCTGATGCTCATAAGATTGAGAAATATTTTAAGGTTGGAGATTGGGTGATGGTCAAACTATAGCCTTATAGACAGATAATTTTGGCTGCAAAGTTGAATTAGAAATTGAGTAAAAGATATTATGGCCCATTTCAAGTCCTATAGAAATTTAGTAAAGTGGCCTATAAACTAGCCTTGCTTAATAATAGCAGGATCCATCATTTGTTTCACATTTCTTAAAGTTTTTTATTGGATTTTCCCTAAAAGCCATTATTACTCCTTCACTGAAGTGATTTGTCGTTCAACCTATTTTGACACCATTAGCTATTGTGGGAACCAGACATCCTATATAATGGGTTTTACAAACCTCACCTATTGATTAAATGGCATGGACTAGTTTTGGAAGACACATCTTGGGAAGACTTAACCACCCTTAAGAAGTTGTTCCCTCTCTTAGACCTTAAGGGAAAGGTCAGTATTGATGGAATATGGAATGATACAATCAATGAGTTTCCTAGACATTTGGAAGAAAATAACATTAGCGATCAGCAACAGGAAGACAAGAGAGATGGGAAATTAATTGTAGAAGAACCCACTGTAGGACCAGGATACAAGCAGAGTAAGACAAAGAATAACTCCTATATGAAATAAAGACTATGAAATGCAATATCAAAAGATGATATAATAGCTAGGGTAAATTCATGGAAAATCTATTAGTTAGTTAGAAATGCCAGTTATTCTGTTAATCATTATGTTCGTTAGTTACAGTAGTTGTATTTCAAATACTAGTCATTGTATTGCCCTATATATGGCCTTCTTGGGAAGAAATAGAAGTAGAGATCTATTTAGTCTTCAAAAATTCCTGTCTCATTTTGGTAGCTTTCAACTGGCTCACATACAGTATAATCTATCTTCTTCTTGTTCCTATCTACCTATCTAACATTTCTCTTCTACAACTAAATCTAAATTAGTATTATTATCACCATTATTATTACCATAATTTCTATTAATAAAATAGCATTTACTTTTGCTATAATTGGCTGTGTCAGATCAGTTAAACGGGTCGAGTATCAAGGGAGTAACCGCG
Organism: Bretschneidera sinensis; assembly: GCA_023935145.1. Classification (NCBI taxonomy): domain Eukaryota; kingdom Viridiplantae; phylum Streptophyta; class Magnoliopsida; order Brassicales; family Akaniaceae; genus Bretschneidera; species Bretschneidera sinensis. The sequence continues at coordinate 34,535,280 of CM043699.1, forward strand.
TTGAGGATAAGAGCTAGAGAATCGAGAATGGTCAAGGATAGGATCTCAGGTTTTTTAGGTAAGAACCTTGATGGAAATCACCTTGACAAGATGCCCAGGTGGTGATCTTCCAAACACTCAAGTCTAGAATGACTTGTAGAAAGAAAAACAGCGATCAAAAGCAAGAAAGAAAAGAAGACAAGCGAATTGTTATCGAGGTTCGGTAATAGCCTACGTCCCCGTGAGTTCCTCTGAACTCTCTGCACTAAATCAATGGTTCTTTACAATTATAGTAATCCTCTTCAAGAAACCTCGAGTTCTTGAAGAAACCAAGAAGAGAAGAAAGAAGATGATAAGAACTATTACAATACTCTCTATCTATACTACTCTCTCTTCTTTACAACCAACCTCTCTACAATGAGTCCCTCTTGTGTTTTGTGTCTTTGCACTCTCACACAATTCTCTCTTGTATTATGTCTTGTCACTCTTTACAATTGATCTCAAAGTATGTCACAAACTTGTTGTTGTTGTTGTATCTGGAAAATGAAGCTAGGTGACCCTTTATATACTGCACCAACTTCTTGTCCAATCTTGAGAGTCAATCTCCACCCTTAGATCTTGATGACCACTTATCATGGCCCTCCATCAATCCTAAGTGGTGCTGTACATTTTAACTTTGCATCCACGCACCTAAGAGGATGCTAAATGGAGTGGAATATGTGTGCCTCAGTATGCCTAGCTCCTAGGCGCTGAACAGGGGGCGGTGAGGCGTTAGGCAAAGCTCATTTGCACCACTTTCTAGACAATGCGGTGCTGGTGGAGGGGCGGGGCGGTGCAGTGCTGCCCTGCTTCAAGCTACCTCTTTGCTGGGTGGTGCAATGCTGGTGAAGGAATGGTGTGGTGCACACTGATGCTGCCCTTCACACAGCAGTGCGCATTACTTTGCTTTGTTGATTAGGGGTGTGCACACACACCAAAAGTGATGCACACACATGTGTGCACTCCTTTAACATGCTTTATTTTAATCATCCAACCTTGGTTTAGACTTTGCCATCTTTGAACCATGTTTAAACCTTAGACAAATACCAACAAACCTAGAGTTATCCAGGATAAAATATGGGTTGATCGTGAGGTTCTTGAGAGAGTTTCTATGCTCGTAGAGCTTGAATCCAGAGTTCAAAATCAATTTGAAGGGAGGGATGTTGTTTGTTCTAGGAGACGGGTTAGGTTTGGTCTAGCTGTTATGGTGGGCGGGTTTCGTTAAGGCCCAAGAAGGAAAGCTTAAAGGTCTTTGACATTTCAGTGAGTGTTTGGACGACTTGTTTGAAGGAGGTGTAGTTTGGATAAAGGTGGTGATGAGAGCTATAAAATGCATCTTAATCGAACTTATTTGTTAGCACTTTAGGGTTGATTTAGGTTTTAATTGCATTTTTATTCATTAACAATTCTAAAGTAGTATTCTTGGAGCATTAACTTATTTCTTGCATTTTCAGGTATCTTGAGTTAAAAAAGATAGAAAAACCATTTGGTGCTTGAAGCAAGATGATTTGATGCATACCAAAGTGGAGCCATGGCTGTGGAAAGATAAAACAAAGAAGATCTCTACAAATCAGGTCAAGGTGCACCCTGGATGGAGCTGGGGCGCACCCTTCAGAAAGAAGCCTCAAAGATCCAACAGGTCAAGGTGCACCTTAGATCAAGCTGAGGTGCACCTTGAAGGGCTGAGGCACACCTTGGATCAAGCTGAGGTGCACCTTGAAGGGCTGAGGTGGGTGCACCCTGGATGAAGCTAAGGTGCACCTCACCACACAAACAAGAAGCCTGACAAAAGCCAAGGTGCGGCACGACTAAATCCAAGGTGCAGCGCGCGCACAGACCCTGTTCTCCGAGTTAGACCCTAATTAGGTCTTTAATGATTTGTTCAAACCCTAAAACACCCTTAGGCCTTGTACACTATAAATAAACCACTTAGGGTTTAAAAATAGGCATTCATAAAATAGATAGAAGACCAGAAAACTCAAGGGAGGTTGCCACACTCTCCCCCATGGCCGACTAATCTCCAAGCAAGGCGAAGGGATAAATCCCTAGGTTTTGTTGTTCTTTAATTCCTTTATTAGTTCAGTTGTAATATAGATTTATCATTAAACATTATTATGATTTACTTTTTAATTTAATTAGAAGATTCCCCCTTAATCCGGTGATTGCATCTTTCTCCCCCATATAAGTCTAGTCATGCTCTTCTTATGTGATGTTATTGAGGTGTGATTGAGTCCGATAGATTTCTCTTATAGATTTGTCCATTACTGCAGTATTGTCATCATGATATATTGTCCTTTCTTGATAATCAATAAGTTAGGTCATATGTGCTTAAAAGTAAAAAGTATTTCATAACAAAGAAAGAGCTCTCAATGAGTTATCGCGGGCAAGCTAGAGAGAGAAGCTCTCAACTGCTACAGTGCTTGCCCATGGTCTCCCACCCTTCTCTCATACTCCATCCTTGTTCTGTGAGCCAAATCTTCTGCTTCTTCTAGCATGGGTAAGAAGAAACCTAGTAAGAATCCTCCCCTTTCAGTCTAAGAGCAGAATGATCTGGATTATGTCCAGAATCATTTCAAAAACAAAGCTGCTATAGTAACTTTGTCGCGAGATGAAGTTCCAGTGAGCTCTAGCAAGCATGGAGCAAAAGTGCCAAGTAAAGGGTCAAAAAGCTCTTCCTGCTCCCTAGGAAAGGAAGTATCCAAGTCCATAAGGGCTGGATTGGAAGGCCCAGCCTCGGGCAGTTAAGGAAGCATATGCAGAGCTTTAATGGTGAACAGTGCCCAAATCCAAACCAAGGGTAAGGGAGATATGCAGTCAATGCAGGAAGAGTCTCAGACCCTAGAGGAAGAGAACCAAAGCTCCTTTGAAGAGAGTGATGATAGCCCTGTCCAAGAAGAGTCCTATTCTTCTAGTGAAGAAGATGATCCCAACTGCAATGCTACTGTTCACGGAGGTCTAGCTGCAGCTAGGCTGGATAGGAAAGAGGTAAGCAAAGGGCTCAGACCTCAGACTTCAGTGAAGAATAGGGGTTCCCCAGCTGGTTCTTGTTCCAATGTGGCTCCCCCTGAGCAGGCTGGCTCTCTTGGCACTCTTGAGAACCATGGAACTACTGGTCAAGCCAACACAGAAAGTGCTCCCCAGGAGCAAGGAAAGAAAGCTCCTTAGGTCAGCTTGTTTGCTGAAAACAGGAAGCAAAGCAAGGGTCTCAAACTCTCCACAGTTGAATGTGAGGGAGAAACTATGTGTGTCATAGAGGAGGACATTGAGGAGGTGTTTAGTGATTATCCATTCTGCTTGATAGGCTACTTTGCTAGGAGATTTCCAGAAAGGACAGCCCTGAAGATGCTCACTGACTCTTGGAAGGTAAAAGTCTCAACTCAATTCCATGATAGTGGCTGGATAGTATTTAAGTTTGAGACTGCTGAGGCTAGTTTTAATGTAATGCAACAAGGGCCCTATCAAGTTTATGGTAAACCCCTTCTCCTGAAAACCATGCCTAAATTTTTTCAATTTGACAATGAAGAAATAAGCACCATTCCACTATGGATTCAATTGAAGGGGCTGCCCCTTGAGCTGTGGACTACTAACTGCTTAAGTAAGATAGGCTCCCAATTACGGAAACCCCTATATGCTGACCAATTCACAAACAACAAAGATAGAATCTCTTATGCTAGGATGCTTGTAGAGGTTGATATAGCAAAGAAGATTAAGTTCTCTGTGCCAGTTAGCTTCCCTAATGGGACCATCTTTGAGCAAAGAATTTCCTATTAGAATCTCCCAAGATACTACTCCAAATGTCAAGTCCTTGGGCATGACCTTCACTCTCGCAGCCTGAATGCAAAGTCAGATAAGGGGAGGAAATAGACTGTTAAGGAAGTAAAAACAACAAGGCATGAAGGGTTTCAAATTCCTAAAGAGGTTGACAAAAAGGGGTCCAATCAACAGGCTGAGACAGTTGGGGAGAGGCTAAGTGCTATCCCTCCAGCTAAAGGAAAGACAGCCCTAGCTCCTAGAGATGAGGCCCAAGCTGAGAGAGATTCTTCAAGTGTCATTCCCTACCCCAGAGAGACAAGGGAGGAGGATAGCCATGAGCCTTCATCAACTCCTATTCAGGGGGTAGCTGGTCTAAGGCCCATCCATTACCCTGATCCTCCAGATTCTAGTGAGATGCCTATGGCCCCAGGAGAGCAGGGGAGGTTCCTCCTTGCCACTAAGAAAAAGAAGGGGAAGGCTCGCCAAAAAGATCACCGCCAAGTTGGGAAGGGAGGAAAGCCCTCCCATACCCTTAAATGATTGTAACTAGCTGGAACATCAGGGGCTTCCACAAGCCTCTAAAACATAATGGGGTGTTACACTTCATGAAAAGCAAGAGGATTGATGTGATGGGAATTTTGGAATGTAAACTTGATGAAACTAAGCTGCACAGAATCATGGGTAACAAATTCAACTAGTGGAGTCAGATCAACAACTTCTCCACTCATTGGCAAGGCAAAATTTTGGTTCTTTGGGACCCCTCTAAGGTCAGTCTATCTCTAATAGAAGCTAGCCCTCAAGCTATTCATTGTAATACTTTATGTTTAATCTCTTCTTGTACTTTTGTAATTAGTTTTGTATATGGTTGTAACACCATTGTGGCTAGAATGCCTTTGTGGGATAATCTTTGTAATTTTAGCTTTGATTGCTCTAGCCCTTGGTTTGTCTTGGGTGATTTCAATAATGTCTTTGCTGCTGAGGAGAAAGCAAATGGCCTTCCTGTGACTGATTATGAGCTCAGGGACCCCTCTTTTTGTTGTAGAGAAATAAGCCTGTCTGATGTCAATGGTACTGGATGCCACTTTACTTGGACTAACAACAAAGTCTGGAGCAAGTTGGACAGGATAATGGTGAATAATGTTTGGTATCATAAGGGGCTGAGAGCTCAAGCATCCTTCCTGCCTACTGGGTGCCTCTCTGATCACTCTCCATGCCTTGTAAGTTTGATGGATGAGGTTAGTGGGGGAAGAAGATCTTTCAAGTTTTTCAATATGTGGATTGAGCATAAAAAGTTCCTGGACACAGTAAGAACTCATTGGGGCAGGACCTTGGGGAGGGACTAAGCTGTTCAAATTTTGTAGAAACTTGAAAGCCCTCAAACCTCACTTCAAACTGCTCAATGAAAAACACTTTAGTCACATCTCTAAAAGAGCCTTGGATGCCTCTAACACCCTTGTCAATCTCCAAAAGGATCTTCATGACAACCCATCTGACCTTGAGCTCCAATCTCTGGTGGCTTCCATGAAACTCAAAGCCTTTCAACTGGCTGAAGCTGAAAGGAGTTTCCTATCCCAATAGGCTAAGTGTAGATATCTCCTCAATAGTGATAGGGGCTCTAAGTTCTTTCATGCCTTGGTTAAAAGGAGGACTAGTAAAAACCATATAGCTGCAGTTGTTTCCTCTAATGGAGCATTGACTACCTCTGAAGCTGAAGTGAAGGAGGAATTCCTCAAGTTCTATAAGGACCTTCTTGGTTCTTCTTCTAACTGTTGCCCCCTAGACATGGATATTATTAGAGCTGGCCCTCTTGTCCAAGAGAGCCAATCAGATCAGTTGATTAAAGAGGTCTCTAAGGATGAAATCAAGGATGCCCTGTGGAGAATTGGGAAGGACAAGTCCCCTGGTCCTGATGGCTACTCCTCCAGATTTTTCAAGAAATCTTGGGATGTAATCAGTAAAGATATCATAGAGGCAGTGAGGGAATTCTTTCAGAATGGTAAACTCCTAAAACAACTAAATCACACCTTCTTAGCTTTGATTCCAAAATGCACTCAAGCCTCAAGAGTTAAAGACTTCAGACCTATAGCGTGTTGCAATGTGTTTTACAAGATCATTTCCAAGATTCTAGCAGCTAGATTAGCTCCATGCCTAAACTTTATTGTTAACCAAGCCCAAGCTGCCTTCATCAAAGCAAGGAGTATAACAGAAAACATCTATTTGGTTCAGGAACTTCTTAGAAAGTACTCAAGGAAAAGAATCTCCCCAAGATGTATGATCAAGATAGACCTCAAGAAAGCATATGATTCTGTTGAATGGGAATTTCTTGACTATCTTCTTGAGGTGGGAGTATGCATGGGTTTTTTGCTGGCAAAAGGGGCCTTAGACAAGGTGATCCCCTCTCCCCCTACTTGTTTGCATTGATAGTGGAGTACTTATCTAGGCTCCTTGGGAGGTTAAAGGAAGAGGATAGCTTCAGATACCATCCAAAATGTGACAAACTTAAGATCACCCACTTAGTTTTTGCAGATGAGCTCATTCTTTTTGCTAGAGGGGATGGTAAATCTGTTGGGCTACTAATGGAGTGTATCAACCAGTTCAGTGAGTACTCTGGGCTGCAAGCTAGCCTGACCAAGTCTAACATCTATCATGATGGAGTTAAGGTTGAGGAGCAGACTGAAATCAGAAGAATTATTAGAATAGAGGAGGGCAGCTTTCCCTTAAAGTACTCGGGAGTTCCTCTGGCCTCAGCCAGACTAAATGCTACACACCACTCCCCCCTCATTGAAAAACTTGCTAGGTACATCAATGTCTGGGCTGGATCTTCATTGTCCTATGCTGGCAAAACAGAACTGATCAAGTCAGTGCTCCATAGAGTTTAGTGCTTCTGGCTGGCCATTTTCCCTATCCCTGGTAACATCCTGGAGAAAATTATCAGGATGTGTAGGACCTTCCTATGGAATGGTAAGCGTAGTGGCATGAGAAAGGCTCTTATTGCTTGGGCTGCCCTCTGCAGACCTAAGTCTGAAGGAGGGTTAGGATTGGTTGATCTTAAAGTTTGGAACAAAGCTCTCCTCACTAGAGTCTTGTGGGATATCCACATGAAGAAGGACTCTCTATGGATTCAATGGGTACAACACTACTGCCTACTAAACAGATCCATCTGGGAGACCAGGGCTGCTAAGGGTGACTCCCCTCTCTGGAAGAAAATTCTTGAAATCAGGGACAGCCTATCTGATCCACCCACTGGTCAGCTTGGCAGTGACAGACTTAAGGACTGGAGTGTCTGGGATGAGTTGTGTATTAAGAAGGTGTACAACTCAATCAGACAGAAAGGTAACAAGGTCAGTTGGGCCACATTAGTGTGGAATGGTCACTGCCCTCCTAAACATTCCTTTATCCTTTGGCTAGCCATTCAGAACAGACTTCTCACCAAAGATAAACTCCATCTTGAAGGGGAGGACAAACTCTGTCCCCTATGCAAAGATCACGAGGAATCCAGGGATCACCTCTTCTTCACCTACAGGGTCAGCAAGGAAACATGGAACTTTATCAAAGTATGGCTCGGATAGAGAAGACAAATGTCTACAATTGAAAGTGCAATCAAGTGGACTCAAAAAGTCAAGGGAACTAGCCCCCCAGCCATTGCAAAAAGAATTGCCCTTGCTTGCTCTGTGTACAAATTTGGATGGCCAAGAATGCTAAGCTCTTTGATCAAGCTACTGTGCTTCCATCAAGTCTAGCTAAGAAAATCGAAGTTGTAATCTACAGGGTTGTGTATGCCTCTTGCCCATAAATTAGGCTGCTGCTGTAATTTTCTTGTACCTTGATTGCATTCCATGTATAGTGTTGTCATCTTGGATCAAAAAAAGAAAGCGCTCTCAGTTTAGCAAAGAAGATCCAAGTTGTAATCTACAGAGTTGTATATGCTACCTGCCCAGAGATTAGACTGTTGTTGTAAGTTCAGCTTTTAGCTTTTGTTCTTGTTTCTCCTGGGAGTAGGCTTCCCTTGTAAGCTTATTTGTTGTTATTTTGCTGTCTCTTTTGTAAATGCTCTCATTGTTAATCTCCTGGGTATGCCCAGAGATTTTTGTAAGGCTGCTGCTGTAAGTCCAGCTTATATGGTTGTATGCTTGTCTATGTTCCTAGCATTGTATACCCATTGGGCTTACCTAGCATCATTGTAAGTCTTCATGTTTTGATTAGGCTTCTTTTGTAAGTTGTTTTATTTTGTTTCCATATAAGCTCTCTCTGTAAATTCCCTGGGTATGCCCAGTGATTTTTGTACTAGTTTTTGATCAATACAACTTTTATTTATAGATAAAAAAAACAAGGTATTTCATAACAATTACATTAGAATTTATATATGTGCTTAATTGAATATTTGTCGATTGCTTGTTTGGGATGTGAAACTTGCAATCGAGATAAAGACAACTGAATTGAGACTGGAATAAGGCAACAAACGTAGGGAGGATTCTCGAACCCTTGTTGCCTCCATTATATTATCTACATAATTTTCACACAATACTTTATTCTCTCACTTGATCTTTATCGTCTGTGTTAAGGTTCACATCTTCTCTTGTAGTTATCTTGTTTCCCTGTGGAATCGACACCCCAAAGCTGTACTACAACTACCGCGTTACTCTTTGGGCGTAATCAAATTTTGGCACCATTGCCGGGGAAACACGCTTAAGTACAAGGAAGATTGTCAACTTTTGACATGACGGTAGAAGACTGTAAATAGTTTTTCTTTTCAGCAGCTGTAAAGGCGGTAACTTCATTCCTTCTTTTAGCTTGCTGCATTATTTTTTTTATATTTTTTTCCCTTCTTTCTTTTTATAGTATTTTTTTTTATTATTGTTCTTTTTTTCTAAGTTTTGATTTTCTGACCTTTTTTTATTCTGTTTTATTTATTTCCTCTCTAAACTCAATTGGTGTATGCTTAGGCCAAAAGATTCGTGAGGTAGATTCATTAAGGGACCTGAATTAGAATTACCTTTTCCTTCCACGTCCATTAGTGAAACCTCGCGTAGATCAAACCATAGTGCATCCTTATTAGAGAATTTAGAGGATTTTGTTAACATGGCCGATAACCTTAATGAGAATGTTGCTAGGACACTTTAGGATTACCTCCACCCTACACGCACAGCCACACCATCATGCATCATGTTTCCAGCCAATACTCACCAATTAGAGTTTAAAACAGGGATGATACAATTACTCCCTACATTTCATGGCTTGGACAATGAAAACCCATATGTGCACATTAGAGAATTTGAGGAAGTAGTCGCGACTTTTCATAGTCAAGATGAAACCGATGACATTGTGAGGCTTAAGTTCTTTCCTTTCGCTTTGAAGGATAGAGCTAAGAGTTGGCTATACTCACTAAGACCACGATCTATTGGGTCATGGACTGAGATGACTCGGGCTTTCTTTAACAAATACTTTCCCCAACATAAGACCAACGCTTTGAAAAGGCAAATCTCCACCTTTGAACAAAAGGATAATGAGACCTTATATCAGTTTTGGGAGAGATTTAAGGAGTTATTGAGTATGTGCCCTCACCATAGGTATGAGAGTTGGCGCATGGTGAGCTATTTTTATGAGGGACTTACATATAGAGAGCACTAATTCGAAGAGATGATGTGTAATGCTGAATTTTTGGAGAAAGATCCTGATGAGGCCATAGAGTACCTCAATGAGCTTGCTAAAAAAGCTCACACTTGGACTGGACCTAGTGCTACTAAAAGCACAATTAGGTCATGACCTATAGGACACCCGAATGGTGGTGGAATTTACCATCTTAGGGAAGAGGATAACCTTAAGGCCAAGGTCGAGATGCTCACTAGGGAACTAGAGGTGTTAAAGACTAAAAGCTTAAAGCCAACACAAGTAGCTAATTATGCAGCGTCTTTGAAACCATATTTTGTGTGTGGCAGGGTAGATCATCTCGCCCAAGAGTGCCCCACATTTTCTGAGATGAGAGGGATGTATGAAGAACAATGTAATGCCTTAGGCATGTACAAGAAGCCTTTGGCACCCTTCTCTGATACTTATAATCCGGGATGACGAAATCACCCCAATTTCAGCTGAAAGTCTGAAAACCAGCAGCTTGCACAACCCCCTGCACCATATCTTGAACCATATCATGCACCTGTATCTTCTAGGAGTTCTTTAGAAGACACTTTGCATGTTTTTATTAAAGCACAGGGGAAGACTAATCAAAGGTTTGAATCTTTAATTGTGCAGGTTGTTGTAGAACATAAAGAGATAAAGAGCCAAGTATCCAAGTTAATGAGCTACTTAAGTGTGACTGAACGAGGAAAGTTCCTTTCTCAAGCTCAGTCCACATCTCCTGGTCAGCACTTGGTGCAACATAATGTGAAGGAGGTGAATGTCATTGAGATAGTAAATGGTAAGTTATTACACATCCCAACAACGAAAAAATCAGAGGATGTGGACGAAAGCCACCAAGTATACATGATGGACTCATTCATGGAAAAGGTCTAGCACCTTAATCCATTAGAGTCCACCCTTACCCATGGCTTCACAAGAGCATATATCGAGCCAGAATTTGCGGATGTTACTAATGACATCCTTGAGGCCTCTCCAAAGCATACAAGCACTGAATTTGGCAATGAAGCAGTGGCTAGTGCATTCAACCTATGTCTGTCTAGGAGGGAATAAGAGTGTCTGGCTGAAGACGTAAAACTTAGCGCTCATGGGAGGTAACCCACAACATATCCTTTTCTTTTTACTATTTTTCATATTTCTTTTTCTTGTTTATTATTATTATTTTGTTGTTTTCCAGTTTTACTTTCGTATTTCTTTTTCAGGGACAAATATACGAAGCAGTTCAAATGGTGGTGCATAATTTTAAGCTTCTGTGCACTTTTGGCTACAAAGGGAGTTTCCTTATCTTTCGCTTTCACATTGACGACAATGCCTACTTTAAGTTAAGGTGGAGAAAACATATTCCTGTTTTTCTTTTTCCATTGAACTGCTTGGTGACATTTTCCCTTCTTGTTTGTTTTTAGCATACTTGTGTTAGTCTTAGAGTTAATTCACATGTCAATGATATGAGCCTAAATTGAGATAACATATAGCATTTGGAAGAAATTAAATCTTGCTTCATTTTGAAATTAATTTAAATGTCAATCTTCACTTGGTTAGAGACTCTAGTTTGTGGTAAGATTGTATGATTAGTCTTAAACCTTTAGAGAAGTTTTATGTGTGATTATTTTGTGAATATTTTTGCGGTCTCAACAAGCTCTAGAACTTACTTGATAACCACTTGAGGCGAATTCTTAGAATGCACATTACTTAGGATATGATATAGGCCATTTTTGGACCGTTTGAGCCTTTCAAACTCACCCCTGCTATATTCATCACTAGTCACCTGTTTAAGCCTTTTTCTTGAAAAAGAATTTGATCCTTGTTTCTTTCAATAGCCCATTTACTCACCTTTATGAACCTAAAAATATCTTATCCTTACCTTTCTTTTAAAAGAACTTAGTTATACACATTTGTTGAGAAGCACTTAAAAGGAGTAAGGATGGAAATATGAAAACCATAACCCAAGTACACTAAAGGAGATAAGTTGGGGGTTATGGAAAAGAAAAGAAAAATGAAAAAGAAGGTGAATGGTCTTATGTGCCAAAATAAAAAATAAAAAAAAGAAGTGAATTATGGCAAAGAAAAAAGAAAGAAAGAAAAAAAAATGGTAATTTGTTGAAAGAAATGCTCGAAAAATGGTTGGAAGAGTTGGGTAATGAAGTAAGGTTATCTACTGCTTAAAAGTGGTTGTGTTTAAAGCTAAGAGATTGAGTTATTTTACTTGTAAATCCTTCCCATTCTTTCTTAACCTCTACCTAAGCCTAACGCTACAAGCTTATTAAATACCTATTGATCGAATGTAATGTGATTTTTCTATAATAGTGGAGAGTGGTTTGAAATGTAAGCCTATGGAGTTTGTTTTTGTGAGTAATGTCACGAAATTTATCATATCTTAGAGGCTAAGACTTGTATTCACGAATTTTATGCATAAAATCATCCGGATGTTCGGATTAATGGATTGTAGTAAGATGGATATTAAGAGTCAATAACGACCTTAAGATTGATGTTTAGATTACTTTTGGACTCAGGTGAAATTTAATGATTCTATGTGCAATATGTCAAGTGCAATTTTGAGACAAAAATTGAATTACTATTGGTTAACAAAAGTATTTCTTTACTTTGATTCCCACCGTAGAATTCATCTCTTGTTTTCACTTGAATTGCTAGGGACTAGCAATAAGATAGTTGGGGGTTGTGATAAGAGCCATAAAATGCATCTTAATCAAACTTATTTGTTAGCACTTTAGGGTTGATTTAGGTTTGAATTGCATTTTTATTCATTAACAACTCTAAAGTGGTATTCTTAGAACATTAACTTATTTCTTGCATTTTCAGGTATCTTGAGTTAAAAAAGATGGAAAAAGCATTCGGTGCTTGAAGCAAGATGATTCGATGCATACCAAAGTGGAGCCATTGCTGCGAAAAGATAAAACAAAGAAGATCTCTACAAATCAAGTCAAGGTGTACCTTGGATGGAGCTGGGGCGCACCCTTCAAAAAGAAGCCCAAAAGAAGCCTCAATGATCCAACAGGTTAAGGTGCACCTTGGATCAAGCTGAGGTGCACCTTAAAGGGCTGAGGCGCACCTTGGATCAAGCTAAGGTGCACCTTGAAGGGCTGAGGCGCCCCCTGGATGAAGCTGAGGTGCACCTCACCGCACAAACAAGAAGCCTGACAAAAACCAAGGTGCGGTGCGACTTAATCCAAGGTGCAGCACGCGCACAGACCCTGTTCTCCGAGTTAGGCCCTAATTAGGTCTTTAATGATTTGTTCGAACCCTAAAACACCCTTAGGCCTTGTACACTATAAATAGACCACTTAGGGTTTGAAATTAGGCATTCATAAAATAGATAGAAGGCTGGAAAACTCAATGGAGGCTACCACACTCTCCCCCATGGCCGACTAATCTCCAAGCAAGGCGAAGGGATGAATCCCTAGGTTTTTTTGTTCTTTAATTCCTTTATTAGTTTAGTTGTAATATGGATTTATCGTTAAACATTATTATGATTTACTTTTCAATTTAATTAGAAGATTTCCCCTTAATCCGATGATTGCATCTTTCTCCCCCATATAAGTCTAGTCATGCTTTTCTTATGTGATGTTGTTGAGGTGTGATTGAGTTCGGTAGATTTCTCTTATAGATTTATCCATTACTGCAGTATTGTCATCATGATATATTGTCGTTTCTTGATAATCTATAAGTTAGGTTATGTGTGCTTGAAAGTAAAAAGTATTTCATAACAATTACATTAGGGTTTATATATGTGCTTAATTGAATATTTGCCGATTGCTTGTTCAGGATGTGAAACTTGCAATCGAGATAAAGACAACTGAATTGAGACTGGAATAAGGCAACAAACCTAGGGAGGATTCCCGGACCCTTGTTGCCTCCATTATATTATCTACACAATTTTCACACAATACTTTATTCTCTCACTTATCTTTATCGTCTGTGTTAAGGTTCACACTTTCTCTTGTAGTTATCTTGTTTCCCTGTGGAATCGACACCCCAAAGCTGTATTACAACTACCGCGTTACTTTTTGGGCATAATCAGGTGGTTTGGTATGGGTTGACAAATTTGGATCTAGTGATAGGTGTTGCGATTTTATCCCTAAAACTTATAATAATTAAATAGCCAAATAAACAAACAAATATCAAGCACAACAATTTAATTTGGTTCGACAATCTCATTGCCTATGCTATCAATAAATTCACAATTTATTAATCCTTAACAACAACTTTAGGAAAAACAAAATTATTACCCTCACAGCCTAAAATCCCCAATACATCCAAAGTACCCTACCTAGCTCTCGTTATAATATTGGAATTATGTGTGTGTCTCAAATCTTCTCTAGGACCGCTTTATATAGAGTATATTTTAATACTATCAAGAAAATAACAACAACATCATAGTAGACTACTACTACTTGTGCAAGGAATAATCTAATAGGAAACTAGTACTACTCATACTAGAACAACCAACTATAAAATAGGAAACTACTTTTCCCAAACTAATTAGAATTCTTCTTTGTGAGCATTTGAGCCAAAATCCTAAAAAATCCCAACCTTAGCTCAAATTCTCCACACATTACCAACAAATTTAACTTTCTTCTTAGTTAGTGCGATTCTTTCTTTTGGTTCTTTCATATCTCACCACCTAATTTTCCAAGCAAAACATTCCTATCCAACACATACAAACCTTTCTTGTTCATAGTAGCTTTCAACACTATTGGGTCCATTAAGAACTTGCACCTCTCCATTGCCCATAATCCATGTGTATACCATCTTATCAAGCTCCCCCAAAGAGATGATATTTGTGGTAAGAGAGGAAGCAAACTTTACCTTCTTAAGTGTCTTCATGCTTCCATCACAGAGTTTCAACCTTAAGCTTCCTTCACCATCAATACTTTACGTTTCCCACATACAGTAGCAACTGTGGCATGGGTAGGTGTTGGAGTTTTGTCCAATGATTAAACAAAGTGAACAATGAAGTTCAGCATGTGTGCACACCAGTGTGCACCATGGCCCAGCTTATTCCAAGGTGCGACACATAGTAAGAGATGAGTCCTGGAGGAGGTGTGCACTGTGGCTCAACCTCCCCCAGGCCGTGGCCCCTAGAATGAATGCACATAGAGGATGTTCAGCCCTGCTTCAAGCCGAAACCTACCTTGTTTTGGGCCGTGGCTTGAAGGCACACTGATGCACACTGATTTAGCAATTCAAAGGGTGTGTGAGGTATGTTTAAAACACACAGCTTTACTAAGGACTGATGAAGGGCTATGGATGATTAGTCTTCTAGATCTAAGGGTGGATATTGACCCTCAAGATTGGTTAAGGAGTTGGTGCACTATACAAAAGGTCACCTAGCTTCAATCTAAAAACAACAATGTGATAGAAACATAAGTGTGTGTGTGACAGAACATGTGAATGAGAGAATTGTGTGATAGTGTGATGAGAGTCATAAAATGCATCTTTACAATACTTAATTGTTAGCATTTTAGGGTTGATCTAGGTTTGAATTGCACTTTTATACCTTAATAACTCTAAAGTGTCATTCTTGGATCATTGATCTATTTCGATGCATTTTCAGGAACTTTAAGTTCAAAAGAGATGGAAAAGCTATCATTACTTGAAGCACAATGGCCTGATGAACATCGGAATGAAGGTTTACAAGCACTTGGAAAGGAGTTTCACTAAATTTTCAGAATTGCCCGTAGAGATCAATCATTTTTGCAAATTAAACGGTATTGATGCAAGCAGAACTAAGAGATGAGCCATATATTCCTAGAAAGATCCGGAAGTCTATTTGCTGGAGAATTTTACGGCTCATAAAAATGATTTTTCTAGGGAAAGTTATGGCAGTTTTATTAGACAAAGGTCAGGCCTCTAGAACAGCATCAGCCTATGCTGCGGCATCCCTCAGCCCATGCCGCAGCACCCAGGAACTACCTAACCAAGTGGAAGGCAAGTGCCATAGCATACCTCAGCCCATGCCGTAGCACCCAGGAACTACCCAACCAAGTGGAAGGCAAGTGCCGCAGCATCCCTCGGCCTGTGCCGTAGCGCACACACGTTTTTCCCATCTCTGAGTCTGAACTTAATTAGGATTTTAGCAATAGATTTAACCCAAAAACACCCTTGGACCCTTGTACTATAAATAGATCACTGATGAGTGCTAAATATTACATGTTTTAGCCCCTTAGTTTACATTTGTTTAGTTCTTAGTTATGTTATTTCGTGCTATTTTATCTATTTTCTGTGTTTTTATAGGTTTTGGAATAAAATGAAGCAATGTGGAAACTTCAGGGCTTAAAGAGCAAAAGCTGAGGATGTCTAGTGCGATCGAGCGCACAGCACATGCGATCAATTGCACCTGCGATCGTGCGCACAAGGCATGAGATCAATCGCACCTGCGCTCGAGAGCACTAGATTTGCGATCGATCGCAAGTGACTCACACAGCCCACACTGGAGAGGAAACAACAGCAGTATCATATATATTGCAGTGCATTGTGATGCACTCGAGCGCAAAAGGGTTACAATCGATTACAAGTGACTCGCATATCCCACATCGGATAGGAACCACTTACAGCGCGCCAGACACATTGCATCGCACCATGCTGCAATCGATAGCACCAGACTTGCGATCGATCGCAAAGGACCAGTATCCCACATCGAATTTACTGCTCATTGTACTCTGGGAATTCCATTATATAAACACTACCTCACTTTATTATTCAGTGTGCAGTCTGGTGGATTTTTACTAGCATTCTAGTACATCTCCTAAGGGCTTTTGCCACTACCGGGGGAAGTGCTGCCCAACAGCGTGTGGAATTTCTCCCAATGTACAGTCATTTTTAATTCTTTTCAAGTTTTTAATGCTTAGCACTTTTTATTGTTAAATTTAGTTTCATGATCATGAGTGGCTAAAATCTTCAGCTAAGGTTGAAGATGAAGCCTCGCCATTGTTTAGCATTATATTTTCAGATATGTTCATACAATTCTGATATGTTTAGTTTAAATGTTCTATTTCAATTGTTTGAGTAAATTCTTATGATTGATAGTTTTTAATTGTTCTGTTGGATATTCTGCGTGATTCATCTGATGGATACATCGAATCCTTTTCGATTAAATTGGATTTCCTTTGTGATTTGTTAAAAGCAGATACATTGGATGCTTTTGGTTTAATTGGAATATTCGTTGTTTTTTGTTTAAGTTGGATTCACGGAATGTTTTGATCGATTATTTTTATATAGAACATGAAGATATATGCTTTACTTTGGTTGGGTGGATTCAGAAACCTTAGTGTTTTCATCATTAGTTATTAAATCAATTTAGTTTAGTTTATATTTGTTTTGCAAAAATATAATTCACAATTCGGAACTAGGTTAAAATAAGGTTAGTTTAGATAAAAAGCTATTTTCACAACGTGCTCCCTGTGGATTCGACCTCGCACTTGCACAACACTATATTGCAAACAATTCGTGCGCTTGCGAGTAATTTAAAACTCACAACAAGTTTTTGGCACCGTTGCCGGGGAGTTGTTTTTGTTTGAGAAATTTTTGTCTAAATTGATTTTATTTTTCTACTAGTTTAGTTAGCATTTTTGTTTTATTTTTTTCTTTTTCTTTCTTTTATTTTATTTTGCTGCTTCTGCTAGTTAGTTTGTTTTACTGTTTTCTGTTTGGTGTATGCTTGGTCGGAGATCCCTGAATTTAGAATTGACACCTTTAGATCCCGATTTAGAAAGAACTCTTAGGAGACAGAAGAAGTCACTTGCTGAACAAGAGACAATTGAGATGGGAGAAAACTTGAGGAACTAAGAGTAACCTGGAGCGTGGAACGTGGACTCCACCACGTCCTTAAGAGATTTGTTCATACCAGTTGCGATTAACTCATCTTCCTGCATCGTGTTGCCATCCACCAATGCTACCCATTTTGATTTAAAGCCAGATGTCATCCAACTCCTACCCTCATTTCATTGCTTAGATCTTGAAAATCCTTACAGCCATGTAAAGAAGTTCAAAGATATTTGTGCCACATTCAAGTTCCAGAACTTTTCTGAGGAGTCAGTCCATCTTAGACTTTTCCCTTTTTCTCTTCATGATAGAGCTAGGGCATGGTTGGATTCCAACACATCCGGGTCTATTACATCTTGGGAAAATCTGTTGAGTAAATTCTATAATAAATTTTTCCCAATGTCTAGAGTGAATGAGTACCGAAAGGAGATTAGTTCTTTCACTCAGGAGGAGGATGAGAAGTTTTCTGAGAGTTGGGAGCGTTTTAAAGAGTTACTGATTAGCTGCCCTCCACATAGATATGAGAAGTGGAGACTTGTTCAGTTCTTCTACCAAGGGTTGACTCAACCCCACCGTAGCATGATCGAGTCTATGAATAGGGGGGCATTCTTAAGTCTAATAGGGGATGAAGCATACAAGGCATTGGACAAACTGTCCGACAACTCGCAGTAATGGGATTTTTCAAGCTGTCGGGATAAGTCCATTCGTGCTCCTAGGAAAGGAGGCATCTATGAGATTAAGGAGGAGACTGACTTGAAGATAAAGATAGATGCTCTCACCAAGAAAATTGACGCTCTCACTATGGGCAAGTCCATCAATGCTGCCAATACAATTAATGACGATTACTGTTCCATCTGTGCTAGTCCTATGCATTTAGCACAGAATTGTCCATCTATGCCGGCTTTTGCTGAGTGCCCCACGGAACATGTAAATGCTTTCAATGACTATTGGAGGCAATCAAGTGGATCCTACTCTGAGACTTACAATCCAGGGTGGCGAAACCACCTTAATTTTTCATGGAAGCAGAACCAATCGCTGAATCAGGGAGGAGCCCCTCATCATACTCAATATCAATACCCTCCTGGATTTCTTCCACCAATTCCAAGTCATGGTCGCTCAGTCTATCCAGCACCAGCATCTGCTTACCATACTCCTACTCAAGCACCAATGCCGGTTTCACAGTCATTGGAGGACACCTTCAATAAGTTCATAAAGATGACCGGCTAATCCATCAGCGAAGTGAGGAGTGCGACAATAGTAAACACCCAAGCGATTGCCAATCTAGAGAGTCAAATGGGGCAAATCACAAGTCACTTGGGTGAAAGAGAAAAGGGAAAGTTCCCCAGTCAGCCCGTGACCAACCCGAAGAGACAGTTTGCGGTTGGAAATTCATCAAATCCTATGCATGGACAGGAACAAGTGCAATCGATTATCACATTAAGGTCTGGGAGACAAGTGGACAATCGAGTGGAAGAACGCCCTGTTATACAGTAAGGGCAAAAAAGTGGCAATAAGGAGAAGAGAGATGTTGAGCCATCTACAGCCACTCCTACCGTGAATGACCCTCCAAAGTCGTTTGTACCTAAAGCACCTTACCCTGAGAGATTACAAGCACCCAAGAAATGAGGGAAGTTTGAAGAACTTCTGGAGGTGTTCAAGCGAGTTCAAATCAATATTCCACTTTTGGACGCCATCGAGCAAGTGCCATCATATGCCAAGTTCTTAAAGGACTTGATCACTATCAAGAGGAGGACAAACGTCCTGAAGAAGGCATTTTTGACCGAGGAGGTTAGCTCAATCCTTCAGTGCAAGCTACAGATCAAGTATAAGGACCCAGGGTGTCCTACCATCTCTTGCATGATAGGAGTCAGCCAGATTGAGGGGCTCTATTGGATTTAGGAGCCAGTGTGAATCTTCTAACCTATTCAGTTTATTTGCAGTTAGGGTTAAGAGAATTGAAGCCCACATCTACAACACTTCAATTGGCTAACAGGTCAATGAAAATACCACGGGGAGTAGTTGAGGACGTTTTGATAAAGGTGGATCAGTTTTATTTCCCCGTGGATTTTATTATGCTAGATACAGAGTCGGTCCAGAATATAGAGATTTAGATACCGGTGATTCTAGGGTGACCATTCTCAGCCACGACTAACGCCCTAATCAATTGTAGGACAGGGGTGATGAAGATTTCCTTCGAAAATATGACAGTGGAGTTGAATATTTTTGATATCACTAAGCAACCACTAGAATTTTCTAAAGTGAGAAATATATGCTTAATATAAGAGATTATTGAAGAGATGGTGGATGAATCAAGCATGGAGGACCCCCTGGAGGCATGCTTTGCTCAGTTTGGAGAGGATCTGGATTTGGATAAGTTATTTGAGCAAGCAAATGCCATTTTAGAGTCTGCTCCTACGGAGAGTAGTGAGAAAGAAGTGACTGAAGAACTTGAGCCTCCTAAGAAGGAACTTAAACCTTTACCGGACAATCTTCAATATAAGTTCCTAGGTTTAGCAGAGTCTTTGCCTGTGATTATAGCTTCAGATTTGGTTGAGGCTCAAGAGGAGAAATTATTAGATGTTATGAGAGAGCACAAGGAAGCTATAAGCTGGACAATTGAGAATATCAAGGGAATCAGGCCCTCGTTGGTAATGCACAAGATACATTTGGAGGAGAATGCCAAGCCATCGAGGGAGCCACAAAGAAGGCTCAACCCAGCTATTCAAGAGGTTGTGAGGACAGAAGTAATTAAGTTGTTAGATGCAGGGATCATTTATCCCATCTCTGATAGCAAGTGGGTGAGCCTGATTCATGTTGTGCCCAAGCGAGCTGGATTAACGGTAGTGAAGAATAAGGACGACGAGTTGGTACCAACTCGTGTTCAGTCAGGATGGAGAGTATGTATAGACTACCGTAAACTGAACGCTGCCACAAGGAAGGATCACTTTCCACTCTCATTTATTGATCAGATGGTGGAGCGTTTGGCTGGGCACGAGTATTATTGTTTTTTGGATGGTTATTCTGGATATAACCAGGTCCTTGTAGACCCCAAAGATCAGGAGAAGACAACATTTACCTGTCTTTTTGGGACACTCGCCTACTGTCGCATGCCCTTTGGGTTATGCAATGCACCTGCTACTTTTCAGCGGTGCATGGTCAGCATATTCTCTGACATGGTGGAGTGTTCTTTAGAGATTTTCATGGATGACTTCTCCGTCTTTGGTTCATTATTTGAGGAGTGTCTGCAACATCTCACTTTGGTTTTAGTGTGGTGCAAGGAGAAGAACCTAGTGCTTAATTGGGAGAAGTGCCATTTTATGGTCAAGTAAGGTATTGTACTGGGGCATGTCATATCCCATCGAGGGATTGAGGTCGACAAAGCGAAGGTGGACCTAATTTTCAACCTTCCACCCCCACGTACAGTGAAGGAGGTTCATTCTTTTCTGGGCCATGCAGGATTCTACAAGCGATTTATCCAGAATTTCAGTAAGATTGTCCGGCCCTTGTGCAAGTTATTAATGAAGGATGCCCCATTTGTATTTGATGAAGATTGTAAGAAAGTATTTGGGGATCTGAAGAAGATTCTAACATCCACACCCATTATTCAGCCACCCAATTGGGGTGTGCCTTTCGAAATTATGTGTGACGCATCAGACTATACTATTGGAGTTGTTTTGGGGCAATGTGTTGATAAACTTCCCCATGTTATCTATTATGCAAGTCAAACTCTAAACGTCGCACAACTCAATTACTCTACCACTGAGAAGGAGTTGCTAGCAGTCATTTTTGCATTAGACAAGTTCAAATCCTACTTGTTAGGATCTAAAGTCATTATCTACTCGGACCATGCAGCATTGAAGTATCTTTTCTTAAAAAAAGATGCTAAATCTCGTCTTATCCGATGGATCTTGCTACTTCAAGAGTTCGACATAGAGATTCGGGATAAGAAAGGTTCCAAAAATGTGGTGGTGGACCATTTGTCTAGGTTGATAGTGGATTTCACTGAGGCTGCCACTCTCATTTCTGAGACTTTTCCTGATGAGCAATTGATGCAAATTGCTCACAATCCCGCGCCATGGTTTGCTGATATAGTGAACTATCTTGTCACCGATCAAGTGCCTTTACATTGGGGGCGACAAGATAAATCAAAGTTTTTGGCCATGGTAAAACATTTTTTCTGGGATGATCCTTACCTGTTCAAGTATTGTCCCAATCAGATCATCAGAAAGTGTATTCCTGAGCATGACCAATCTAATATCATCACTTTTTGTCATAATCATGCTTGTGGAGGCCATTTCAGTGCTAAAAAGACCGCTGTAAAGATTTTGCAGTGTGGATTCTATTGGCCTACCCTGTTCCGAGACTCTCACACTTACTGTGTATCTTGTGAGCGTTGCCAAAAGCTAGAGAGTATTTCTAGGAGGAATATGATGCCCCTCAACCCTATTCTAATTGTTGAGATTTTTGACGTGTGGGGCATTGATTTTATGGGACCTTTCCTAAACTCCTTTGGCTATCTGTACATTCTAGTTGCTGTGGACTATCTGTCCAAATGGGAGGAAGCAGTTGCATGCAAGACCAATGACCATAGAGTTGTGGTCCAGTTTTTGAAGAACAATATCTTTGCTCGTTTTGGTATGCCTCGAGCAATTATAAAGGTAAGCACTTTTGCAATAGGATTTTTGAGCAGTTGATAAAGAAGTATTTCATCACACACAAAGTTGCCACCCCGTATCACCCATTGGCGAGTGGACAAGTGAAAATTTCCAATCGCGGGATTAAGCACATTTTGGAGAAAACTGTGAACCCTAATAGAAAGGACTGGTCTCTGCGATTGACTGATGCACTGTGGGCATGTTGTGACTTTTAAATTACTCGCAAGCGCACGAGTCGTTTGTAGTATAGTGTTGTGCAAGTGCGAGGTCGAATCCACAGGGAATTGCGTTGTGAAAATATAATTTTTAATCTAAACTAACTCTATCTTAACCTAGTTCCGAATTTTGAATGATAATTTGCAAAACAAATTAAAACTAAATTAAATTGATTTAAAATCTAATAATAAAAAGCACTAAGGTTTCCGAATCCACCCCACCGAAGTTAAGCATACATGTTCTAAAAATATAGCCTATCAAAACATTCAATGAATCCAACTATAAGACAAAAAACAAAGAATATCCCAACTAAACCAAAAGCACCCAATGTATCCGCTCTTAACAAATCACAAAGGGAATCCAATTTAATCGAAAAGCATTCAATGTATCCATCAGATGAAACACAAAGAAAATCCGACAGACAATTTAAACTCAATCAATTATAAGATTAACTCAAATAATTGACAGAACATTTATACTAAAAATTGTCAGATTTGTACAAGCAAATCTGAACTACTACGCCAAACAACGGCGGGGCTTCATCTTCAACCTTAGCTGAAGAGTCTAGCCACTCATAATTATAAAACTATAATAAAAAGTGCTAAACATTTAAACTAAAACAACTGAATATAAAGAAATAAATAAACAACTTTACATGGGAGAAATTCAACTCGCTGACGGGTGGCGCTTCCCCTCGTGGTAGCAATGCCTTCGGGATCCACCAGAATGCTGACGGACGTCCACCGGTAAACACCAAAGTGGCTTAGGAATTGTACATTGGATTATGAAGCCAAATGGTGCTTATATAGGGGAAGACCCGGAGCAAAATAGGTTGTAGATTCGATGTGGGATACAGCCCGTGTGCGCTCGATCGTAGCGTGGTGCGATCGATCGCATGTCTCGTGCACACGATCGCATGTGCACTCGATCGCGTGTCTGGTGCACTCGAGCGCAGGTGCGATGCGCTGCAAACATTTCGATGTGGGATAGATGACCTTGCGCTCGTTCAAAGGCAGGTGCGCTCGAACGCTGTGTGCTCGAACGCAGGTGCACTCGATCGCATATGTCGTGCGATCGAGCGCAATGTCTCCAGAAGCTTCAAATCTCCTGAAATGCTTCATTTTCTCCACAAAGCTGTAAAAACACACAAAACACAAGAAAAATGTAAAATAAAGTAAAATACTACTAACTAAGAGCATAACAAATGTAAGTTGAGGGTCTAAAATATGCAATATTTAAGACTCATCAAATACCCCCAAACTTATATTTTGCTAGTCCCTTAGCAAAACAAAATAAAAGAGTCAATGAAAAACAAAGAACATAAAGATAAAGTCATCACTCATGGTATCCAAAAATTTAAAGAGCACACATCACCATGATATTCATTCATAAGCAAGCTTAAAAAGGTGAACCCATCTTCGCAATGAATAGAAATGTTAAAATCTAATTACTTACAAAGGCAGGATAAGGCATCACAAGCTTGAATCAGTGTAAGGTGAATTAGCATATAAAAATGAAGCTTCCAAGTAACTCTAATGTGTAAGGTCTCCATGTCTCAAGATTCACCGAATTTCCCATAAAAAATGAACGAAAAGGCATAGTTTTTATTTTATTCTTTTTTTTTTAATAAAGCACGGCTTTGTTTAGTTCCCTTAAGCTTTCTAATTGACCCATGTAGCGAGTGTTAAGTCAATGAATCCCAAACCAGGTGGTTTTAGGGCATTAGGTGTAAAGACACCCCTAAGGACTTACTAACTCGAGTCAAAAAGGCTACGAAATTAAACCGACCTTAATATTACCAAGCAAAATTCCACCATTTGACGTGAACACTCACTGCTTACTGAGGCAAGAGGTCCAGTTACTCAGCGAAAAATTTATTGATAATTTTTTTTTTATATATTTTTCTATGCCCAAGAGTTCATCCAACAAGTCATCCAGTTTCAGTTAAGATAAGGAAAAATACACATTAAAATCACATGTCATACCTCACATAATTTGTGCTAATGTGCTCGTGCTAGATCAGATCAAACATGTGAATTCTCAAAATGCCTAAAGTAAGTAACTAAATTTTAAAAATGTATCACCAGATCATGTGTTCAAAATGTTAAGCTCACCAATGACATCACATCACAGAAAATGTTTAGATCAACCAAAATTTCACGATAACATGAGCATGCATTTATCTCTATGACGAAAAGACAACAAATTAGGACAAAGTGTGTGATGTGTCTCCCATACCCCCAAACTTAAATTACACATTGACCTCAATGTGTGACTAATATGGAAAGAGTTGACCTGAGATATGGAGAACTATCTGGACTGGTATGGCTCATAGCATACCCCCAAACTTGAACTGAAGTACGCTTTGTCCCTGAAAAATAAAAACTGGAAAACAAAAAATACTGGAAACAAACATTAATCATAAAAATGCAAAATAATAAATAAACAAAAGAAAAGATAAGTTGTGGGGTGCCTCCCATGAGCGCTAAGTTTTACGTCTTCAGCCAGACTCTCCCTAGAATACTACACTCAATTTGAGTAACTAGGATCCTCCAACAGTATCGTCTCAATGTCCGGACTCCTCAACTCTAAGAATGGTTTTAGCCTCTGTCCATTTACCTTTAAAGTATTACCATTCTTAGGATCCTCAATCTCGATGGCCCCATGAGGAAAAACTGATCGAATAATGAATGGGCCTGACCATCGGGATTTGAGCTTGCCTGGAAAAAGATGCAGGCGCGAATTATAAAGAAGAACTCTCTGACTTGGCTCAAAAGCTCGTCTCAAAATATTTTGGTCATGAGTCTTCTTCATTTGTGCTTTGTATGATCGGGCACACTCATATGCATCATTCCGCAGCTCCTCCAATTCATTGAGTTGGAGCTTCCGTTGTGAGCCAGCCTTGGAAAGATTAAAATTTAGTTGCTTGACAGCCCAATACGCACGATGCTCTAATTCAACCGGAAGGTGACATGCCTTTCCGTATACAATGCGATAGGGAGACATGCTAATTGGCGTCTTGAAGGCTGTCCGATATGCCCACAGTGCATCCATCAATCGCAGAGACCAATCCTTTCTAGTAGGGTTCACAGTCTTTTCCAAAATATGTTTGATCTCGCGATTTGAAATTTCCACTTGACCACTCGTCTGTGGGTGATATGGGGTGGCAACTTTGTGCGTGATACAATATTTCTTCATCAACTGCTCAAAGATCTTGTTGCAAAAGTGCTTACCTCCATCACTTATGATTGCTCGAGGCGTACCAAAACGAGCAAAAATAGTGTCTTTCAAGAACTGGACCACAACTCTGTGGTCATTGGTCTTGCACGCAACAGCCTCCACCCACTTGGACAGATAGTCCACAGCAACTAGAATGTATAGGTAGCCAAAGGAGTTTGGAAATGGTCCCATGAAATCAATGCCCCACACATCAAAAATCTCAACAATCAGAATAGGGTTGAGGGGCATCATATTTCTCCTAGAAAGACTCCCTAGCTATTGGCAAAGCTCACAAGATATACAGTAGGTGTGAGAGTCCCGGAACAGGGTAGGCCAATAAAATCCACACTGCAAAATCTTTGCAGCGGTCTTTTTAGCACTAAAATGGCCTCCACATGCATGATCATGACAAAAGGAGATGAAATTAGATTGGTCATGCTCAGGAATACACCGTCTAATGATCTGATCAGGACAATACTTGAACAGGTAAGGATCGTCCCAGAAAAAGTGTTTTACCATGGTCAAAAATTTTGATTTATCTTGCCTCCCCCAATGCAAGGGCATGTGTCCGGTGACAAGATAGTTCACTATGTCAGCAAACCATGGTGCGGGACTGTGAGCAATGTGCATCAATTGCTCATCAAGAAAGGTCTCAGAAATGGGAGTGGCAGCCTCATTGAATTCCACAATCAATCTAGACAAATGGTTCGCCACCACATTTTCCGAACCTTTCTTATCCCGAATCTCAATGTCGAACTCTTGAAGTAGCAAGATCCATCGGATAAGACGAGATTTAGCATCTTTTTTAGAGAAAAGATACTTCAATGCAGCATGGTCCAAGTAGATAATGACTTTAGATCCTAACAAGTAGGATCTGAACTTGTCTAATGCAAAAACGACTGCAAGCAACTCCTTCTCAGTGGTAGAGTAATTGAGTTGTGCGTCGTTTAGAGTTCGACTTGCATAATAGATAGCATAGGGAAGTTTATCAACACGCTGCCCCAAAATAGCTCCAACAGCATAGTCTGATGCGTCACACATGATCTCAAAGGGCACATCCCAGTTAGGTGGCTGAATAATGGGTGTGGACGTCAGAATTTTCTTCAGATCCCCAAATGCTTTCTTACAATCCTCATCAAATAGAAATGGGGCATCTTTTTGCAACAACTTGCACAAGGGCCTGGCGATCTTGCTGAAATTCTGGATAAATCACCTATAGAAACCTGCATGGCCCAGAAAAGATCGAACCTCTTTCACCGTACGTGGGGGTGGAAGGCTGGAAATCAAATCCACCTTCGCTTTATCGACCTCAATCCCTCGATGAGATACGATATGCCCCAGTACAATTCCTTGCTTAACCATAAAATGGCACTTCTCCCAATTAAGCACCAGGTTCTTCTCCTTGCACCGTACCAAAACCAAAGAGAGACGGTGCAGGCACTCCTCAAATGTTGAACCGAAGATGGAGAAGTCGTCCATGAAAATCTCCAAGAACCGCTCTACCATGTCAGAGAATATACTGACCATGCACCGCTGAAAAGTGGCGGGTGCATTGCATAACCCAAAGGGCATACGACGGTAGGCGAAGGTCCCAAAAGGACAGGTAAATGTCGTCTTCTCCTGATCTTCGGGGTCCACGGGGACCTGGTTATATCCAGAATAACCATCCAAAAAGCAATAATACTCGTGCCCAGCCAAACGCTCCACCATCTGATCAATAAATGGAAGTGGAAAGTGATCATTCCTTGTGGCACTGTTCAGCTTACTGTAGTCTATACACACTCTCCACCCAGACTGCACACGAGTTGGCACCAACTCGTCGTCTTTATTCTTTACTACCGTTAATCCAGCTCGCTTGGGCACGACATGAATGGGGCTCACCCACTTGTTATCAGAGATGGGATAAATGATCCATGCATCTAACAGCTTAATAACCTCTGCCCTCACAACCTCTTACATAGCAGGGTTGAGCCTTCTTTGCGGCTCCCTCGATGGCTTAGCATCTTCCTCCAAGTGTATCCTGTGCATCACCACCGAGGGGCTGATTCCCTTAATATCTTCAATGGTCCAGCCGATAGCTTCCTTGTGCTCTCTTAAAACCTCTAACAATTTCTCCTCTTGAGCCTCTCCCAAATCTGAAGCTATTATCACAGGCAAACAATATGCTGGACCCAGGAACTTATACTTAAGATTATCCGGTAAAGGCTTAAGTTCCTTCTTTTGAGGTTCTGGTGACACCTTCTCCTCCTCCTCCTTGCTTTCTTGAGGATCAGACTCCAAAATGGCATTTACTTCCTCGAGTAACCTATCTAAACCCAAGTCCTCTCCAAAGTGAGCAAAGCATGCCTCCATGGGATCCTCAATGCTTGATTCATCCACAGTATCCTCAAGAATCTCCTCTATCAAGCATACATCTCTCATTTCATCATATTCCAGTGGTTGCCTAGTGATATCAAAAATGTTCAACTCCACTGTCATATTTCCGAAGGAGATCTTGATCACCCCTGTCCTACAATTGATTAGGGCGTTAGCCGTGGCTAAGAATGGTCGCCCTAGAATCACCGGTATTTGAATCCCTACATTCTGAACCGGCTCTGTGTCAAGCACAATAAAATCCACGGGGAAATAGAACTTATCCACTTTTATCAAAATGTCCTCAACTATACCCCGTGGTTTTTTCACTGACCTGTCAGCCAATTGAAGCATCGTGGATGTGGGCTTCAATTCTCCTAACCCCAACTGCACATAGACTGAGTAGGGTAGAAGATTCACACTCGCCCCTAGATCCAAAAGGGCCCTCTCAATGTGGCTGACTCCTATCGTGCAAGAGATGGTAGGACACCCCGGGTCCTTATACTTGATGGGTATCTTGCACTGAAGGATTGAACTGACCTGCTCGGTCAAAAATGCCTTCTTTGGGACATTCGTCCTCCTCTTGATCGTGACCAAGTCCTTTAAAAACTTGGCATATGATGGCACTTGATGGATGGCATCCAAAACTGGGATATTGATTTGGACTTGCTTGAATACCTCCAGAATTTCCTCATACTTCCCTCCTTTCTTGGGCGCCTGTAATCTCTCGGGGTAGGGCGCTCTAGGTACAAACGACCTAGGAGGGTCTTTCTCAGTAGGTGTGGCTGTAGATGGCTCAGCATCTCTCTTCTCTGTGTTGCCACTCCCTGGCCCTTGCTGCATAGCAGGGCTCTCTTCCACTTGATTGTCCACTTGTCTCCCAGACCTCAGTGTGACAATCGACTTTACTTGTTCCTCCCCGTGCATAGGAGTTGATGAACTCTCAACCATAAATTGTCCTTTTGGGTTTTGCACAGGCTGACTGGGGAACTTTCCTTTCTCTCTCTCACCCAAGTGACTTGCAATTTGCCCTATTTGACTCTCCAGCTTGGCAATTGCTTGGGTGTTTACCATTGTTGCACTCCTCACATCGCTCATATTTTGGCTAGTCGCCTTCATGAATTCCTTAAGGGTATCCTCTAGCGACTGTGAAACTGGCGCTGCTGTTTGAGCGGGTGCATGGTAAGCAGGTGAAGGTGCTGGATGAGCAGAACGACCATGATTAGGAATTTGTGGGGCAAATCCGGGAGGATATTGATTTTGAGCATGATGAGAAGATCCTCCCTGATTCATTGGTTGGTTCTACCTCCATGAAAAATTTGGGTGGTTCCGCCACCCTGGATTGTACGTCTCGGAGTACGATCCATTTGACTGCCTTCGAAAGTCATTGAAAGCATTTACTTGTTCCATAGGATACTCGGCACAAGCCGGCATTGATGGGCAATTCTGTGCTAGATGCATGGGACTAGCACAGATGGAACAGCTTTCAACATTGAATGTGTTGGCAGCATTAATGGATTGGCTCACAGTGAGAGCGTCAATCTTCTTGGTGAGGGCATCTAACTTTATCCTCAAATCAGCGTCCTCTCTGACCTCATAGATGCCTCCCCTCTTAGGAGCACGAATGGACTTATCTCGACAGCTTGAAAAATCCCACTGCTGTGAGTTGTCGGACAACTTGTCCAACGCCATATATGCTTCGTCTCCTGTCAGACTCAAGAATGCCCCCCCATTCATAGACTCGATCATGCTACGGTTGGGTTGAGTCAACCCTTGGTAGAAGAATTGAACGAGTCTCCATTTCTCATATCCATATGGAGGGCATCTGATCAGTAACTCTTTAAAGTGCTCCCAGCTTTCAGAGAACTTCTCATCCTCGTCCTGAGTGAAAGAGCTAATCTCCTTTCGGTACTCATTCACTCTAGACATTGGGAAAAACTTATGATAAAATTTGCTAAGCAGGTTTTCCCAAGATGTAATAGACCCGGATGTGTTGGAGTCCAACCACGCCCTAGCTCTATCGTGAAGGGAGAAAGGGAAGAGTCGAAGATGGACTGACTCCTCAGAGAAGTTCTGGAATTTGAATGTAGCACAAATGTCTTTGAACTTCTTCACATGACTATAAGGATTTTCAAGATCTAAGCCATGGAATGAGGGTAGGAGTTGGATAACATGTGGCTTCAAATCAAAGTGTATGGCATTGGTTGGTGGCAACACTATGCAGGAAGATGAGTTTGTCGCAACGGGTGCGAACAAATCCCTAAGGGATGTAGTGGAGTCCACGTTCCAAGCTCTAGGTTGCTCTACATGTTCAGGATGATTAAAATTTTCTCCCATCTCAACTAGTGCTCTTTTCTGCCTCCTAAGAGTTCTTTCTAAGTCGGGATCTAAATGTGTCAAATCTAAGTTCAAGGATCTCCGACCAAGCATACACTAACAGAAAAATAATGAGATACTAACCAGCAGAAGCAACAGAATAAAGCAAACAAAATTTTTTTTTTATTATTTTTTTATAACTAACTAGTACAAAAATAAAGTCAATTCAAACCAAAAATTTTCACAAATAAAACAATTCCCCGGCAACGGCGCCAAAAACTTGTTGTGAGTTTTAAATTACTCGCAAGCGCATGAGTCGTTTGCAGTATAGTGTTGTGCAAGTGCGAGGTCGAATCCACAGGGAATTGCATTGTGAAAACATAATTTTTAATCTAAACTAACTCTATCTTAACCTAGTTCCGAATTTTGAATGATAATTTGCAAAACAAATTAAAACTAAATTAAATTGATTTAAAATCTAATAGTGAAAAGCACTAAGGTTTCCGAATCCACCCCACCGAAGTTAAGCATACATGTTCTAAAAATATAGCCTATCAAAACATTCAATGAATCCAACTATAAGACAAAAAAAAAAGAATATCCCAACTAAACCAAAAGCACCCAATGTATCCGCTCTTAACAAATCACAAAGGGAATCCAATTTAATCGAAAAGCATTCAATGTATCCATCAGATGAAACACAAAGAAAATCCAACAGACAATTTAAACTCAATCAATTATAAGATTAACTCAAATAATTGACAGAACATTTATACTAAAAATTGTCAGATTTATACAAGCAAATCTGAACTACTACGCCAAACAACGGCGGGGCTTCATCTTCAACCTTAGCTGAAGAGTCTAGCCACTCATAATTATAAAACTATAATAAAAAGTGCTAAACATTTAAACTAAAACAACTGAATATAAAGAAATAAATAAACAACTTTACATGGGAGAAATTCCACTCGCTGACGGGCGGCGCTTCCCCTCGTGGTAGCAATGCCTTCGGGATCCACCAGAATGCTGACGGACGTCCACCAGTAAACACCAAAGTGGCTCAGGAATTGTACATTGGATTATGAAGCCAAATGGTGCTTATATAGGGGAAGACCCGGAGCAAAATAGGTTGCAGATTCGATGTGGGATACAGCCCGTGTGCGCTCGATCGCAGTGTGGTGCGATCGATCGCAAGTACGATCGATCGCATGTCTCGTGCGCACGATCGCATGTGCGCTCGATCGCATGTCTGGTGTGCTCGAGCACAGGTGCGATGCACTGCAAACATTTCGATGTGGGATAGATGACCTTGCGCTCGTTCAAAGGCAGGTGCGCTCGATCGCATATGTCGTGCGATCGAGCGCAATGTCTCCAGAAGCTTCAAATCTCCTGAAATGCTTCATTTTCTCCACAAAGCTGTAAAAACACACAAAACACAAGAAAAACGTAAAATAAAGTAAAATACTACTAACTAAGAGCATAACAAATGTAAGTTAAGGGTCTAAAATATGCAATATTTAAGACTCATCAGGGCACATCGAACCGCATTCAAGATACCAATTGGCATGTCTCCATATCGTATTGTGTACGGAAAAGCTTGCCACCTTCCAATCGAATTAGAGCATAGAGCTTATTGGGCTATCAAACAGCTAAACTTTAATCTTTTGAAGGCTGGCTCCCAAAGGAAGCTCCAAATTAATGAATTAGAGGAGCTGCGAAATGATGCATATGAGTGTGCATGGTCATACAAAGCACAAATGAAGAAAACTCATGACCAAAACATTTTGAGACGAGCTTTTGAGCCGGGTCAAAAAGTTCTTCTTTACAACTCACGCCTGCATCTTTTCCCAGGCAAGCTCAAGTCTCGATGGACTGGCCCCTTTATTATTCGGTCAGTTTTTCCTCATGGGGCCATCGAGATTGAGGATCCAAAGAATGGTAGCACTTTCAAGGTAAATGGACAGAGGCTAAAACCATTCTTGGAGTTGAGGAGTCTGGACATTGAGACAATATTGTTGACAGATCCTATTTACTCTGATTGAGGGTCATCTACTAAGGAGAGTCTGCCTGAAGACTTTAAACTTAGCGCTCATGGGAGGCACCCCACAGCTTATCCTTTTTGTTTATTTATTATTTTACATTTTTATGATTAATGTTTGTTTCCAGTATTTTTTTTCCAGTCTTTATTTTTCAGGGACAACACGTACTTCATATCAAGTTTGGGGGTATGCTATGAGCCATACCAGTCCAGATAGTTCTCCATATCCCAAGTCAACTCTTTCCATATTATTCACATATTGGGGTCAATGTGTAATTTAAGTTTAGGGGTATGGGAGACATATTACACACACTTTGTCCTAATTTGTTGTTGTTTTTTTTAATGCATGCTCATGTTATTTTGAAATTTTGGTTGATCTAAACAATTTCTGTGATGTTATTCATTGGTGAGCTTAAATTTTGGAACACATGTTCTGTTGATAAAGTTTTAAAATTTAGTTACTTACTTGAGGCATTTGAGAATTCACATGTTTGATCTCTAATCTAACACGAGCACATTAGTATGCATTATGTGAGGTATGACATGTGATTTTAATGTGTACGTTTCTATCTTAACTGAAACGGGATGACTTGTTGGATTAACACTTTGGCATCTATAAAAAAAAATTGAAATAAACTTTCCACTGAGTAACTGGACCTCTTGCCTTAGTAAGCAGTGAGTGTTCACGTCAAAAGATTGGAATTTTGTTTAATAATATTAAGGCCAGTTTAATTTCGTAGCCTTTTTTACTCGAATTAGTAAGTCTTAAGGGGTGTCTGTACACCTAATGCCCTAAAACCATCTAGTTTGGGAGTCATTGACTCAACACTCACTACATGGGTCAATTAGAAAGCTTAAGGAAACTAAACATAACAGAGCCTTACAAAAAAAGAGAAGAAAATAAAAACTATGCCATTTTCGTTCATTTTGATGGGAAATGCGGTGAATCTTGAGACATAGAGACCTTACACATTGGACTCATTCGGAAGCCTCATTTTTATTTGCTAATTCACTTCACACTGAGTCAGACTTATGATGCATTAGCCTGCCTTTTGTAAGTAATTAGATTTTAACATTTCTATTCATTGCGAAGATGGGTTTATCTTTTTAAGCTTGTTCATGAATCATTATCATGGTGGTGTGTGCTCCTAAAATCTTTGGATACCATAAGTTATGAACTTATCTTTATATTCTTTTTTTTCATTTAGTTTTTAGTTTCGTATTGCTATGGGACTAGCAATATGTAAGTTTGAGGGTATTTGATGAGTGTTAAATATTACATGTTTTAGCCCCTTAGTTTACATTTGTTGAGTTCTTAGTTATGTTATTTCGTGCTATTTTATCTATTTTCTGTGTTTTTATAGGTTTTGGAATAAAATGAAGCAATGTGGAAACTTCAGGGCTTAAAGAGCAAAAACTGAGAATGCCTAGTGCGATCGAACGCACAGCACATGCGATCGTGCGCACAAGGCATGAGATCAATCGCACCTACGCTCGATCGCAAGTGACTCACACATCCCACACTGGAGAGGAAACAACAGTAGTATCATATATATTGCAGCGCATTGTGATGCGCTCGAGCGCAAAAGGGTTGCGATCGATCGCAAGTGACTCGCACATCCCACATCGGATAGGAAGCACTTACAGGGTGCCAGACACATTGCATCGCACCATGCTACGATCGATCGCAAAGGACCAGTATCCCACATCGAATTTACTGCTCATTGTACTCTGGGAATTCCATTATATAAACACTACCTCACTTCATTATTCAGTGTGCAGTCTGGTGGATTTCTACTAGCATTCTAGTAGATCTCCTAAGGGCTTTTGCCACTACCTGGGGAAGTGCTGCCCAACAGCGTGTGGAATTTCTCCCAATGTACAGTCAGTTTTAATTCTTTTCAAGTTTTTAATGATCAGCACTTTTTATTGTGAAATTTAGTTTCATGATCATGAGTGGCTAAAATCTTTAGCTAAGGTTGAAGATGAAGTCTCGCCATTGTTTAGCATTATATTTTCATATATGTTCATACAATTCTGATATGTTTAGTTTAAATGTTCTATTTCAATTGTTTGAGTAAATTCTTATGATTGATAGTTTTTAATTGTTCTGTTGGATATTCTACGTGATTCATCCGATGGATGCATCGAATCCTTTTCGATTAAATTAGATTTCCTTTGTGATTTGTTAAAAGTGGATTCATTGGATGCTTTTGGTTTAATTGAGATATTCGTTGTTTTTTGTTTAAGTTGGATTCATGGAAAGTTTTGATAGATTATTTTTATATAGAACATGAAGATATATGCTTTACTTTGGTTGGGTGGATTCATAAGCCTTAGTGTTTTCATTATTAGTTATTAAATCAGTTTAGTTTGGTTTATATTTGTTTTGCAAAAATATATTTCACATTTCAGAACTAGGTTAAAATAAGGTTAGTTTAGATAAAAAGCTATTTTCACAACGCACTCCCTGTGGATTCGACCTCACACTTGCACAACACTATATTGCAAACGATTCGTGTGCTTGCGAGTAATTTAAAACTCACAACAATCACTTAGGGTTGAAGAGAAAAAATCGTGTAGCTCGAGGTTTCAACCCAAGAGGGGGGGTGAATTGGGTTTTTAAAAAACTTTTGCGGAATTTATACAAGTTTATAAAAACTGATAAGCAACAAATAATTGATACAAGTAGAAAGCTGTAAATAAAGAGTTTAAGGAAAGAGGATGCAAACACAGTTATAGTGGTT
Organism: Bretschneidera sinensis; assembly: GCA_023935145.1. Classification (NCBI taxonomy): domain Eukaryota; kingdom Viridiplantae; phylum Streptophyta; class Magnoliopsida; order Brassicales; family Akaniaceae; genus Bretschneidera; species Bretschneidera sinensis. The sequence goes on from CM043699.1 coordinate 34,570,004, forward strand.
CGGCAATATCGGATTCGTTCCGACCCTACGTCCACTCTCTTCAAGGAACTCCTTGAAGTAATCCACTAAGAAAACTTAGTCGCACAACTTAGCCGGGTGTTGCACAAACCGTACACAAGCAATTTACAGGAATTGCTTAAACCGAAAAATCCCCTTCCTTTCGGAAGTTTCCCCTTCCTCTCGGAAGTAATCCCTTTACAAAGATGGTGTAAAGTAAAAGGTAGAGAGACAACAAATGAAAGCTTATTACAACAGAAATGTCTCTCTTTCAAAGTAAAGCTTGAAGAAATGGCTCAATAAGATTATTTCAAAGCTTTTTGTGTTTCAAGAGTATAAAAACTTGATTATATGAGATCAACTCTTTTTGAATATGTGCTGCTTGTTATTGAATGCTTTGCTGAGAGGGTTTATATAGCAATCAATTAATATGGCCGTTTTGGACTTTAATTTGAAAAAGATTTACTTTAAAACGTTCAGATTTGGAGTCCAACGGTCATATTTTTGAACTACCAGTCGACTGGGTCGAGATACCAGTCGACTGGGTTCACTTGAAAAATATACGTTTTCAGACCTTCTAGGTATCCAGTCGACTGGTATATATCATCCAGTCGACTGGGGACTTTCTGTCCATTGTGCCAGTCGACTGGGTTGATTCATCCAGTCGACTGGGAAATTACTGGTCAAAGTACCAGTCGACTGGGTTAATTCATCCAGTCGACTGGGTACCTTCTGACCCATATACCAGTCGACTGGTATATGTACCCAGTCGACTGGGTTGTCTTCCAACCCAGTTTTTCTTCTGTTTTTCATTAAAAACATTTTAAAATTAATGGTTTTAGAAAAACCATTTGTGTTTGAGCCATTAAACAAGCTAATACAATGTATGAGTGAGACTTACATTGGTTCTAAACCTTAAGACCTATACTAGATCTTCAGTCTTCACTTGATACTTGATTTGGTTCGAGTTTTTGCACTTTGTTCCTTGGTTGAATGTGTTTGATCCTTAATACAACTTAGTTTAAACATGTTAGTTAAATAACAGTTGTGTTTTGCCATCATTAAAATACGGGCGAGGGTCAACAATCTCCCCCTTTTTGATGATGACAAAACTAATAATGTAAAAACAGTTTTAAAAACTAAGTGTTAAGATTTTACAAAAATTTGGACAGAGTCTCCTCTGTTTTTCGAGAAAAACCACCCTGTAAACAAGCAAACACAATTTATATTTCTTTCAACCAATCCAGAATTAAACTCAACCAATCAATAAACATTTTTACACAGATATGGAGCAATGCTCCCCCTAAATCTATGCATTGGTTGCGTTTTTACTTAGATTTTCTCGTTACTTAGATTTTCTCGTTTTTCTCATTTTTCTCCCCCGTTTTGACAACAGCAACCAAAGGGGGCAGAACAATTAACAAATAAGCTATGAGACAAACAGATATTTAAAAACAGTTCTAACATATCACAAATAGCTTAAATAAATGCAAGAAATATGGCTTATAGTATTACATCATCATAGAAAAAGTCAATACAAGTAGAGTCTTATAGAGCCATAACTAAAAAAAACAAACATGAGATGTCCGTGCTAAGTGACAAATACTGGAAAAGTGCTAAGAACTGATTAAATGAATGAGACTCATGGTGCGGGAGAGTCCGAGCTGTCACGAAGAAGTTCCCTAATCTCAGCTAGGGAACCCTCGGTGTGCTCTCGATGTAACTCGAAGTCATCCCGTAGGTGGTCTATGGAGGAGCTCAGCCTCTGATAATCGGACTGCATGGACTGAAAACCAGACTCCATCGTCATCTGAAGACTCGCGATAGCTCGTAGGATGTCACCATATCCAGTCTGACCAGTACTCGAGTCACCAATGGGAGGTGCTCGGGTATCTGTCTCCATCTCAGCAGCCGTATCAGCATCCTCATCACTGTCACTCGCATCCTCTCGAATCCTTAGGCGTTTTCCAGCCTTAGGATAGAGAAACCCTTCACGAACAGTACATCCCATCTTCTTTAGAGATGAGATGTTGATGATATCCGTCAATCCGATATCCTGAGCCTCGGAGGCAGGCAAAGGTACCCGGAAGTGCTGGAGGATGAGTGTAATGAGCATCCCATAAGGAAGACACCCGGAGTCGTTTGCTTCACCGTTTATCATGTTGGCGAGCAGCAGAGGATATATATTGAAGTGGTGCCCAGATTTTAGGCACCAAATCAATACCGTATCTATTTTAGATAGATACCCTTGACTCCCGAGTCTCGGGTGGATGGTCCAACTGACAATCAATTGAAACATTTTTGAGTCGAGGGGCAAGTCACTACATGTGTGAAATGTAGTGGGTTTGTACACATAGTTAGGGTCGCCCCTGACTATCCGACAGGCCTCCTCAACTTCAAAGTTGTCTGGCCATCCATCCAGACTCCATTGAACCCCCCTTATAGGGATTCTCAGAATGCTCATCAAGAGGTCAGTGTTGACCTCAAACTCCACACCGCTAACTCTGGTTCTGAATCTCAGAGCCAGAGGACTGGGTTTCACCAAGTTAGCATAGAACTGGTGAATCAGTCGCGGGTAATATTTTTCATGAATACTGACCAGTGGGGTCAGATTTATTGCCTCAAAGGCTGGTAGAATATCGAAATTACCATGACGAATGGAGTCGAAATCAACGACTCTACCCGTCATGATTTTCTTGTGACGGATTATAGAGTTATACCTCTTATGAGCAGCTGGGCTGAAAAACAGAGCCTGCTCCAACTCTGTTCTGGGCTCCTTGCTGGATGACCCTGCTACTCCCTTCCCTTTTGATTCTGAAGCCGAAGGTTTTGAAGACCTAGGCTTTTTGGGCGCATTAGGTCCACTTGTTGTGAGTTTTATACGGATTTTGTCACTCATTTTCGAGAAATTTGAAGTTTTTGGAAAAAGGAAATTTGGTAAAAATGAGAGATTTTAACCGTAGAAAGTTAAAAATCTCTTTAGGAATGAGTAGATCAGTGTGTTTAGAAGGGATTTGGATGGTTTTTAGATCAAAAAGATGAATTTTTCTAGAGAGAGAAAGCTTGGGCTCTTTGAAAATGGCGTAAAGAGGGCGAAAATGAACAGTCCCTTTTATAGAATCGCGATACCAGTCGACTGGGTAAACTTACCAGTCGACTGGGCCCCTTTGAAAAGATGAACAGTTCTCTTACCAGTCGACTGGGTAAACGTACCAGTCGACTGGATTAACTGACAGTGAGATACCAGTCTACTGGGCTATCGTTACCAGTCGACTGGAGGTTCATAAAAATGAAAAAAATTTGGCTCCCAGCAGGATTTGATCTTATAGACGACTGGAGAAGACTTACCAGTCGTCTGGAGTTTTTGGCAGAGAGTTACCAGTCGACTGGGTTAAAATTACCAGTCGACTGGACAATCAGGCAGTGACTTACCAGTCGACTGGAGCACATTTACCAGTCGACTGGACCATTAGTAAAATTTCCAGTCTTGAATTTATAGCACGAATTTGTTTATCTATGACATTTTTGAGTGAAGGGAATAATTAAACATGGATTAATACTCTATCACTCAATGTCAAACATGCAAATGATGAAATGTGAGATGCAATCAAACATTCAATTTATCAAAATCAAGCAATCCCATCAACTTTCTTATTTTGCAAAAACTAGCTTCACTTAAGGGTTTTGTAAGAATATCAGCTATTTGATCTTCTGAAGGTATAAATTCTAATCTTATATCACCTTTTTGAGCATGGTCTCTTAAGAAATGATGTCTAATCTCTATATGCTTGGTTCTAGAGTGCTGAATAGGATTTTTGGTTAGGTTGATGGCACTAGTATTATCACAAAATATAGGAATATTTTTGAGACTCATGCCATAGTCTTCTAGTTGTTGTTTCATCCATAGTACTTGGGCACAACAACTGCCAGCTGCTACATATTCCGCCTCAGCGGTTGATAGTGCAACTGAATTCTGTTTCTTGGAGAACCAAGAAGTTAACATAGCACCTAAGAATTGGCATGTTCCACTTGTGCTTTTTCTATCTAACCTACATCCAGCAAAATCAGCATCCGAATATCCTACTAGCTCAAAAGATGATTCTCTAGAATACCATAATCCTATGGTCTGGGTCCCTTGTAGATATCTAAGGATTCTTTTTACTGCAACTACATGTGATTCCTTAGGATTAGATTGAAATCTAGCGCACATGCATACACTGAACATTATATCAGGTCTACTTGCAGTCAAGTACAGTAAAGCACCTATCATGCTTCTATAATATTTAGAATCTGCATTTTTACCTCCTTCATCAAGATCAAGTTTGGTGGTTGTGCTCATAGGTGTTCCAATTGGTTTTGAGCTTTCCATCCCGAACCTCTTTAGTAGATCTTTGACGTACTTTTGTTGATTGATGAAGATACCTCCTTTTAGTTGCTTGATTTGCAGTCCAAGGAAGTAGGTAAGTTCTCCCATCATGCTCATTTCAAATTCACCTTGCATGCACTTTGCAAACTCTTGACACATAGATTCATTAGTAGCACCAAATATAATATCATCAACATATATTTGAACTATCAAAGTGTCATTTTTGTGAGTTTTTGTGAAGAGAGTTGTATCTATTTTTCCTCTTACAAAATCATTATCAATCAAAAATTTGCTTAGTCTTTCGTACCATGCCCTTGGAGCTTGCTTCAGCCCATATAAAGCCTTAGAAAGCTTGTAGACATGATTTGGAAGACTAGGGTTTTCAAAACCAAGAGGTTGTTCAACATAAACCTCTTCTTCTATAAAGCCATTTAAAAAGGCACTTTTCACATTCATTTGAAATAGCTTGAATTTATTAAAGCATGCAAAGGCTAATAACATTCGAATAGCTTCTAATCTAGCTACGGGAGCATAGGTTTCATCAAAATCTATTCCTTCCTCTTGGTTATATCCCTTAGCAACTAGTCTAGCCTTATTTCTAGTTACTATACCATTTTCATCCATTTTATTTCTATATACCCATTTAGTTCCAATAATTGAATGATCTTTAGGTCTTGGAACTAGTTCCCAAACATTGTTTCTCTCAAATTGATTTATCTCTTCCTGCATTGCAATTATCCAATCATTATCTTTTTCAGCTTCTATAAATGTCTTAGGTTCTACTTGAGACAAATAAGCTACAAAATTACAAATATTTCTAATGGAAGAGCGAGTTCTTACCCCTTGTGAAGGATCACCAATTACTTGATCAATTGGATGATGATTTACATACCTCCAATCCTTGGGTAGATTTTCCTCTTGTTGACTTGAGGATGGTTGGTCCAAATTTGGAGTTGCCATCCCTTCATTTGTTTGAGAAGAACTCACTTTTGGGTCAACAATGGGAGTAGAAGTTTCCATTCTTGGAATAAAATCTGCATCATCTTTAAAGGAAACTTCTCCACTACTCATTGGGTTAGATTCATCAATAGTTACATGCACAGATTCTTCTACTACTAGAGTTCTCTTATTGAAAACTCTATAAGCCTTACTAGTAGTAGAATATCCTAAAAATATCCCTTCATCGGTCTTGGAATCAAATTTACCCAAGTTAGTTTTATTGTTATTTAAGATGAAGCACTTACTACCAAAGGCACGAAAATAGGAAATATTTTGCTTTCTCCCTTTCCATAGTTCATAAGGAGTTTTATCAAGCAGGGGCCTTATCAAAATTCTATTTAAAATATAGCAAGAAGTATTCACGGCTTCAGCCCAAAAATATTTTGGTAAATTATTTTCACAAAGCATTGTTCTTGAAAATTCTTCTAGAACTCTATTTTTCCTCTCAACAACTCCATTTTGTTGAGGAGTTCTAGGAGCTGAAAAGTTGTGATTAATTCCATTTTCATCACAAAATTTTGAAAAGCTTTGATTTTCAAATTCTTTGCCATGATCACTTCTTATGCTTGAAATACAAATTCCTTTTTCATTTTGTACCTTTTTGCAAAACTTTTCAAATCCTTTGAAAGCTTCATCCTTATAAGCAATAAAAATAACAAAGGTATATCTTGAATAGTCATCAACAATAACAAGAGCATATTGATGGCCACCTAGACTAATGGTACTAATTGGACCAAATAAGTCCATATGCAAAAGTTCCAAAGGTCTAGTAGTTGAGACAACATTTTTTGCTTTGAAAGATATCCTTGATTGTTTTCCCATTTGACAAGCATTGCAAATTTTGTTTTTCTCAAAATTGATTTTAGGAAGACCAATAACTAAATCTTTTCTTGAAACAATTTTTAGCAAGTTCATATTTACATAACCAAGCCTTCTATGCCATAGCCATTGATTTTCACTAAAAGCAGGAAAACATTTTTCATTATTGGAATGTAAGGATTTCAAATCAACTATATAGACATTTTCATGTCTATGGCCAATGAATTTGATCTTGTTGCTCTTGATGTCTATAACTAGACAATGAGAGGTTTCAAATGTGACTTTATATCCTTTGTCACATAATTGACTAATGCTAAGTAAATTTGGCTTTAAGCCTTGTACTAGCAATACATTATCTAAAGTTGAGAAATCATTACCGACTTTTCCATGCCCGATGATCTTTATTTTAGTATTGTCTCCAATGGTCACAAGTCCACCATCTCTTAGAGTTAGCTCCTTGAATACGCTTTTATCACCGGTCATATGCTTCGAGCAACCGCTATCAAGGTACCAACAGTTACCTTTCTCCTTGGTATGAAGGCAAATCTACATCACACAAGGATATACGATAGCATTTTTAGGTACCCAAAATTTCTTGGGTCCTTTGGGGTTAGTCCTTGAAAATACGGTTCCTTTTGGGACCCATACTTTCTTAACAATATATGGTGCTCTATGAACATGTTGATGATGCACATACCTAGCATTATAGTCATAGTAATTTCTAGGAAATTTTACATGTGCATTCCTATAATCCTTAGGATGATAGTTCCTAGGATACATGATTCTACGGTAAGGGGTATGAAAATGCATGTCATTTCCAGAAAATGAACGATGATGCATTCTAGGATACATGCTAGCATATGTATGCAAGTTATTTCTAGAATAGCCATGATGGTGATTCCTAGGATGAGCAGAATGCATTCTTTGATTATACACATTGTTCCTAGAATGAGCATGATGATTATTTCTAGGATGTGTATGAGCATTTCTAGAATGAGCATACAAATAAGCATGAGTATTTTTAGGATGCTTCAATTTAGTATGATCATTTAAGTTTCTAGAGTTCCTCGGATTTATTAAGGGAGTGCTTTTAACAAGGTTAGGAGCTTTCGAAGTAGAAGCTCCATCTACACAAGAGGCTTTCATGAATAAGCTCTCTTTTGTTTTTTGTTTTCCCAATGGAGAATATCCTACACCAGATTTTCCTCCACTTAATCTTTGGGAAGAAAGCACTTCATCAAGTTTTTCTTTACCAAGCATAAGTCTAGATACAGTGCTGTTTAATTCAGAAATTTTATTTTTCAAATTCTCATTTTCATCTTTAAGAAAATCTTGAGACGAATTATACAGTAAAGATGATAATTTTTCTTTTTCTTCTCTAAGAACTATCATTTCCTTAGAAAGAGATGATACTTCTTTCTTAAGAACAGAATTTCTAGAATCAAATTTCTTTAATTCTTCATGCATTTCATTTATGACTTCTAGTAATTCTTCACTACTAGTAACAATATTATTTTTTGAAGAGGGAGAAGATGTTACCTCACTTTCATCATCGATTGCCATTAAACAGAGGTTGGCAATCTCTTCGTATCCAATTTCTTTGTCTGATGACTCATCTTCTTCGTCATCGCTCCAGGTAGTTGCTACCATAGCTTTCTTCTTGAAGCCCTTGTATGGTTTGCTTGAAACTGGACAGTCAGCTTTTATATGTCCTGGCTTCTTGCAGCCATAGCACATAAGTGGTTCCCTTTTTGAGGTGGGATCCTTTGAGTAAGGTTTCTTGCTTTTCTTCAAGAACCTACGGAATCGTCTGGTGATAAAAGCCATTTCACCATCCTCTTCACTGCTCTCTGCTTCTTGTTCTAATTCCTTTTCTTTGTTGCTCGTAGAAGCTTTGAGAGCAATTTGCTTCTTCTTCTTCTCATCATCATTGACGATGGGAGTCATTTCTTCCATCTCGTATGTCAATAATGACCCAAGCAGCGTCTCAACATCAAGCTTGTCAAGATTTTTGGCCTCTTGAATGGCTGTCCTCTTTGGTTTCCATTCTGGAGGTAGAGATCTTAAGATTTTTCTGGTTAGTTCAACTTCCTCAATATTCTTGCCAAGCAATTTTAAACTATTTATAATAGTAGTAAATCGTGAGTGCATTTCAGAAATGGTTTCATTAGGAGACATCTTAAAAGATTCATATTCAGAAATTAGCATGTAAATTTTAGACTTTTTTACTTCACTTGTTCCTTCATATGTGACTTGCAATTTGTCCCATATTTCTTTAGCAGAAACGCATGCAGATATTTTGTTATATTCAGAAATATCTAAAGCACAATGTAGCATGCTTGTTGCTCTGCTATTGAGAGACATTGTTCTACAATCCTCGTCAGTAAACTCAGTTTTGAGTTTAGGCATTGTATGAAGAGTCTCTCCAATAACTATTTCTTTTGAGGGAATTTTAGGTCCCTCTTCTATAATTCTCCATAGATTGTAATCTTGTCCTTCGACGAAGATTTTCATTCTATTTTTCCAGTAGTTATAATTTGATCCATTGAACAATGGAGGTCTAGTATAAGAGTGTCCCTCAGAGTAGCTATTTGCTGCCATTGGATCAACTCTAGGAATTTAAGCCTTATAAAGAGAACGAGGCTCTGATACCAATTGTAGCTCGAGGTTTCAACCCAAGAGGGGGGGTGAATTGGGTTTTTAAAAAACTTTTGCGGAATTTATACAAGTTTATAAAAACTGATAAGCAACAAATAATTGATACAAGTAGAAAGCTGTAAATAAAGAGTTTAAGGAAAGAGGATGCAAACACAGTTATAGTGGTTCGGCAATATCGGATTCGTTCCGACCCTACGTCCACTCTCTTCAAGGAACTCCTTGAAGTAATCCACTAAGAAAACTTAGTCGCACAACTTAGCCGGGTGTTGCACAAACCGTACACAAGCAATTTACAGGAATTGCTTAAACCGAAAAATCCCCTTCCTTTCGGAAGTTTCCCCTTCCTCTCGGAAGTAATCCCTTTACAAAGATGGTGTAAAGTAAAAGGTAGAGAGACAACAAATGAAAGCTTATTACAACAGAAATGTCTCTCTTTCAAAGTAAAGCTTGAAGAAATGGCTCAATAAGATTATTTCAAAGCTTTTTGTGTTTCAAGAGTATAAAAACTTGATTATATGAGATCAACTCTTTTTGAATATGTGCTGCTTGTTATTGAATGCTTTGCTGAGAGGGTTTATATAGCAATCAATTAATATGGCCGTTTTGGACTTTAATTTGAAAAAGATTTACTTTAAAACGTTCAGATTTGGAGTCCAACGGTCATATTTTTGAACTACCAGTCGACTGGGTCGAGATACCAGTCGATTGGGTTCACTTGAAAAATATACGTTTTCAGACCTTCTGGGTATCCAGTCGACTGGTATATATCATCCAGTCGACTGGGGACTTTCTGTCCATTGTGCCAGTCGACTGGGTTGATTCATCCAGTCGACTGGGAAATTACTGGTCAAAGTACCAGTCGACTGGGTTAATTCATCCAGTCGACTGGGTACCTTCTGACCCATATACCAGTCGACTGGTATATGTACCCAGTCGACTGGGTTGTCTTCCAACCCAGTTTTTCTTCTGTTTTTCATTAAAAACATTTTAAAATTAATGGTTTTAGAAAAACCATTTGTGTTTGAGCCATTAAACAAGCTAATACAATGTATGAGTGAGACTTACATTGGTTCTAAACCTTAAGACCTATACTAGATCTTCAGTCTTCACTTGATACTTGATTTGGTTCGAGTTTTTGCACTTTGTTCCTTGGTTGAATGTGTTTGATCCTTAATACAACTTAGTTTAAACATGTTAGTTAAATAACAGTTGTGTTTTGCCATCATTAAAATACGGGCGAGGGTCAACAAATCGTAAGGCTGGAAACTTAAGGGAGGCTACCACACTCTCCCCTATGGCCAACTAATCCCCAAGCAAGCCAAAGGGATGAATCCCTAGGTGTAGTTGTTATAATTTTCCTTTCTTAATTCAGTTGTAATTTGGATTTATTGCCAAATTTTTTTTATGATTTATTCTTTGCTTAAACAAATAGAATTAAGGTTCACGTGACAGCTACACTGTATATTATTCTTATTTTAGATTTTCTTAACCCGGTGATTGCATGCTTCCTCTCCATATAAGTTTAGTCAAGCTCTTCTTATGTCAAGTTGTTTGGATGTGATTAAGTCCGGTAGATTTATCTTTTAGGTTTGTCCATTACTGCGATATTGTCATAGAGATATATTGTCGTTTCTTGATAAACCTATAGGATAGGTCGTGTGTGCTTGAATCGAAAGTAAAGAGTACTTCATAAGCAATTACATCAGGGTTTATATATGTGCTGTGATTGAATATTTGCTGATTGTTTGTTTAGGGTGTGAAACTTGCAATGAGATAAAAACAACTAAATCAAGTTAGGAATAGGGCAACGAACCTAGGAAGGATTCCCAGATCCTTGTTGTTTCCTTATTATATTTTACATTCTATTTTACACAATTACTTCATTACCAAAAGTTCATATTTTCTCATTTGAGTCTTTATCGTTTGTGTTATGGTTCACGCCTTCTTTTGTAGTTAACTTGTTTCCCTGTGGAATCGACACCTCGAAGCTATGCTACAACAACCGCGTTATGTTTTGGGCAAAATCAAATTTTGTTGCTGTTCTATCACGCTTAAATACAAAGAAGATTGTCAACTCTAAGACGAGGCGGTACTATCATTCCTTTCTTTAAGTTTTTAATTTTTTTTCTGATTTTTTTATTTTGTTCTGTTTTTATTACTTTTTAAACTCAGTTGGTGTTCGCTTAGACCGAGAGATTCACGAGGTAGGTTCATTAAGTGACCCGAATTAGAGATACTCTTTCCTTCCACGTCCGTTAGTGAAGCCTCACCTAGATCAAACCCTAGTGTACACTCAACCGAGAATTTAGAAAATTTTGTTAACATGGCTGAAAATTCTAATGAGAATGTTACTAGGACACTTAAAGATTATATGCACCCTAGTCGAACGGTCACACCATCTTGTATCATGTTCCCCGCGAATGTTCAACAACTTGATTTTAAGCTGGGCATGATCCAATTAGTACCAACCTTCCATGGGTTTGAGAATGAAAACCCCTAGATCCATATTAAGGAATTTGAGGAAGTAGTAGCAACCTTTCAAAGTAGAGCTGATATGTTAGACACCGTCAAACTTAGGTTTTTTCCTTTTTCACTTAAGGAAAAAGCCAATGATTGGCTGTACTCATTAAGGCCTAGGTCTATAGGTAGTTGGGATGAGATGGCCCGAGTTTTCTTCCAAAAATACTTCCCAACCCATAAGACTAACAACCTCAAGAGACAAATCTCAAACTTTGCACAAAAAGAGAGTGAAACCTTATATCAAGTTTGAGAACGTTTCAAGGATCTTTTAAATTCTTGTCCACACCATGAGTATGAGAGTTGGTGGGTAGTTAGCTACTTCTATGATGGGATTCTAAGTAGGGAAAGGCAGTTCATAGAAATGATGTGCAATGGAGATTTTCTTCAAAAAGATCCCCACCAAGCCATAGATTTCCTAGATGACCTATCAGAAAAATCTCACACTTGGATAGGACCAAATACCATAGAAAGCACTAGGAGAAATAAACCCATTGGGATTTATCAACTTAAGGAAGAGGACAGCCTTAAAGCCCATTTAGAGGCCCTAACTAAGGAAATTGAAGCCTTAAAAACCAGAAATGCTAGGGCCCCTAAACCGGTTGCTAGGGTAGAGTCCTATGAGCCTTGTTTCATGTGTAATGGGGTAGATCATTTACCTAGGGATTGTCCAACTTATTTTGAGATGAAGAGAGAGTGTAATGCTTTAGGTATACCCTTTAGAAAACCAAAGTCACCCTACTTTAACACCTATAATCCCGGTTGGAAGAATCACCCTAATTTTAGTTGGAAATCCGATATGCAACATCCTGCCCAATCTAGTACCCAATGGAAACCGAAAACAACCTCATTTAATGCACCTCAACATTCTTTACCTTTGGAAGATATGTTTAAATAATTTATGCTGGTACATGCCAAGAGTGTGGAAGAGCAGGGCAAAATAAATCAATGGTTGTTAGAGGAGCAACAAGCGATCAAAGAGGAACAAAAGTTAATAAAAAGTCAACTCACCAAGTTGACTAGCTTCTTTACGATTCAAGACTAAAGTCATTTTCCTTCACAACCACAACCTAATCCAAAGGGATAGCATATAGCACAAACCTCCAATCCTGAAAATCAACAAGTTAGGGAGGTTAATGCCATAATCACTCGCAGTGGTAAGGAAATTGATGGGCCCACTCTACCATCAAACTTGAGCAACAAGGATAAAGCCCCCAAGGAACAAGATACTCACGATGATTATTCTCCACTGGTACCTTACCCTCAAGCACTCCTCAAACCTAAGGAGATAAATACAGCATTAAAAGGTGAGGTTCTTGAACAACTTCGGCATGTTAAAATTAACCTCTCTCTTCTTCATGTTATAAAACAGATCCCCAATTATGCGAAAATCATCAAGAATCTATGCACACTTAAGAGGAGGCACAATGTGAAGAAGATGACATTCTTAATGGAGCAAGCGAGTGCAGTAATTGACGGCAAGACACCGCCCAAATAAAAAGATCTGGGCTGTCCAATGGTGGCTTGCCAAATTAGAAATAAATCTTGTAGCCAAACATTGCTGGATTTGGGAGCTAGTGTGAACCTCATGCCATACTCCATATACTTGCAGCTTGGTTTAGGTGAGATTAAACCAACCCCATGGTACTTCAATTAGCGGATAGATCAGTAAGAAAACCAAGAGGTATTGTAGAAGATGTTTTGTTGCAAATTGATAATTTCTACTATCTTGTTGATTTTTTGGTTTTAGATACTGTTTCTACTGTAAACACGGAGTCAAAAATTCCTTTGATACTTGAAAGACCATTCTTTGCCACCGCCAATGCCCTCATTAATTGTAGGAATGGCCTATTGACATTATCATTTGGAAATAGGACTCTAGAGGTAAATGTTTTTCGAGTCTCATGGCAGCCACATGAAGAGGATTAATACATCAAAGATAATTCTAACTCTTCGGAATTCATTCCTAATAATGTTGAATTCAATGATTCTTCAGTTTATCCCCATATCGTTAATGTTGTTGATGTTTTTGATAAGCCACAGGAATTTATTAAGAAATCTTGGCAACCATGCTTTGAGGAGTTGCTTGAGAGAAGTCACATGGATGCGAGAATCAAATACCCTACTGCTGATAGTAAATGGGCATCACCAAAAAAACTTGAGCCACATGTGGTGGACTTTAAGTATTCCTTGCGAAAAGACTAGCATTGAGGCCATTGAGTTGGAGCCTCATCTTCAGCACCACAATGAGGCCGGCAGTGAAAGTGGTGTAGCGTCTGGCTAAAGACGTAAAACTTAGCGCTCATGGGAGGCAACCCACAACATATCCTTTTATTTTTTTTTTGTTTTTCATATTCATTTTTCTTGTTTATTATTATTATTTTGCTGTTTTCCAGTTTTCCAGTTTTACTTTCGTATTTCTTTTTTAGGGACAAATATATGAAGCAGTTCAAATGGTGGTGCACAATTTTCAGCTTCTGTGCACTTTTGGCTGTAGAGGGAGTTTCCTTAACTTTTGCTTTCACATTGAGGAAAATGCTTATTTTAAGTTAAGGGTGGAGGAAAGGAGGAAACATATTCCTGTTTTTCATATTTTTCTTTGAACTGCTTGGTGTTTTTTTCCTTTTTGTTTGTTTTTAGCACGCTTTGTGTTAGTGTTAGAGTTGATTCATATGTCAATGATATGAGCCTAATTGAGATAGCATATACCGTTTAGAAGTAGTTAAATCTTGCTTTGGTTCGAGAATAATTTAAGTATCAATCTCTTATAAAGAAAGAAGAAAAGAAAAGAAAAGTGGTGACTTATTGAGAGATATGGTCTTATAAAAAATGGTTGAAAGAGTTGGGTATTAAAGTAAGGTTATCCAGTGCTTAAAAGTGGTTGTGTTTAAAGCTAAGAGATTGAGTTGTTTTACTTGTGAATCTTTTCCATTCTTTCTTAATCTTTACCTTAGCCTAACATTACAAGCTTATTAAAAGACCTATTGATCCAAGGTGGTGTAATTTTTCTACAGTAGTGGAGAGTGATTTGAAAAATAAGCCTATGGAGCTTGTTTATGTGATTGAGGTCACACAATTTGTTATGCTTTTAGAGACCAAGAGTTGTATTCATAAATGTTGTGCATAAAATCATCTGGGTGTTCGAGCTAATGGATTATGGTAAGATGGATGTTAAAGGTCGATAACAATTTTAAATTTGATGTTTAGATTACTTTTGGACTTAAGTGAAATTTAATGATTCTATATGCCGTGTGTTATGTGCGATTTTTGAGACAAAAGTGAATTACTCTTGGTTTAACACAAACATTGCTTTAATTTGTTTTGATTCCCACTGTAGAATTAATCTCTTGTTTTCGCTTGAATTGCTAGGGACTAGCAATAAGCTAGTTGGGGGTTACAATACTTAATTGTTAGCATTTTATGGTTGATCTAGGTTTGAATTGCACTCTTATACCTTAACAACTCTAAAGTGTCATTCTTGGATCATTGATCTATTTGGATGCATTTTCAAGTACTTTAAGTTCAAAAGAGATGGAAAAGCTATCATTGCTTGAACCACAATGACTCGATGAACACCAGAGTGAAGGTTCACAAGCACTTGGAAAGGAGTTTCACTAAATTGCCAGAATTGCCCATACAGATCAATCATTTTTGCAAATTAAACTATATTGATGCAAGAAGAACAAGGAGATGAGCCGTATATTCTTAGAAAGATCTGGAAGTCTTTTTTGGAGAATTTTACGGATAGTAAAAATGATTTTTCTAGAGAAAGTTATAGCAGTTTTAGTAGACAAAGGTCAGACCTCCAGAACAGCATCAGCCTATGCTGCGGCATCCCTCAGCCTATGCCGCAGCACCCAGGAACTACCCAACCACATGGAAAGCAAGTGCCGCAGCATCCCTTAGCCCATGCCCCAGCACCCAGGAACTACCCAACCAAGTGGAAGGCAAGTGCCGCAGCATCCCTCAGCCTGTGCCACAGCGCGCACACATTTTTCCCATCTCCGAGTTTGAACTTAATTAGGGTTTTAGCAACAAATTAAACCCAAAAACACCCTTGGACCCTTGTACTATAAATAGATCACTTAGGGTTGAAGATAAAAAATCAAAAGGCTGAAAAACTCAAGGGAGGCTGCCATACTCTCCCCCATAGCCAACTAATCTCCAAGCAAGGTGAAGGGATGAATAACTAGGTGTAGTTGTTCTTATTTTCTTTTCTCAATTCAGTTGTAATTTGGATTTATTGCTAAACATTGTTTATGATTTATTCTTTGCTTAAACAAGAAGAATTAAGGTTCATGTGACAGCTGCACTGTATGTTCTTCCTATTTTAGATTTTCTTAACTCGGTGATTGCATGCTTCCTCTCCATATAAGTTTAGTCAAGCTCTTCTTATGTCAAGTTGTTTGGATGTGATTAAGTCGGGTAGATTTATCTTTTAGGTTTGTCCATTACTACGATATTGTCATAGATATTTTCGTTTCTTGATAAACCTATAGGATAGGTCGTCTGTGCTTGAATCGAAAGTAAAGAGTACTTCATAAGCAATTACATCAGGGTTTATATATGTGCTGTGATTGAATATTTGCCAATTGTTTGTTTAGGATGTGAAACTTGCAATCGAGATTAAAATAACTGAATCAAGTTAGGAATAGGGTAACGAACCTAGGGAGGATTCCCGGATCCTTGTTGTTTCCCTATTATATTTTACATTCTATTTTACACAATTACTTCATTACCAAAAGTTCATATTCTCTCACTTAAATCTTTATCGTTTATGTCATGGTTCACACCTTCTTTTATAGTTTACTTGTTTCCCTGTGGAATCGACACCCCAAAGCAGTGCTACAACAACCGCGTTATGTTTTAGGCGTAATCAGAGTGCAAAGACACAGACATACAAGAGTGACTCATTAGAGATGCTGGTTGTAAAGAGATAGAGAGAGCAGTATAGAAAGGGGATTCAAGGGACTTGTAAGTGAAATTTCCAAGGGGAAAGTTCCAAGGTAACTCAAGACCTTATCACTTTCTTGCTCTCTTCTTTGTTCCTTCATGCATTGTGGATTCTTGGAGAGGTGTTGCTGGATTGTAAGAACTCTTTGAATTAAAGCAGAGAGTTCAGAGGAACTCATGGGGACGTAGGCTATTGCCGAACCTCGATAACAATTGTTGTGTCTTTTTTTCTTGCTTTGTGTGCTGTTTCTTTTCTTTACAAGTCATTCTAGACTTGGGTGTTTAGAAGACCGTCACCTAGCATCATTGAGGTAGTTTCCCAATAGTGGTATCAGAGCCAAGAAAGCCAAGATTGGCTGGTATCGGAGCAAGAACAGGGATGTATCAGAGCAAGACTCCAAGAATCAAAGATCAACTTCTTAGGTGATTCAAGAACGGAGTAATGATGAGTGATAAATATTACATGTTTTAGCCCCTTAGTTTACATTTGTTGAGTTCTTAATTATGTTATTTCGTGCTATTTTATCTATTTTATGTGTTTTCTGTGTTTTTATAGGTTTTGGAATAAAATGAAGCAATGTGGAAACTTCAAGGCTCAAAGAGCAAAAGCTGAGGATGCCTAGTGCGATCGAGCGCACAAGACGTGCGAACAATCGCACCTGTGATCATGCGCACACTACATGAGATCAATCGCACCTGCGCTCGAGCGCACCAGACTTACGATCGATCGCAAGTGACTCGCACATCCCACATTGGAAAGGAAGCATTTGATACTGCATATATATTACAGCGCACTGTGTTGCGCTCGAGTGCAACAGGACTGCGATCGATCGCAGTTGACTCGCACATCCCACATCAGATAGGAAGCACTTACAGCGCGCCAGACGCATTGCATCTCACCAAGCTGCGATCGATCGCACCAGACTTGCGATCGATCGCAAAGAGGCAATATCCCACATCGAATTTATAGCTCATTGTACTTCGAGAATTCCTTTATATAAACACTATCCCACCTCATTATTCAGTGTGCAGTCTGATGGATTTCTACTAGCATTCTAGTAGATCTCCTAAAGGCTTTTGCCACCACCGGAGGAAGTGCTGCCCAACAGTGTGTGGAATTTCTCCCAATGTACAGTCAGTTTTAATTATTTTCCAATTTTTGATGCTTAGCACTTTTTATTGTAAAATTTAGTTTCATGATAATGGGTGGCTAAAATCTTCAGCTAAGGTTGAAGATGAAGCCTCGCCATTGTTTAGCATTATATTTTCAGATATGTTTATACAATTCTGATATGTTTAGTTTAAATGTTCTATTTCAATTGTTTGAGTAAATTCTTACGATTGATAGTTTTTAATTGTTCTGTTGGATATTCTGCGTGTTTGATCCGATGGATACATCGAATCTTTTTCGATTAAATTAGATTTCCTTTGTGATTTGTTAAAAGCGGATACATTGGATGCTTTTGGTTTAATTGGGATATTCGTTGTTTTTTGTTGGATTCATGGAATGTTAGATAGATTATTTTTTATATAGAACATGAAGATATATGCTTTACTTTGGTTGGGTGGATTCTGAAACCTTAGTGTTTTCATCATTAGTTATTAAATCAATTTAATTTATATTTGTTTTGCAAAATATAATTCACTATTCGGAGCTAGGTTAAAATAAGGTTAGTTTAGATAAAAAGCTATTTTCACAACACATTCCCTGTGGATTCGACCTCGCACTTGCACAACACTATATTGCAAATGATTCGTGCACTTGCGAGTAATTTAAAACTCACAACAAGTTTTTGGCGTCGTTGCCGGGGAATGCTTTTGTTTGTGAAATTTTTGTTTAAATTGATTTTATTTTTCTACTAGTTTAGTTAGCATTTTTGTTTTATTTTTCTTTTTGTTTTATTTTCTTTTGCTGCTTCTACTAGTTAGTTTGTTTTACTATTTTCTGTTTGGTGTATGCTTGGTCGGAGATCCCTGAATTTAGAATTGACACCTTTAGATCCTGATTTAGAAAGAACTCTTAGGAGACAGAAGAAGTCACTTGCTGAACAAGAGATAATTGAGATGGGAGAAAACTTGAGGAACCAAGAGCAACCTGGAGCGTGGATCGTGGACTCCACCACGTCCCTGAGAGATTTGTTCGCACCAGTTGCGACTAATTCATCTTCCTGCATTGTGTTGCCACCCACCAATGCTACCCATTTTGATTTAAAGCCACATCTCATCCAACTCCTACCCTCATTTCATGGCTTAGATCTTGAAAATCCTTACAGCCATGTAAAGAAGTTCAGAGATATTTGTGCCACATTCAAGTTCCAGAACTTCTCTAAGGAGTCAGTCCATCTTAGATTTTTCCCTTTTTCTCTTCATGATAGAGCTAGGGCATGGTTGGATTCCAACACGTCCGGGTCTATTACATCTTGGGAAAATCTGCCGAGTAAATTCTATAATAAATTTTTCCCAATGTCTAGAGTGAATGAGTACCGAAAAGAGATTAGTTCTTTCACTCAGGAGGAGGATGAGAAGTTTTCTGAGAGTTGGGAGCATTTTAAAGAGTTACTGATTAGATGCCCTCCACATGGATATGAGAAGTAGAGACTTGTTCAGTTCTTCTACCAAGGGTTGACTCAACCCAACCGTAGCATGATCGAGTCTATGAATGGGGGGGCATTCTTAAGTCTGACAGGGGATGAAGCATACAAGGCATTGGACAAGTTGTCCGACAACTTGCAGCAGTGGGATTTTTCAAGCTGTTGGGACAAGTCCATTCGTGCTCCTAAGAAAAGAGGCATCTATGAGATTAAGGAGGAGACTGATTTGAAGATAAAGATAGATGCTCTCACCAAGAAAATTGACGCTCTCACTATGGGCAAGTCTATCAATGCTGCCAATACAATTACTGATGATTGCTGTTCCATATGTGCTAGTCCTATGCATTTAGCACAGAATTTTCCATCTATGCCGGCTTTTACCGAGTGTCCCACGGAACATGTAAACGCTTTCAATGACTATAGGAGGCAATCAGGTGGAGCCTACTCTGAGACTTACAATCCAGGGTGGTGGAACCACCCTAATTTTTCATAGAAGCAGAACCAATCGCTTAATCAGGGAAGAACCCCTCATCATACTCACAATCAATACCCTCCTGGATTGCCTCCACCAATTCAAAGTCATGGTCACTCAGTCCATCCAGCATCTGCTTACCATACTCCCACTCAAGCGCCAATGCCGGTTTCACAGTCATTGGAGGACACCTTTAAGGAGTTCATAAAGATGACCGGCCAATCCATCAGCGAAGTGAGGAGTACGACAATAGTAAACACCCAAGCAATTGCCAATCTAGAGAGTCAAATGGGGCAAATCGCAAGTTACTTGGGTGAAAGAGAAAAGGGAAAGTTCCCCAGTCAGCCCGCGACCAACCCGAAGAGACAATTTGTGATTGGAAATTCATCAAATTCTAGGCACGGGGAGGAACGAGTGCAATCGATTGTCACATTAAGATCTGGGAGACAAGTGGACAATAAAGTGAAAGAGAGCCCTGCTATATAGCAAGGAAAAGAAAGTGGCAACAAGAAGAAGAGAATTGCTGAGGCATCTACAGCCACTCCTACTGTGAATGACCCTCCTAGATCGTTTGTACCTAAAGCACCTTACCCTGAGAGATTACAAGCGCCCAAGAAAGGAGGGAAGTTTGAAGAAATTCTTAAGGTGTTCAAGCGAGTCCAAATCACTATTCCACTTTTGGACGCCATCGAGCAAGTGCCATCATATGCCAAGTTCTTAAAGGACTTGATCACTATCAAGAGGAGGACGAATGTCCCAAAGAAAGCATTTTTTACTGAGCAGGTTAGCTCAATCCTTCAGTTCAAGCTGCCAATCAAGTATAAGGACCCAAGGTGTCCTACTATCTCTTGCATGATAAGAGTCAGCCAGATTGAGAGGGCTTTATTGGACTTAGGAGCCAGTGTGAATCTTCTACCCTATTCAGTCTATTTGCAGTTGGGGTTAGGAGAATTGAAGCCCATATCTACAACACTTCAATTGGCTGACAGGTCAGTGAAAATATCACGGGGAGTAGTTGAGGACGTTTTGATAAAGGTAGATCGGTTTTACTTCCCCGTGGATTTTATTGTGCTAGATACAGAGCAGGTCTAGAATATAGGGATTCAGATACCGGTGATTCTAGGGCGACCATTCTTAGCCACGGCTAACGCCCTAATCAATTGTAGGACAAGGGTGATGAAGATTTCCTTCGGAAATATGACAGTGAAGTTGAATATTTTTGATATCACTAAGCAACTACTGGAATTTACTGAAGTGAGAAATATATGCTTAATAGAGAAGATTATTGAAGATACGGTGGATGAATCAAGCATGGAGGACCCTCTAGAGGCATACTTTGCTCAGTTTGGAGAGGATCTGGATTTGGATAAGTTACTTAAGCAAGCAAATGCCATTTTAGAGTCTGCTCCTACGGAGAGTAGTGAAAAGGAAGAGACTGAAGAACTTGAGCCTCTTAAGAAGGAACTTAAACCTTTACCGGACAATCTTCAGTATAAGTTCCTAGGTCCAGCAGAGTCTTTGCCTGTGATTATAGCTTCAGATTTGGTTGAGACTCAAGAGGAGAAATTATTAGATATGTTGAGAGAACACAAGGAAGCTATAAGCTGGACCATTGAGGATATTAAAGGAATCAGCCTCTCGTTGGTAATGCACAAGATACATTTGGAGGAGAATGCCAAGCCATCGAGGGAGCCACAAAGAAGGCTCAACCCAACTATGCAAGAGGTTGTGAGGGCAGAAATAATTAAGCTGTTAGATGCAGGGATCATTTATCCCATCTCTGATAGCAAGTAGGTGAGCCCGATTCATGTCGTGCCCAAGCGAGCTGGATTAACGGTAGTAAAGAATAAGGACGACGAGTTGGTGCCAACTCATGTTCAGTCAGGGTGGAGAGTGTGTATAGACTACCATAAACTGAACGCTGCCACAAGGAAGGATCATTTTCCACTCCCATTTATTGATCAGATGGTGGAGCGTTTGGCTGGGCACAAGTATTATTGCTTTTTGGATGGTTATTCTGGATATAACCAGGTCCCCGTGGACCCCGAAGATCAGGAGAAGACAACATTTACCTGTCCTCTTGGGACATTCGCCTACCGTCGCATGCCCCTTGGGTTATGCAATGCACCTGTTACTTTTCAGCGGTGCATGGTCAGTATATTCTCTGATATGGTGGAGCGTTCTTTAGAGATTTTCATGGATGACTTCTCTGTCTTCGGTTCATCATTTGAGGAGTGTCTGCACCATCTCACTTTGGTTTTAGTGCGTTGCAAAGAGAATAACCTGGTGCATAATTGGGAGAAGTGTCATTTTATGGTCAAGCAAGGTATTGTACTAGGGCACATCATATCCCATCGGGGGATTGAGGTCGACAAAGCGAAGGTGGACCTGATTTCCAACCTTCTGTCCCCACGTATAGTGAAAAAGGTTTGATCTTTTCTGGGCCATGCAGGATTCTACAGGTGATTTATCCAGAATTTCAGCAAGATCGCTTGGCCCTTGTGCAAGTTATTAATGAGGATGGCCCATTTGTATTTGATGAAGATTGTTAGAAAGCATTTGGGGATCTGAAGAAGATTCTGATGTCCACACCCATTATTGAGCCACCCAACTGGGGTGTGCCTTTTGAAATTATGTGTAACGCATCAGACTATGCTGTTGGAGTTGTTTTGGGCCAGCGTGTTGACAAACTTCCCCATGTTATCTATTATGCAAGTCGAACTCTAAACGACGCACAACTCAATTACTCTACCACTGAGAAGGAGTTGCTAGCAGTCGTTTTTGCATTAGACAAGTTTAGATCCTACTTGTTAGGATCTAAAGTCATTATCTACTCGGACCATGCAGTATTGAAGTATCTTTTCTCTAAAAAAGATGCTAAATCTCATCTTATCCGATGGATCTTGCTACTTCAAGAGTTTGACATAGAGATTCGAGATAAGAAAGATTCTGAAAATGTGGTGCCGGACCATTTGTCTACATTGATTGTGGATTTCACTGAGGTCACCACTCCCATTTCTGAGATCTTTCCTGATGAGCAATTGATGCACATTGCTCACAATCTCACGCCATGGTTTGCTAATATAATGAACTATCTTGTCACCGGTCAAATGCCTTTGCATTGGGGGCGATAAGATAAATCAAAGTTTTTGGCTATGGTAAAACACTTTTTCTGGGATGATCCTTACCTGTTCAAGTATTGGAACGATCAGATCATCAGAAGGTGTATTCCTGAGAAGGACTAATCTAATGTCATCGCCTTCTGACATGATCATGCTTGTGGAGGCCATTTCAGTGCTAAAAAGACCGCTGCAAAGATTTTGCAGTGCAGATTCTATTGGCCTGCCCTGTTCCGAGACTCTCACACTTACTGTGTATCTTGTGAGCGTTGCCAAAAGCTAAGGAGTATTTCTAGGAGGAATATGATGCCCCTCAACCCCATTCTGATTGTTGAGATTTTTGATGTGTGGGGCATTGATTTTATGGGACCTTTCCCAAACTCATTTGGCTATCTGTACATTCTAGTTGCTGTGGACTATCTGTCCAAAGGGGTGGAAGCAGTTGCATGCAAGACCAATGACCATAGAGTTGTGGTCCAATTTTTGAAGAACAATATCTTTGCTCGTTTTGGTACGCCTCGAGCAATTATAAGTGATGGAGGTAAGCATTTTTGCAATAGGATTTTTGAGCAGTTGATGAAGAAGTATTTCATCACACACAAAGTTGCCATCCCATATCACCCACAGACGAGTGGACAAGTGGAAATTTCCAATCGCGAGATTAAGCACATTTTGTAGAAAACTGTGAACCCTAATAGAAAGGACTGGTCTCTACGATTGACTGATGCACTGTGGGTCTATAGAACAGCATTCAAGACGCCAATTGGCATGTCTCCATACCGTATTGTGTACGGAAAAGCCTATCACCTTCCAGTCGAATTAGAGCATAGAGCCTATTGGGCTATCAAACAGCTGAACTTTAATCTTTTGAAGGCTGGATCCCAAAGAAAGCTCTAACTCAATGAATTAGAGGAGCTGCGAAATGATGCATATGAGTGTTCACGGTCATACAAAGCATAAATGAAGAAGACTCATAACCAAAACATTTTGAGACGAGCTTTTGAGCCAGGTCAAAAAGTTCTTTGTTACAACTCATGCCTGCATCTTTTCCCAGGCAAGCTCAAGTCTCGATGGACTAACCCCTTTATTATTCGGTCAGTTTTTCCTTATGGGGCCATCGAGATTGAGGATCCAAAGAATGGTAACACTTTCAAGGTAAATGGGCAGAGGCTAAAACCATTCTTGGAGTTGAGGAGTCCGGATATTGAGACGATATTGTTGACGGATCCTATTTACTCTGATTGAGTGTCATCTACTAAGGAGAGTCTGGCTGAAGACTTTAAACTTAGCGCTCATGGGAGGCACCCCACAGCTTATCTTTTTATTTGTTTATTATTTTACATATTTATGCTTAATGTTTGTTTCCAATATTTTTTTTTTCTAATCTTTATTTTTCAGGGACATTGCGTACTGCAGATCAAGTTTGGGGGTATGCTATGAGCCATACCAGTCCAGATAGTTCTCCATATCCCAGATCAACTCTTTCTATATTATTCACACATTGGGGTCAATGTGTGATTTAATTTTGGGGGTATGGGAGACACATTACACACACTTTGTCCTAATTTGTTGTTGCTTTTTTTAATGCATGCTCATGTTATTCTGAAATTTTGGTTGATCTAAACAATTTCTGTGATGTGATTCATTGGTGAGCTTAAATTTTGGAACACATGATCTGTTGATAAAGTTTTAAAATTTAGTTACTTACTTGAGGCATTTGAGAATTCACATGTTTGATTTCGAATATAACACGAGCACATTAGTACGCATTATGTGAGGTATGATATGTGATTTTAATGTGTACATTTCTGTCTTAACTGAAACTGGATGACTTGTTGGATTAACACTTTGGCATATATATAAAAAAAAAAAAAACAAAGTGAAAATGATGATCATAAATAAACTTTCCACTGAGTAACTGGACCTCTTGTCTCAGTAAACAGTGAGTGTTCATGTCAAAAGGTTGAAATTTTGTTTAATAGTATTAAGGCCAGTTTAATTTCGTAGTCTTTTTGACTCAAATTAGTAAGTCCTAAGGGGTATCTGTACACCTAATGCCCTAAAACCATCTGGTTTGGGAGTCATTGACTCAACACTCGCTACATGGGTCAATTAGAAAGCTTAAGGAAACTAAACATAGCAGAGCCTTACAAAAAGAGAATAAAATAAAAACCATGCCATTTTCGTTCATTCTAATGGGAAATGCGGTGAATCTTGAGACATAGAGACCTTACACATTGGACTCATTCGGAAGCTTCATTTTTATTTGCTAATTCACTTCACATTGAGTCAGACTTATGATGCATTAGCATGCCTTTTGTAAGTAATTAGATTTTAACATTTCTGTTCATTACGAAGATGGGTTTATCTTTTTAAGCTTGCTCATGAATCATTATCATGATGGTGTGTGCTCCTAAAATCTTTGGATACCATGAGTTATGAACTTATCTTTATATTCTTTGTTTTTCATTTAGTTTTCAGTTTCGTATTGCTATGGGACTAGCAATATGTAAGTTTGGGGGTATTTGATGAGTGATAAATATTACATGTTTTAGCCCCTTAGTTTACATTTGTTGAGTTCTTAATTATGTTATTTCGTGCTATTTTATCTATTTTCTGTGTTTTCTGTGTTTTTATAGGTTTTGGAATAAAATGAAGCAATGTGGAAACTTCAGGGCTCAAAGAGCAAAAACTGAGGATGCCTAGTGCGATCGAGCACACCAGACATGCGATCAATCGCACCTGCGATCGTGCGCACACGGCATGAGATCAATCGCACCTACGCTCGAGCGCACCAGACTTGTGATCGATCACAAGTGACTCGCACATCCCACATTGGAAATGAAGCATTTGATACTGCATATATATTACAGCGCACTGTGATGCACTTGAGCGCAACAGGGCTGCAATCGATCGCAGTTGACTCGCACATCCCACATCAGATAGGAAGCACTTACAGCGGGTCAGACGCTTTGCATCGCACCAAGCTGCGATCGATCGCACCAGACTTGCGATCGATCGCAAAGAGGCAGTATCCCACATCGAATTTACAACTCATTGTACTCCGAGAATTCCTTTATATAAACACTATCCCACCTCATTATTCAATGTACAGTCTGGTGGATTTCTACTAGCATTCTAGTAGATCTCCTAAAGGCTTTTGCCACCACTGGGGGAAGCCCTGCCCAACAACGTGTGGAATTTCTCCCAATGTACAGTCAGTTTTAATTATTTTCCAGTTTTTGATGCTTAGCACTTTTTATTGTGAAATTTAGTTTCATGATAATGGGTGGCTAAAATCTTCAGCCAAGGTTGAAGATGAAGTCTCGCCATTATTTAGCATTATATTTTCAGATATGTTTATACAATTCTGATATGTTTAGTTTAAATGTTCTATTTCAATTGTTTGAGTAAATTCTTACAATTGATAGTTTTTAATTGTTCTGTTGGATATTCTGCGTTTTTTATCCGATGGATACATCGAATCCTTTTCGATTAAATTGGACTTTCTTTGTGATTTGTTAAAAGCGGATACATTAGATGCTTTTGCTTTAATTGGGATATTCGTTATTTTTTATTGGATTTATGGAATGTCAGATAGATTATTTTTTATATAGAACATGAAGATATATGCTTTACTTTGGTTGGGTGGATTCTGAAACCTTAGTGTTTTCATCATTAGTTATTAAATCAATTTAATTTATATTTGTTTTGCAAAATATAATTCACTATTCGGAGCTAGGTTAAAATAAGGTTATTTTAGATAAAAAAACTATTTTCACAACGCATTCCCTGTGGATTCGACCTCGCACTTGCACAACACTATATTGCAAACGATTCGTGCGTTTGCGAGTAATTTAAAACTCACAACAAGTAAAGATCAAGATCTAAGCGTGTTCTTGAGGGTGATTCAAGAACGGTATTGAGATCAATCTTCGATCGTGTTCTTGAGATTTAGAAGAAGTTGGGAAGCAATTATGGGAGCTGCATAAATTTGGGATTCTCTCCGTAAGATGGCTTCAAACTTCATGGTTGAGAAGTTTGATGGAAAGAGAGAGATTAGTATAAAAATGGGATTTAAGGGACTTGTAAGTGGAATTTCCAAGGGGGAAAGTTTCAGGGTAACTCAAGACCTTATCACTTTCTTGTTCTCTTCTTTGTTCCTTCAAGAACTTATGGATTCTTGGAGAGGTGTTGCTGGATTGTAAGAACTCATTGATTTAGTGTAGAGTGTTAAGAGGAACTCAAGGGGATGTAGGCTATTGCCGAACCTCGATAACAAATTACTATGTCTTTCTTTCTTACTTCGTGTGCTGTTTCTTTTCTTTACAAGTCATCCTAGACTTGGGTGTTTGGAAGACCATCACCTGGGCATCATTGAGGTGGTTTCCCAACAGTAGGTTCTTTCATACAATCAAATTATTTCTTCTTATTGAATATGTGAATGGAGGATGTCGAATCAAGTAGCATCATATTACTCTTATCATCTTTTTCTTCATTGTGCTAAATAGCTAGCACCTCTTCATCACTTCCCTCGGTGATATTAGCACTTTCACTACTCTTTCCATCATGAATCTTTTTCCAACTCATCATTCTCAACTCTTTTAAATCATTCTTCATAATATTTTATGTGTCCTATTTCTCCATAATAAAAGTACTCATTGTCACTGTCATCTTTAGGCCTAGATTTAGATCTCCACCTTGAGCCATTCTTCATTCTCCATTAACTCATCCCTCAATTATAACTCTCTACATCAAGCTCTTGATTATTACCCTTGATTTTAATGTCATCTTTTTAATGTTTCAAGATGAATGCGAGAGAAAGCATTTCGGAGATGACCACTCAGTTCACTAAGATAGTGAATAAGCTTAAGCAGCTAGGAAAAGAGATCTCTCAGATGGATCAGGTTATCAAGAGGTTCAGATTTCATGAAAGTTTTGAGGATTCCACCATGCCCTCCCAAAGGAGAATTATGAAATTCTTGTAGTATTAGTTTCTTTAAGGGAGATTGGGATCTTAATTTGAAGTCTGAGCTTACCTCTATAGTATAACAGGACATCTTGAGCCATATATTCATTAGGATCAATTGAAGCCTCCTATAATTGTTAGAGTTGGTCTATTAACTCAGGATCTCTAGTGTTTTCCATCCTAAATATCTACTAGAGTACAAGACACAATAGAAAGAGACCATAATGTGCTACCTGAGTTATTATCTGCTAACTCAGAATTTTTCTTATCTTCTAGTGGATCTCTTGATAAGGCATCAGCCACAATGCTGTCCTTCCAAGGCTTGTAAACAATATCATAGTCATACCCAATCAACTTACTCAAATAATGGTGTTGTTCAAGAGTTTGGATAATCTTATGCATTAAATTATTGATACTTTTATGATCAAGAAATTTTCTACCTAACAGATATTGTATCATTTCACCACTACTTGAGTAATTACATATAACTCTCTTACATAAATAGAGGCTTATGTCATTGTAGGACTAAGTTTCTTACTAAAATTGGCTAGTGGCTTACTTGCTTGATGCAAAACTAATCCAATTCCCACACATGAGGCATCCGTCTCTACTTAAAATTGTTACTGGAAATTTGGTAAAGCCAAAACTGGTATTGCAGTCATAGCTTACTTGAAGTCTTGAAAATCAATTTGAGCCTCCTGGCCCCACTCAAAATCATTTTTTTAACCAAATGGTCAAAGGTGCTGCAGTTGAAGCATACCCTTGTACAAACTTCCTGTAATAACCAGTTAATCCTAAAAATTCTCTTAACTACTTGAGGTTCTTTAGACTTGGCCAATCTATCATTTCTTAAATCTTGTGAGGGTCAGGTTGCACCGCTTTATTGAAGACAATATGCCCTAAATACTCAATAGCTTGCAGACCATACATACACTTACTCTTCTTGGCATATAGTTTGTTCGTAGCTAAACTTTGAAGAACCAACTTGAGATATTGAATATGCTGAGTAAGAGATGTACCATGTACCGAAATATCATCAAAAAAAAATATAGTGAAAAATTTCCTCAAAACAAGTCTAAAAACTAGGTTCATTCTAGCTTGAAATGTAGAAGGAGCATTAGTAAGACTAAAGAGCATCACCATACCCTACCCTTAAATACAATTTAAAAAGAAAAACAAGTTCATGAAACTCATACAAAAGCTCATAAATAGTTGGAATAGGGAATCTATCCTTGAAAGTGATGGAGTTTAATGCCCTATAATCAACACAAAATCTCTAAAAGCCATCATCCTTTTCTACTAATAGGACAAATAAGAAAAAGTACTTTGGTAGGTCTGATAACTCTAGACCTAGTTTATACATTATAAACTTGATATATACAAACGGATTAAAAATATCGTCACTCTAGACCTAGTATATACTAATGGATACTAAAATTCATAAGTACAGACTCGTAATATACTAATGGAATTTGAGAACTATCAATATAGAACCCCAAAAAGGGCACCCCCTCTTGCGATCAATTTCACTGTAAAAATGTATTTTCCTAAAAAGAAATTAAAAAACCCAATATTTCATTCTTGTCATCTCTCTTGTGCTTTGTCTTCTCTCTAATAACCCATCTCAATTTCTTCTCAATCTATTTGAACTCCAAAATTTCTGGTGGAAGAAACAACAAAAAACCTAAGAGAAATGAAAACTCTACTACTAAAGATTACTAAGAATGGAAGATTTTGTAGCCCCAAAACCGCTAAGTAGCTCACTCTATATGTTTACTCTCTTTTAAGTTTTTCCTTCTTCGTTTTGAAACCCTAAACTCAATCTTTTCTCTAAAACCTCAAGCCTAGTCCCCTCTCTCAAACCCACAAACTTCTCTCTCAAACTCAGAAACTCAGTCCTCTCTCTCAAACCCACAAATCAAACTCTCTAATAGATGAAGAACCCTAAGCCCAGCGATAAAGAACCCATGAGCTCTACTTCCTCTCCACCGCCCCCCGCCATTCCACCGCCCTTGTTGTGAACAATGAGGAACCTAAGATTTGAAAATGTAAAGCTCAAAAACTATTTCTATTTCTGTGTTTAAATCAAATATAAATTTAATGTCAAGTTTCTAAGTTATAAAATTGACTTGGTTTAGAGTTTTCTCTATTGTAATTTATCACCGATTCAAAATTTAGATGTGGAAATATCACATTCAAATTTATTTCAATTTTTTAAAAAACTAATTATATTAACAATTGAGAGGATGATATGCTACTAATGGGTAGTCAAAATCATGATATGGAAAGTCTGGTCTACGGTTTCCTCATAGAAACTAATAACCATTTGGAGCAACTAGAAATTTAGGTTTTTTTTTTTTCTTATTTTGTGTAATATTGAAAGTTTGGGGTTTAGGTTAGAGAATGTTGTTTGAAGATTAGAGATTATAGTGGTACTATTATTGTTTATGATGGTCTAAGAAGTGGAATGAGATTGATATATTTTTGGATTAGTGTTAAGACAAAGTATTGTTGTTTTTAGGTTTTTTTTTTCAGTTTGGTTATTGGTTGATACTTGCCTTATTATCAATTTTTCCTTAATTGTTATTATTGTAGTTTAGCTACGTTGATTTTAGTAGTATGATATTATGGTTGGATCATGGATGGTCTTTTTTCTTTCTTTTTTTGCTTGGTTGTTGCTGTGTTTGTGTAAGGCATCTAAATGATGATATTTTTTTTAAGGCAATAATAATTACTTTATTGATGAATTAAAACTAAGTACTGATTTGGACCTCCCCCTGTTCACTGTACAAGGAGCAAAGAACAAGCCCATTCTAGTTTATGCACCTCATATGCACCCATAATAATACATAATGGCAACAAAATACACTTGTATCCCCAATCCCTGCAATCTTAAGCATTAACTGCAGTCTAACCATAACTATAATCAATCCCAAGATAGAACAAATGAGCATCATATGGCTAGCATCAAGTGCAATGCATTTAAATCACCATTAATGTATACAATGTATATGATGCACTTAAAAGTTGGTTATGATAGGTCATAGCAATGTCCATGGGAGTTTTATCTGCACTTTTTTCTAACATGATGCATGGGTTTGAATGTTCTGTTTTGATGGCTAAAATTGGTGCGTAGAGAGGGTGGTTATGGAGGCCCTGTTTTCGAGTGTGTTTAGTTAGAGGTTTCATAGTCGTGGATGCATAATTTAGAATATTAATAGCTTTTATTGGCTTTTTTTTTTTTGTCAAATGTGTTTGTCTCAACAAAGTTGCTGGAATTTTGCTTGGTTCTTCTTTACATAGTTTGATTAATTGGCCGCGTCATTCATTCACCTATCTGAGATTTATAGTGAGCTAGAAGGCGTAACATTTTCTTTCATTTGCTATAAAAGATAATTATCAAGAGAATTACCATAATATCATATATATGTTATTCTGTTATAGACATTTTTTTTGCTTTTTGGCTAACTGTTGTTTAACATATTAAATTATTTTTGAGATTTAACATGGTAATACCTAATGCAGGTTTTCACCATTGTCTAGAAAATTATAATTAAGATTTACCACAACTGGTACTACTATTACATTTTTTTTCTACTCATTGTGCTTTTGATTTATATTTCAATTAGAATATTTATATATAAATTGTTACATTCTAATAGTTGTCATGAGAAAAATATTTTTACAAATATCAACTTAGTGCAATTCTTGTATCTTCTTGTGATTTCAGTTTAATCACCCTTCATATGATGGATAAATCATGGATAAATCTCCAAACAAGAATGAACGGTGAATACATTAGCAGGGTAGTTAAATTTCTGGATTATGCTTTTTATAGATTATCTAAAGATGAAAAAATCTTGTGTTCTTATGTGAAATGCATCAACACATATTGGAATCCTAGGAGAGAAGTCTTTGAACACCTAATTTATAAGGGTTTTCTTAAAGGTTATGTGCGATGGATTTTTCAAAGGTAAACCTCAGGTGCACCTACTTTTACTAGTGGACCTAGTGAAGGGAGAGGGTTTGAACATGACATTCATGGCCTAATATATGATTTTTTTCCCTAATGCATCCATGTAAAGATGGTATAGATGTGAATATGGATAAAGATAATACACAAGCAAAAAACTGGCTTTTGAGAGCAGCAATCTTTAAAAGAGAATGTGTCTTTAAAGAAGTTTAATGAATTAATTAAAGGTACTGATGACATATTGTACCCAAACTGTAAGAATTACTCAAAGATATCTTTTCTAGTACATTTTTATCATATAAGGTGTCTTAATGGGTTGAGCAATAAAAAGTTATACATGTTATTCGAGTTATTCATAAGCGAGCTACCAAAAGAAAACATTTTGCCAAAATCCTACTATGAAATAAAAAAAGCAAATGAAGGGCTTGGGTCTAATGTACAAGAAGATCCATGCTTGTCCCAATGACTGCATGTTGTTTTAGGAGAATAATACAGATAAAGAAACATGTTCGAAATGTGGTGCTTCTAGGTAGGAAGCTAGTGCAAATGATGTAGAAGGTGATCTCATAGTACTCTCAAAAAGAGGAAGAAGAAAGCTACAAAAGTTTTGCGTTGGTTTTCTTTGAAACTAAAACTACAAAGATTGTTCATATCTTTAAAGAATGCTCCTTCCATGAAGTGGTATGATGAGGGTCATACTAAGAATGGATTATTGAGGCATCTTGTCGATTCTCAGGCTTAGAAAGAATTCAATTCTCGATATCCTGATTTTTTTTTAGACTCTCGCAATGTTCATTTGGGATTAGCTTATGATGGTTTTAATCCATTCAATACCATGAGTATTATTCATAGCACTTGGAATGTTGTATTGATACCTTACAATTTGCCTCCATTAATATACATGAAGTAACCTAATTTCATACTCTCATTGCTAATTCTTGATCCAAAAGGTCCTGGTAATAATCTCGATGTATACATGCAACCTTTAATAAATGAATTGAAAGAGTTATGGGAAGTTGGAATTGAGACTTTTGATGCTTTAGACAATCAAAATTTTCAAATGTGTGCAACATTAATGGGGACTATCAATGACTTCCCTACATATGCCAATTTGTTTGGTTGGAGTACTAGGGAGAGATATGTATGTCCTCGTTGTGCCTTTAACACCTCGTTTTTGTATTTTCATCATATCAAAAACCATTGTTACATGTATCATCGATGATGGTTAGAACCCGATGAGAGAAAAATATTGCATATTTTGGCCACTTAATTTTCATTTGTTAGCATAGGATTTTGTTACTTTGAGTTGTTTTCGTTGTTTTTCAGGTTTACAAGCACTGGGAAAGGAGTTTCACTAAAATTGCCAGAATTGCCCGTACAGATCAATCATCTTTGAAAATTAAACTGTATTGATTCAAGAAGAACCAGGATATGAGCCATATATGCTTAGAAAGATCCAGAAGTCTATTTTCTGGAGAATTTTACGGTTCATAAAAATGATTTTTCTACAGAAAGTTATGGCCGTTTTAGTAGACAAAGGTCAGGCTGTACGAGCTGTACGGGATTTCAGCGTGAACAGAAGTTTTGAAGGGCATGTGAAGACTTAAATCCCACATCCCACATCGGTTGGAAACACATTTCTATATCCCACATCTCATATCGAATTGGAAACACATTGCACTCATGGTCTTTGCCTATATAAGACCCACTCCACTTCATCATTCAGTGTACATTTCCTAAGCCACTTTGGTGTTTACCGGTGGACGTCCACTAGCATTCTGGTGGATCTCGAAGGCTTTGTCACCACGAGGGGAAGCGCCGCCCGTCAGCGAGTGGAATTTCTCCTATGTAAAGTTATTTATTTATTTCTTTACATTTAGTTGTTTTGGTTTAAATGTTTAGCACTTTTATTATGAATTGTAGTTTCATAGCTATGAGTGGCTAGACTCTTCAGCTAAGGTTGAAGATGAAGCCCCGCCGTTGTTTGGCGTAGTAGTTCAGATTTGCTTGTACAAATCTGACAATTTTTAGTATAAATGTTCTGTCAATTATTTGAGTTAATCTTATAATTGATTGAGTTTAAATTATCTGTTGAATATTCCTTGTGTTTCATCTGATGGATACATTGAATGTTTTTCGATTAAATTGGATTTCTTTTGTGATTTGTTGAGAGCGGATACATTGGATGCTTTTGGTTTAGTTGGGATATTCTTTGTTTTTTGTCTTATAGTTGGATTCATGGAATGTTTTGATATGCTATATTTTTAGAACATATATGCTTAACTTCGGTGGGGTGGATTTGGAAACCTTAGTGTTTTAATTATTAGTTTTTTAAAATCAATTTAGTTTAGTTTTAATTTGTTTTCCAAAATATCATTCAAAATTCGGAACTAGGTTAAAATAAAGTTAGTTTAGATTAAATTATATTTTCACAATGCAATTCCTTGTGGATTCGACCTCGCACTTGCACAATACTATATTGCAAACGACTCGTGCACTTGCGAGTAAATTAAAACTCACAACAAGTTTTTGGCGCCGTTGCCGGGGATTTGTTTGGTTTGTGAAATTTTTTTGTCTGAATTGATTTTATTTTTCTACTAGTTAGTTATCAATTTTTTTTTTAAAAAAAAAATTTTATTTAATTTAAAAAAAATGTGGATGAATCCAGCACCGGTTTCACAGTCTTTAGAGGACGCCCTCAAGGATTTCATTAAAATGACCGGCCCGTCCCTCAATGCTGCCAACACATTCAATGTTGATAGCTGTTCTATCTGTGCTAGTCCTCTGCATTTAGCACAGAATTGTCCATCAATGCCGGCTTTTGCCGAGTATCCCATGGAACAAATGAATGCTTTCAATGAGTATTGTCGGCAATCAAATGGATCTTACTCTGAAACATACAATCCAGGGTGGTGGGACCACTCTAATGTTTCATGGACGCAGAACCAACTGAGGAATCAGGGAGGAGACCCTTATCATGCTCACAATCAATACCCTCCCGAATTTCCTCCACCAATTCCAAGTTATGGTCACTCAACTTATCCAACACCATCACCCGCTTACCAAGCTCCCATTCAAGCGCCAGCATTGGTTTCACAGTCATTGGATGACGCTCTCAATGATTTCATGAAAACGACTAGCCAATCTATGAGTGAAGTGATGAGTGCAACAATAGAAAACACCCAAGCGATTGCCACACTAGAGAGTCAAATTGATCAAATCGCAAGTTAAGTGGGTGAAGGAGAGGAAGGAATGTTCCCCAGTCAAACTGATCCTAACCCAAAGGAACAGTTTGCGGTGGGAAATTTATTAACTCCTATGCATTGGCAGGAACAAGTGCAATCAATTGTCCCATTGAGGTCTGGGAGACAAGTGCACAATCAAGTGGAAGAGAACCCTGCTATGCACCAAGGGCAAGAAAGTGGCAACAATGAGAAGAGAGATGCTGAGCCATCTACAGCCACACCTATTATTAATGATCTCTCTAGGTCGTTTTTACCTAAAATGCCTTACCTTGAGAGACTACAAGCACCCAAGAAAGAAGGGAAGTCTGAGGACATTTTGGAGGCATGCTTTGCTCAATTTGAAGACAATTTGGATTTAGATAAGTTGTTTGAGCAAGCAAATGCTACTTTGGAGTATGCTCCTCAAAAGATCAGTGAGATGGAGGAAACCACAACACCTGAATCCCCCAAGAAGGAACTTAAGCCTTTACCGGACAATCTTAAGTATAAGTTCCTAGGTCCAGCAGATTCTTTTCCTATAATTATAGCTTTAGATTTGGGTGATGCTCCAAAGGAGAAATTATTAGACATCTTAAGAGAGCATAAGGAAGCTATAGGCTGGACTATTGAGGATGTCAAGAGAATCAACTCCTCATTGGTAATACACACGATATAGTTGGAAGAGAATGCCAAGCCATCGAGGGAGCCACAAAGAAGGCTCAACCCTGCTATGCAAGAGGTTGTGAGGGCAAAAGATATTAAGCTGTTAGAGACAGGGATCATTTATCCCATCTCTGATAGCAAGGGGGTAAGCCTGATTCAAGTCGTGCCCAAACATGCTGAATTGATGGTAGTAAATAAAGACGACGAGTTGGCTCCAACTCGAGTGCAGTTAAGATGGAGAAAGTGTCTAGACTACCGTAAATTGAATGCTGCCACTAGGCCTGATCATTTTCCATTCCTATTTATTGATCAGATAGTGGAGTGCTTAGTTGGGCATGTTTACTAATGTTGGGTCTGGCTGAAGACGTTAAACTTAGCGCTCATGGGAGGCACTTCACAGCTTATCTTTTTTGTTTATTTATTATTTCGCATTTTTATGATTAATGTTTGTTTCCAGTATTTTTTGTTTTCCAGTTTTTTTATTTTTCAGGGACAATGCGTACTTCAGTTCAAGTTTGGGGGTATGCTATGAGCCATACCAGTCCAGATAGTTCTCCATATCTCAGGTCAGCTCTTTCCATATTAGTCACACATTGGGGTCAATATATAATTTAAGTTTGGGGGTATGGGAGACACATCACACACTTTGTCCTAATTTGTTATCTTTTTGTCGTAAAGATAAATGCATGTTCATGTTCGTCTAAAAATTTTGGTTGTTCTGAAAAATTGTGATGTGATTTCATTGGTGAGTTTAAAACTTTGAACACATGATCTGATGACAGAATTTAAACTTTAGTTATTTACTTTAGGCATTTTCGAGAATTCACATGTTTGATCTAATCTAACACGAGCACATCAGCACATATTTGTGTGAGGTATGACAAGTGAGTTGAATGTATACGTTTCCTTGTCTTAACTGAAACCAGATGACTTGTTGGATAAACATTTGGGCATATATATAAAAATAATAAAAAAAACAACTAATACTACTAATATTTATAATGATCATCATCAATAAACTTTCCACTGAGTAACTGGACCTCTTGCCTCAGTAAGCAGTGAGTGTTCACGTCAAAAGGTGGGAATTTTATTCATAATGATCATTGCGAAACTTTCCGCTGAGTAACTGGACCTCTTGCCTCAGTAAGCAGTGAGTGTTCACATCAAAAGGTGGAATTTTGCTTGGTAGTATTAAAGCCGGTTTAATTTCGTAGCCTTTTTTACTCGAGTTA
Source organism: Bretschneidera sinensis (assembly GCA_023935145.1). Classification (NCBI taxonomy): domain Eukaryota; kingdom Viridiplantae; phylum Streptophyta; class Magnoliopsida; order Brassicales; family Akaniaceae; genus Bretschneidera; species Bretschneidera sinensis. The sequence continues at coordinate 34,606,556 of CM043699.1, forward strand.
GTAAGTCCTTAGAGGTGTCTTTACACCTAATGCCCTAAAACCATCTGGTTTAGGAGTCATTGACTCAACACTCACTACATGGGTTGATTAGAAAGCTTAAGGGAACTAAACATAGCAAAGCCTTATATATATATATATATATAATAAAAAAAAAACTATGCCATCGTTGTTCTTTCCGATGAGAAATTCTGTGGATCTTGAGACTTGATTACCTTGTACATTGAAGTTATTTCGAAACTTCATCTGTATATGCTAAATCAATTTACATTGATTCAAGCTTGTGATGTCTTACCATGCCTCTTGTAAGTAATTAGGTTTTAAATTCTTATTCATTATGAAGATGGGTTGGACTTATTTAAGCTTGCTCATGAATGAATCTCATGATTTTGAATGCTCCTTAAATTTTTGGATACCATGAATACTGAACTTATCTTTATGTTCTTTGTTTTTCATTTAGTTTTTTTATTTATTTTGTTTTGCTAAGGGACTAGCAAAATGTAAGTTTGGGGGTATTTGATGAGAGAAAAATATTGCATATTTTGGCCACTTAATTTACATTTGTTAGCTTAGGATTTTGTTACTTTGAGTTGTTTTCGTTGTTTTTCAGGTTTACAAGCACTGGGAAAGGAGTTTCACTAAAATTGCCAGAATTGCCCGTACAGATCAATCATCTTTAAAAATCAAACTGTATTGATTTAAGAAGAACCAGGATATGAGCCATATATGATTAGAAAGATCCATAAGTCTATTTTCTGGAGAATTTTACGGCTCGTAAAAATGATTTTTCTACAGAAAGTTATGGCCGTTTTAGTAGACAAAGGTCAGGCTGTGCGGGTTGTGCGGGATTTTAGCGTGAACAGAAGTTTTGAAGGGCATATGAAGACTTAAATCCCACATCCCACATCGGTTGGAAACACATTTTTATATCCCACATCCCACATCGGATTGAAAACACATTGCACTTGTGGTATTTGCCTATATAAGGCCCACTCCACTTCATCATTCAGTGTTCATTTCCTGAGCTACTTTGGTGTTTACCGGTGGACATCCGCTAGCATTCTGGTGGATCTCGAAGGCTTTGTCACCACGAAGGGAAGCGCCACCCGTCAGTGAGTGGAATTTCTTCCATGTAAAGTTATTTATTTATTTCTTTACATTTAGTTGTTTTAGTTTAAATGTTTAACACTTTTATTATGGATTGTAGTTTCATAGTTATGAGTGGCTAGACTCTTCAGCTAAGGTTGAAGATGAAGCCCCGCCGTTGTTTGGCATAGTAGTTCAGATTTGCTTGTACAAATATGACAATTTTTAGTATAAATGTTCTGTCAATTATTTGAGTTAATCTTATAATTGATTGAGTTTAAATTATCTGTTGGATATTCCTTGTGTTTCATCTGATGGATACATTGAATGCTTTTCGATTAAATTGGATTTCCTTTGTGATTTGTTGAGAGCGGATACATTGGATGCTTTTGGTTTAGTTGGGATATTCTTTGTTTTTTGTCTTATAGTTGGATTCATGGAATGTTTTGATAGGCTATATTTTTAGAACATATATGCTTAACTTCGGTGGGGTGGATTTGGAAACCTTAGTGTTTTAATTATTAGTTTTTTTAAAATCAATTTAGTTTAGTTTTAATTTATTTTCCAAAATATCATTCAAAATTCGGAACTAGGTTAAAATAAAGTTAGTTTAGATTAAATTATATTTTCACAACGCAATTCCTTGTGGATTCGACCTCGCACTTGCACAACACTATATTGCAAACGACTCGTGCACTTGCGAGTAAATTAAAACTCACAACAGAACCTAACCACAACTTTCGAACTGATAAAACAATCTTTTGATGGAATTGAAGCACATAGATATGCACCTATACCATTATCTAGGACTAAAGTATTGAGGCAATTGGAATACCTTGGAGATGGTACCAATAAGTATGAGGAGGGGCGTTGGAAGAAGAAGAGCATTTTTTCACTTTGCCTTATTGGGAGGATCATCTATTGCATCACACTATTGATGTGATGCACATAGAAAAGAATGTTTTTGATAATGTTATTGGTATATTGTTAGGTCAAGAAGGGAAGTCAAAGGATAACAATAACGTATGACTTGTCCTTGAACATATGGGTAAGAAGTGTACTTCACTTGAAAAAGCATCTCATCATCGGAAAAACATTACGCCTAAAACTTGTTATCAAATGACTCCAATAGAGAAAGTTGTTTTTCTGAAGGTTCTCAAGGAGACAAAAACTCCAGATGAATACTCATCCAATATCTCACAATATGTGCAACTCAAACAACAGAAGTTGATAGGCCTCAAAAGCTATGATTGCCATGTTCTCATGCTAGAAATTCTTTCGATAACGATACGAGGTTCTTTACATGATAAAGTTATCTCAATTATAATTGAGTTATGTTATTATTTCAGAGACATCTACTTGAAGGTTTTACTTGAAAATGACCTCGAGAAACTTATTGAGTCTCAGATTACTTTAACTCTTTCCCAAATGGAAAAGACTTCCTCTCCATCTTTTTTCACTATCATAATGCATTTGTTTATTCATTCGGCAATCGAGGCAAAAATTATTGGGTAGTAGCTTACTAATGGATGTATCCTATTGAAAAGTACACTTCTAGGTCTATAATTTTTCTAGTTATACTTATAAAGGTAATAGAAACTTCAATGCTCTTTATGTTTGTGTTTTAAACTTATGTTCATATAAGTTCCTTCTTACACTCAGTCTTATGTGCAGAATAGACATTATATAAGATTTCCTCTTTCAAATTATTGCACGTACTTATTGTTAGATGAACAAAAATATTTTTTGTGTAGTCAATTGTTTATTTTGATATTTTTTTTAGATATTATTATTATGCATTAAGCAGGTAAATGGGAAATTTATGGAAGAAAAAATGAAAGGCAATAATGACTGAAAAACCGTCACTATAACTCATTTAAACTTTTGCTACAGTATGTAATTGAATCTTCCATATATAGGAGGATACAGCAATAGATAATCCGTCAGTACAACCTATCTATAGTGACAGTTATGAAATCGTAGGCATAGGTGGAAGAGCTATATTGACAGATCGAAACTGTAAATATAGTATGTATATTGTGACAGTTACAAAACCATAAGTATAGAAGAAGGCCCTATACTAACGGTTTATCAATAGTAAGTAAAACACTATGAGCACAAATTTCATCAATATAGGTTAGCTACTTTTTTTATATAATACTTTTCAAAACCATCAATATAGTTCTAGGTGATCTATATTGACAGTTTTTGAATGTTTACTTTTAGCTGTTGATAAATGATATTTTTTTAGTGATTGTGTTGTAGGACTAATAGTGTTCATGCCATATTGTAGGTTCTTCTATAGTTAATTTACCATATGTCTTATCTTCCTTTTGCTTAGTGTCACGTATCAAGAAAGATATTAAAGAGAATCACACTTGCACCTATTATCGTCAACCACACTGCGAGATGCGGAGCCTCGACTTCTCCTGCTATCTTCAGTTACTTCGTTGAGGGTTTTAGGTTCTTCTACTTCTGCTTAAAATAAAACGATTATTTAGCTTTTATTGATTTTTCTCTCTTTTTATTTTTTGGAGTAAGATTTTTATATATTTTTTGCTCATTGAAGAGGATAGTGGTAAGAGAACATGATACGTATTATAACTTTCCATGTAATTGTTCTATGCCATAATGAGGAATTTTTTCACTTTTATTTGGATGCCTTGCCATGCAATTATAGTTTGGTTCTTCTCCAATGTCTCAAACAAAAGGCATAGAGTTCCCTCTAACAAGCTCCAAGAATTGCATAATGTCAAAGAGAGGCAGATCACATTTATTTGGTTAATCACCACCATTTCAAAACTCAGTGTGATGTTGAGAAAAAGGATTCATGATATTTTCTTTTAGCTTCAATAGTGCCATTGGGGTGGAGAAGCCGAAAGTATGTCATTGTTTTTGACCAATTTCATGTTCTCAAGATTAAGTTTAGAATAATCATAGCCATGGTACAGAGAAATTTTGTGCAACAAATTTTTTCTCAAAATGAAACTCTTTACTTTTAAGATATATGAAATTATGAATAATCACTGATGTGGAAAAATGAAGAACATCTTAGATTAGGATTCATAAATATATAGAAGAATAACGTGATGGTTTTGGTGACTACAAAAGACAAGGAAAATAATTATAAGCAACAGTGATGAATGCACCAAGTGTGATTCATCATTGAACTTCTCAACATGAACAAATTATGAATGACCATTACCAACTAACTAAAATGAAAAGCAAAATAATGATGATGGAAAATACCACCGACCCTTCCAACTTATGAGTGTCTTATCACTTAAGTTTCTAAATCACAAATTTAGCATTTGAAGATTGCAATGAAAACATTTCAATATTAATGAATGAAATGATACAAAAAAATTAAAATAAAAGGAATTAGATGTTGTCTTTAATTACTAGTATACATACAAAGAAAAATATTATTTATTATGATAAAAAAATTAAAATTCTTCAATATGAACGGAATTTTTTATAAATTTTTATTGTAAAAAATTGAATAATAACAAAAATAACAAGTGAGTGATACAAACATAAAAATGGTTCTTAAATAATAAATACAACAATATGGGTGCATTTAATCATCTCAAAGTGGATAATAATTAGACATTTCATTAATGAAATGGATGATATTGCAAATAAATATAAAAACTAGGTATTTTCGTTGGCAACAAATTTATAATTTTGGGATCGAAATGCAATGAATTCAAAATTCATGTAACTCTAGTGCAATGTTTCTTAGTGACGGCAATTGATTTATCGCAATATAAATCCCGAGTACCATCATGTAATCCAACCCAACCATAATACTATGTTACACATTTAAATTAGACAAACAATACATATATCAGTCGAAATCAAACCTAATATCTGGTGATCTCAGAACCTAGCTTTGGTGTAATACTTAGTATTTTCCATAATAACCAAGATTATTATTTTTTTTCTCCCTCTCTTTTATTATATATGTCAATGTTAGATTTTCCTCATCTATTGTTAAATAAGCATCCTTAATTCTAAGAAAAATGTAAATGAAATAATAAAATTACATTAACATATATATAAATGCATAAATATGGAGATGAAGTTTTGATCCAAAGCTATAGTTGGCTTGGGTTTATCATTAATTGAACCATTGGAGTTGCCAAAGCCATATATATATATATATATAAAAGAATACTAACTTACCATACTTGACATAAGTTAGAATTGTGTTTTAATTATTTTAGACCAATAAAACATACGCCATGCAATCAACATAAAATATAGAATATTAGAAGCCTAAGAAAAAAGACCGTAGAGGAAGAAAAAAAGTTAATTTCCATACAAGATTTTCTTCTCCTCTCATTTTTTCCCTTTTTTTCCTCTCTTCTTTTCTATTCTCTTTCTCTCCCCTCTATCAGTCCAGCACAAATGCTGGTCTTCTCTCCCTCTCTCATCCTATTTATACAAAAACTTTCCTTTAATTGTACAACCAACTCTCCTCTTTACACCTCTCCCACAATTACCCCAAAACTCTTTAAAGTTCCAATATCTCCCCCAAGACATGTTTTAGTATTTGAATATTATTTTAATTAATTGTTTCTAAGTTCGCAAATTCAAGTATAAATTTAGTATAACTCAAAACTGAACAAGTACACTAAAAAGACATCGAGATGAAACTCCAAAATTAAAATATTCTAAGGTATCGGCCTCTACAATTTTAGGTACCATGAATTTAAAGGGAAATTGGAATCTATTTCATATGCTTGTTTTGTGAACCAAATCCTTTGCGTGAAACCAGAATTAATCTTGTCCATGGATCTTCAAAATAGGCTTGTTAATATATGTAAAAGCGAAAGTTAAAATCTATACTACTGTTAGTTCTTTACCTTTGTTTTCAACCCCTCGTTTGGGTCTTGCTATCATTGTGTGCCTTGCTAATTTTGTTGCAACTTACTTTGTTTTAAGATAATGTCCCTACTTGCATTTCTTCGATTGAAATATGACACAGTCAATTAAAAATAGGCCTATTCCATCTTTTCGATTGAAATATGGTACTATCACTTGGGAAAAAAAATTTGTATTTAATTGATGAAATCTTAAATTGAAAACAGAATTCGTACCCATCCCTTTTGGCCCAATGGCCCACTTGATACTAATGTTTCTACTTTGGTCTTGTTTGCTTTTAGCTGCCCCAACACTGGCCTGATCGTGGGACCGTCAAAGTATTACTTTTGCTATCCTTTGGCAATGTTTGGGTTTTTTTTTTTTTTTTTTTTTGCTTAAATCTAGCCAAATGAGTTAGTTTGAAAAATGGTCTATAAGATAAATTTGATTTAGACAAATTTTCTTAAATTTAATTTTTAAAAGAAACCAAACAATTTTGAGCTTGTATGAATGTCTTAGGGAGCATGCTAGACGAGATTGAATGAAATAATTCTTTATGTTTGGAACTAACAATTTGAAATAATATGATAAAGTATTAATATATTGTCATGGTTAAGAAAAAGGAAAAGAAATGTTCTTCATGTAAAATTAGTTTAAGTTTGCATAGTTTTATTTGAGCCTTGCTATTTAAAAAAGGATAATATGCAACGGGTAACCGTCAAATGATGGGAGTTGTGGAGTGCTTTTCTTTCCCACACTCAAAAGGCATTCTGGATCAATAATCTGGTTTTTGGATCCTTTTATTGATTATTTAAGGTAAATTTGAAGGATTTAATATTAAAAAATCAATATATTTAATGTATCCAATTAATCAGATTAAAGAATTGGTGGCAACTCCCAATTTTCGTTTATAGCTGATGACGCCTTCAATTTTTTTTTTCCAAATTAGAAAGTAAATATTACAAAACAAAATGATTTTCGAAAGAAGATGTTTTAATTAAAAAAAATTCCAAAAATTACTGAAGGAAAGGTATCAACAATTATCATGGTTCTATATATCTTTATCCTTGAGAATTGAAGAATAAAATTAGATGAGTAATATTTTTATATCTAACACAAAAAGATAGATTATCTAATTTGTACCTCCATCAAGGTTATATTAACTATAAATTAAATAGTTATAAAATAAGTTCATAACTACTTTAATCATTTGCTTTGATTGTCAAGAAACTCGATGAGAGTAGAATTGATCTCTTCCGTGAGTATTTTCCCAATTATTCAAATAAATTATCTATGTACTTAACCATCTTGCATATGATAACTAAGAAAAAAAAATTGAAAACTGAAAGAAGGAAGGTAATCACGCATATGGTATGCTTTTCTAAACATCTATCGTAGTTTTTCATATCAATAATGCGTATATGGAATATTTAGCTTTGATTCTATCATTTTCCACATATATGACATGTGTGGTACATTTCACTTTGAACTTCTGATAGTATGATTTGATACTGATTTCAGGGATGAACGACAAACGGATTCAAATCCACGTCTATTTTACCATGACAACGTACTTTACAAAGCAATTGAGACACTTATGGTATGATAATAGACAATCATTAAGGTCCCTTCTAGAACATCTACTAAAATTAGAACGATACAGAGAACAATCAAATATTTGATATAAAAATTTCAAAACTATGAGAATTATACACAAGTATGTTGGATTTTTAAGTTGGCTAAACCAATTTTTGGTAACAATATCTCATCATCAATGTTTTCAACCATTCGAATCCTACGGTATAATAAGCTACCAATGATTGTAAGATTATATATATATAAAGACACACACACACATATGTTCTAATCTTTCAATCATTGTATTAGAAGTAATATTAACAAGCGTTTAACAGAGTAAATTATTTTAAAAGTCCAACAAATTGGAAGTAACATTATTTTCCATAATATATATGGATCAATACAATGGTACAACCCAAATAGCCAGGAATTGTGTTTACTCATAAGTGACTAATAAAAGTGAGTGACTAACAATGTTTTCAGATTATAAAGTTAATGAGGTGATTTACACTCCAGGTTCATATTTTCTAGCCCAAATATGCTTTCCATTTATCTAGAATTTTGCAATATGTCTTCCACTCAAAATTTGATCAACGGTTTCAATGAAATTGAGAACTAGCCGAGAAAATAAGGGTTGTTCAATAGAAGAACCATTTTCTTGCATATAAACATTTCTGCCACATTCACCTGGCCTAGCATGTAAAGGGATGGTCAAAAATTTGTGCAAAAAAGTATTACATTTTAGCAAGTAAAATATCCCACCACTAAATCTGTAGGCTTACTTCAACCATTACCTATACCAACATTGTTTTGGGAAGATATTGCCACGAATTATACAATAGGTGTGCCTCATTAATAAGGATTTATAATAATATTGGTGGTGGTAGATCGATTGACTAAAGCTGCCCATTTTGGTGCTCTTATAACTAACTATACTACTATTAATAGCTAAACTCTTTTTCTACCATGGTTGTTAAACATCATGGCTTTCCTCAGTCAATAGTATCAAATAGAGATCATGTCTTTCTCAGTAAATTTTGGAATTAGTTGTTTCAGTTGAGTGGCACCATTTTAGCAGTGAGCTCTGCCAACGGATGAACAATCTTTTTTTTGATAAGTTACAACAGATGGACAATCTGAAATTTTAAATATGTCTTGAGCAGTACCTTAGGTGTTTTGTGCATGATAAGCACAAACAGCGGTCTAAATTATTGAATTGGGCTGAATTATGGTACAATACTTCTTTTCATTCTGCAATTAATGTCTCCATTTTAGGTACTACATGGTAGGCCTCTTCCTATGATTCTAGGTTACAGTTCAGGGTATTTTAAATTGGAAGCAGTGGATGTAGAGCTCAATAATAGATCAGCACAGTAGCCTAAACACCACCTACTTCAAGCACAATACGGAATGAAAGCCCAAGTTGATGCTCATAGAAGTGAAAAATATTTTGAGGTTGGGGATTGGGTGATGACCAAACTAGAGCCTTATAGACAGACATTTGTGGCTGCAAGGTTGAAAATCATAAATTCAGTAAGAGATATTATTTCCCTTTTCAAGTCCTGCAGAAAATTGGCAAAGTGGCCAATAAACTAGATTTGTCTAGTAATAGCAAGATCCATCCTCTGTTTCAAATTTCCTTAAGTCTTTTATTAGATCTGCCCCATAACCCATTATTGCCTCTTCACCCCACTGATTTGTGGATCAACCTATTTTGACATCATTAGCTATTTATGGAACCAGACATCCTACATAATGGGGTGTACAGACCTCAACTATTGATTCAATGGCATGGACTAGCTTTGGAAGACGCATCTTGGGAAGACTTGACCACCATTAAAAAGTTGTTTCCTAGCTTATACCTTGAGGGCAAGGTCAGCCTCGAAGGGATAGGGAATGATACAGTCAATGAGTTTCCTATTCAGTTGGAGGAAGATGAGAGTAGCAATCAGCAGCAATAGGAAGACAAGAAAGATAAGAAATCAATTGTAGAAGAACCTACTATAGGAGCAGGATACAAGGAGAGTAAGACAAAGAACAGCTCCTATATGGAATCAAGACTATGAAATGGAATAAGTAAAAAGATATAGTAGCTAAGGTGAATTCATGGAGAATCTGTTAGTTAGTTAGAAGAGTCAGTTATTCTATTAGTTAGTTAGAGTAGTTGTATTTCGAATGCTAATCATTTTGTTGTCTCATATAGGAAAAATTATTAGGTGTTCATGACTCTATACAGTGTTACCATTTGGCACCAATGAATTGTGTTATTACTCGAGTTCCTTGGAATTACCATCGGAGTTCTTCAGATTACCAATGAGTGAATAGTGACACTGCATAGGGTCAAGAACACCCAATAATTTCTCATTTATAAGACATTTTTGGGAGGAAATAGAGGTAGAGATCTATTTAGTCTTCTTAAATTTTCTTTCTCATTTTGGTAGCTTTTCTTCTGGCTCATATACAATATAATTTATCTTATTCTTCCTATCTACTTACCTAACATTTCTCCTCTGCAACTACATCAAAATTAGCATTTTTATCACCATTATTATTACCATGATTGCTATTAATAAAACAACATTTACTTTTGCTAAAGTGGACTGTGTTGGATAGGTCAAATGGGTTGGGTATCAAGGGAATAATCGGGTTAAAGACGAGCTAGAAAATTGAGAATGATCAGGGATAGGATCTTAGGTTTTTGGGGTGAGAACCTAGAGTTATTCAGGACAAAAACTAGGTTGAGTGGGTTGTTCGTGGGTTCTTGAGAGAGTTTCTATGCTCGTAGAGTTTGAATGCGGAGTTCAGTGTCGATTTGATGGGATGGATTTTGTTGGTTCTATGAGACGAGTCAGGTTTGGTGTAGCTTTTGTGGTGGGTGAGTTTTGCCCAGGCTAGAAAAGGCAGGCTTAGTGGTCTTAGATGTTCCAGTTAGCATTTGGACGACTTGTTTGAAGAAGGTGTGGCTTGGATAAAGGTGGTCGGGTATGGGTTGTCAAATTCCGATCTGGTGATTGGTCTGGCTTGTTGTGGGTACTATGCCATAAAATTAAGGATGAAATCATCCAAATAAAAGTGAACAATTCCTACCACACAACACCAAAATGAAGCTTGTCCTACTATGCCTTACCTCCAATCTCCTTCGCATAATCACTTCTACCTGTTTAAAAATTCCTCTATGCCATGGCCATCATCAGAAGCCAATCTCGAAACCATGAAAGCAATGATGAAATGTGACATATTAATGGAAAGTGGTTTCCATCCCTCGTCGGGATTTATTACGCCAACAAAACATCTCATGAAATTTTTAAGAAACCAAAGTGCATAAAGTTTGATAGACCCAACACCCAGTTCTTGAAATAGAGGTTGAAGCCAGAGCAATGTGAGCTTCCTCTCTTCGATGTTATGAAATTCCTGGAGCTTGTAAATGGAAAGTCTATAGCCTTTGTTTGGGATTCTGTGGGAAGAAACTAAATGCAGTCATTGTTAGGCCATTTATTTAAAGTAAGTATTGTTGAATCTTTACTGATCAATATATCTTTAGGCTAAAAGGGTAGTGATATTTTAGCCTAAAGCACTTGCTCATATCTTGTTCAGATTGGCTCAGGTTCTGTGCAAAGATTAACACTAAATCACATAGTTATCAATTAATTCAATGGATCCAAGTTGCTTAGGCCGATGTCAAGCTTAGAGATGAAACTAGAGGAGGCTGATTTGAAGTTGTATCTGATTAAAGTGGAGGAATTAAGGGCTGCACAAAGGGATTAAGAAAGGATTGAATCTCAGGTTGCTTGACATAACTGAGTCTTCTACCAAAAAAATTCTCGTACTTGTTCCCTATGTACATTAGTTCTTTTGTATTCTATAACTATATTAAATAAGATTGATAATCACCCAATTATCCTTAGCTATATAAATTGGCATTTAAGATAAAGAACTTATTTTGTGACATTGAATTTATTTTGTGATTTAATTTTTATTTGATGACATGTAATTTTAATTTTATTTGGTGTGAAGAAATGCTCTAGTATTTTTACCATGTATTGAATATTTATTTTTTATTTTGATTTCGTCTAAGAATGTTGTGCTTTATCTTATATCTAATGTTATTTTTGGAGTAATTTTTGCAATCTAGTATATTTTAGTTTTTTAATAAAAAAAATTGGGTTAACAGGGAATTCTCGATTTTTTTAATGAAGAATCATCGTCTCTGTTTGTAAACGGGGACAGAGATCAAGATTGAGGTCTTCAGAAATCCCTATTGGAGATGAGGATGAAGGAAAAAACGAAATCTTTAATAGGAAGGAAGAGCATTTTTGTAAACGGGAACGGCGATGAATATGACATTCTTCGCTTCAAACTCGCCCTCATTGCCATCCCTACTATCCTGGTCCGCTATAGTCATTACGAACCATTGAACTGCTTTTCATGGCCACGACATGCCACTATAGCCGTGAATGTCACTATTCCTCAAATAGCGACGAATAGCGATCGCGACACCTACAACTATCACTTATAGCAGCCGCTATTTTGCATTGAGGCCGCTATTTAAAATCCTACTTGGAATGATTTTTTGTTTCAAATGTTAAAAGATTGGAAGAGAAGAGTTCATTTGATAGGAGTGTTTATGAAAGTTCTGGATGAATTTCAGAAAGAATTTCATCATTTATTGGAGATAGGAGTGTTTTTTTTTTTTGAAGTCTTTTCCCCTCTAATCTACAGAAATGGATGGTTGTATTTAATGTGTATTGTTATGCTCCACTCAAGATCACACCATGTTAAACAAAGTTTTGCAGAGTTGCAAGTTTGTTTAATCTTCCTTGTGTGCCAATCCAATTGTATGTCTTCTTCAGTAATATAATACTGATATTATCCCTAAAATTGAAATAGAAAAAGAAAAAGAGGATTCAAACATAAAAGCTCCATTGCTTATGAAAGCCAAATAACTGATTTGTTATTTTTCTTGAACATTTAACACTAACTAACAAATATATCACCTTCTAAACATTATTTCTCATCATGTGGGAAAACTAATCTAAAGCTACTCAAATTTTGGATTCTTTGCATTTAGACTCCTAAATTATAAAGTTGGTGTCAACAGGAATACCTAGATTTTCAATTGATTTGCAATGTCGTCCAATTCATTAATGAAATGCCTAACTAATTCTCCACTTTGAGATGATTAGGTGCACCCAAATAGAGTGGACTAATAATTTTTAAGAACCAATTTTTTTTTTTTCACTCACTTGATATTTTCATAATTTTCAATAAAAAAATTTTCTATTTGTATTGAAGAATTTTTTTTTTTTTTTTTAAATCTCATAATAAATAGAGTAACATTTTTTAGGTGAATTTCATTTTTAGTTACCATACTAAAAATTTTCTCAATTTACATCATCAATTTGCTTGTGTACTAATTAATGATCATGTCCAAATTCTTGTTATTTTCATTTTTAGACTATTTTTATTGATGATTATGGTAATCAAAATGATTTCATTCCAACCAATTAAAAATTTTAGGATCTTCAATACTAAATTTGTATTTTAGTAACTTAAATGATAGACACTTATGATTTGGGAGGTTTGGTGCCATTTTACATCATCATTATTTTGCTTTACATTTTGGTTAGTTGGTCAATGTCATTCTTTACTTATGTTAAGAGATGATGAATCACAACTTAGCACATTATCATTGTTGCTTATTAATTTGGTTGTCATTTGCAGTCACCATAACAATGAAATTATTTTCCTATATACGGATGAATTATAATGCAAGGGTTTTCTTCATTTTCTTCTTAATTCGGTGATGACTCATAATTTAATATCTAAAAGAGTTTTATTTTGGAAAGAACATGTTGCACAAAATTCCTTTTTACCATGGTTATGATTAAGCTAACCATAAAGAGGATGAAAATGATCAAGAACCATGACATACTTCATGGAAAATGGATTCCCAACCTAATAGCGCTAATGGAATATATCTTCGACATTATGCAATTTTTTGAGGTTGTTAGAGGGAACTCTATTCCCTTTGTTTTAGACATTGAATAATAACCAAATGCATTTAAATCTATATGTTGATTATTCCTAATGAGCTGGTGATCAATTTTAATTAAGTTACAAGTTAAAAAAGTCTTAGAATCAAGTAGAATCTGTTGGGATTTTACCCTTAAAATCCACATACTTATAATAATAAATAAAAAAATAAATAATCAAATATCAAGCACAACAATTTAATGTGGATCGACAGGCTCCTTGCCTATGCCACCAATAAACTCACAATTTTATTAATCCTTAACAAACTTTAGGAAAAACAAAATTATTACCCCCACAACCTCACAACCCAAAATCACCAATACACCCAAAGCACTCCACCTAGCTCTAGTAATAATATTGGAATTATGAATATGTCTCAAACCTTCTCTAAGCCCCCTTTATGTGGAGGATATTTTCTTTATACCATTAGAAAAAGAATAACAACAACATAATAAACTACCATTACTAGAATAAGCAACTATAAAATAGGAAACCACTTTTTCAAAACTAATTAGAAGTTCTCCTTGTGGAGAATTGAGCTAAAATCCTAACAGAATCGATAGTAAAGTTAGGAAACCCATGACATGACAAACTCAAAGAACACGAAAGGCAAAAATATTAAACTTAACCGCTGGTAGCCTTTTTTTACTAAGGACTATGTACATTTTATAAAAGGTTGTTAGATTTTTCTTTTTTTCTTTTCTTGATAAAAGGTTGCTAGGGTTTTGTACTGCAAAAAAAAAAAAAAAAAAAAAAAAAAAAATTGGATCCCCTCTTTCACAAGTATAGATATATGTTTTTGCACTTGAAAATCAAATAACACCAAATGGAAATGAAAAGATAGAAAATCAGCCTCCCAAGAAATTGACAAGAGCCCAAGAAATATGTGGCTAAATCTTGAAACTCCCAAATCTCTTAGTCATTCACATATTTTCAAGACTGTTGATAAGTGCTTAAATATTCATATTTAAGCCCCTTAATTTATATTTGTTAAGCTCTTAGTTTGTGTTATTTCATTCTATTTTATTTCTTTTTTCTGTTTTCTGGGTTTTTGGAAAAAATGAAACATTTTGGAATTATCAGGCTTAAAGAGCAAACCTGGAGTCTGCTAGTGCGATCGAGCACAGAAACTCGCGATCGAGTGCGTGTAAGAAGGTGCGCTCGAGTGCACTACTCTGTGATCGAGCGCACACGCACATCAGTAAATATTAAAACGTCTGGTCCTATTTTAGAAATAAGTGGGAGTTTTGTTTGATGGGTTTTAGGGTTTCCAGACGTTCCTAAAATCTATAAATAGGCCTGTAAACATAGAAATAAGGGGGGCCAGGAGGCCAGGGGGGATTTGGTAGAAGAATTGACGACTCTTCAAGGAAGCTCCCTCGGGTTTTTTCTTTTCTTTTCTATTTTACTTTATGAAGATGTTTAACATCAAACTCATGTGTAACTAATTTGCTAGTAGGGCTTGATTGAAACCCTGATTATATTTACTCAATAATTCAATATTGGTGCCTCTGTGATATTTACATTATGATGCTTAACTTGATTAATTCCTGTTTTCTTGAATTCCTCATATATGTTTGCCTAATCAACATACGCATGTGGTATGGACTAGTTAGTTAAATCAATTTGGATGACTAAGTCATGAGTTTAACAATAGTAACAAAAGAAATCCACGTCGGGTTCTTGGGTTAATCAACATGAGAAACGGGGAGTATATATCATGCCCTAGGCCTCGTGTGTTTGTCGATTTCCATAGATATTTTGCTTTCTTAAGAAACAACTTAGTATACACCACGTTAAACCCTTTAAGAAAGAAAAGATTTAGAGTATACACCATGCCTAACTCGTTGCTTAGGGAAATCAATTGCTTAAGGAGTATACACCATGCCCTTAGGTTGACAACATTAGGTATTCATAACGTGATTAAAGCATTGGCATATTGTTTTATTGTGGAAGCATGATTAGTGGTGGATATCAAGTCTCTACACCTTTATCATTATCGAATCAAACTCATTTATTATTTCTCTCGTTTTATATTGCGAAATTTAAATCAAATTTACTAATCCCTGTGGGAATGATCTCACACTTGCACATTATACTACTATGTTGACCTTGTGCACTTGCAAGTAAAACATTCAATTATTTGCTTATTAATTTATGTAGATTTTTGCACAACAACTACCTGTCAACAAATCTCTTTGCAAAGACTATCGCAGTTACCTCACAAAACCATATTTTGCAAAACTCCACTTTTCTAGAGCATCTATCTCTCTTCGTTATCCTCAAAACCCTAATACTTAACCGAGTGCAGTTTTATAGTATTGACCTCAATGAGCATCTCAGTTTTTTCATACTCCAAGTGTCATCATCATTGAAGCAAAATTTAATTGTATCATCTATTGGAATTTTTCTATGTAGGCTACCACTAATTATAATGGTTTTGGTTTTATAAAACCGGATCAACGGATTTGGTCCAATAAAAAAAGTATAAGAGCCTACATTCGTGGTATGTGGTATCATAGCTTAGATACATGAATTCATAACCTAATTTAGGAATATTACATTTAATTTCAAGTGAAATTATAAAATTCCTAAAATTCTTTTATGATTGAGATTCCTTATTTTGGCTAAACAAATTAATTCTATATCAATTAAATGTCGGACATACTTGAAGGTGAAATATAGATCAGAACTATATGCTCGTCTCCCATTTATCCTACGCGTCAGTGTTTGAATCCTTATTTCACAAGGAAACAAATGGTTCAAATCTCGTTGAATTCCGTTAAGAATTGATTGAGATATAAGGGTTTAAGATTTTGAAACCTAGATTAAATCATAAAAGGTTGCACCGGTAAAACACGATAAACGGCGCTGGTTGCGATCATAAATTGCTGCGGATTAGCCGACTATTTTAATAGGAGCTGAATGACTTTAAAAAAACAAATAAGAGAATACAATAATTAAATTGTGACCACAACTGACATCGAGAAAGAACTAAATGTTCGGATGAAGACATTTGGGAAGGATAATCTCATTTGCCAATCACAACATTGCCAAAAAAAAAACCAATAAAACACAATTTTTTTTCCAGAAAGAAAATAATAACAGTTGTACAGTCAAACTATCTCCACAACTGTATTTAGGATTTGATTATATTATAAAACAATAATATAAATGTGTGACTGACAGAGAGAGGTTTTGGAAAAGGCATATATTAGTCTTGCATTTTATGTTTTTTACTTTATTTTCTTTGCATAAATTTTTAGCTGGATTGATAACCAGGAAGCAATGGTTGATTTTTAACTAAAATCATAATACAAAATCAGATCTCAAATCTTAAAGATGGACTTAATTAAATTTGATGCGAGCCACTAAACCTATTAAAACATGGGCTGCGCATGTGGCACATGGATGAGCTTCTCACCGCCATGTAGCTGTAGATTAGCTTCTGTCAAATTGGATTTACACCAAGAAGTAAATTTTTAAAATTAGTTTTATGTTAACAGATTACTTAATATATATTAACAAAAAGTATATTCAAATAAATTTTAGCCATGCTTAGGGCGTAGGGGAACTTAGGGTCTTGTCAGTGGTGAATAATTTTAATGGTTAGCTCTATAATTATGTTTGAATCCTATTGAGCATGATGATATGATTTTTGGCTAACATTTTCATATTCATTAGTATATTTTCTTAATACTATGAAAATTGCATTAATAAATATTCTGAGCTGCATAATATGTGAATGGTTTCACACCCTACTGTCATATTACAAATAGCATAATTTCAACTTGTTTGATGAGTTATTTTTAAGAATTTCTTAATGTTTGGAATTGTTATATATTATGAATATTTGCATATTATTAAATGTATTTAGAAAATTCCAGAAATTATATATTGGTGAGAAAATTCATGTTCTTGTAATGATGTGATTTGCATGTCTGTTATATTATGTGAAAATTTGTTCACATGAAATAAAGTGGTTTATGTATTTTTCTTTTTAATTTTCATGCTTATTTCATGGATCTTGAAAAATTAAAATACACATAATAGGATTATGAGATGATTAATCTCATATGTTCTGAATTGGTATATATGTTTACATGACTCTGTGATATTCTTGAGAACACATATGATGAGACAATTAGGCTTGATTTAATTAATTATATTTTCTTGAGAAATAAAAAAAAATACTATAAAAGGATGGGACTGCAAAGTAAATTCTGAAATTTTTTAAAATATATGTAGGAATGTTTTATGGGTCCTCAAAACTACAATTCCTCATTAGTGCACTCATTGGAAATTAAATCGAGTGTTAACAATATGCCTTATTTGTGTTTATTTTTGTATATGAATAATTTAAGTGATTATTTTATTAATTTTAGTTCAAGACTTGTTTTGCTTGTGCAAAGTATATTATGATTTTGATCTAAAGAGGTACATGTGGTTTACTATCTCAAATTGAGATGATCAAATGCATGCATGTTGTTTTAATATGTATACATGTTGAGCGGTTTGAAATAGCTTTATCAGTTGATGTGGATGGTTATCGTCAAAGTGGTCAATTCACTGATATTTATGAGTTATTTTATGTTGTTGTTACGAGATGTTTATATGAGTTATTCCAATTAATCACTTGCTTAGGGGGTAATTGCTTGTTTTAATTCAGAGGTTAAAATGAAACATTTGGTGGAATCTATTTTAGTATAGAATATTTTCCTACCAAAAAGTGTTAGGTTTTCCGAAAACTAATATATGTTAATGTGTTGATTTCTTGTAAGAGATTCCAATTGCATGTTGCATACTTTACCCAAAGGGAAGTACGTAATGATGTGCCAGGAATCTGGTTGTTGTAGTTACCCTTCTTGTTAATATGTTGCTCTTTGGTTGTCTTGAACAGTTTCTATTGTTGTTGATAACAATAGTGCTACTATTGAAATTTTGACTAGGTCAAATAATAAAATCAAATATATTTTCAAGGGAGTGTATAAAAAAATAAAAATTAATATTATGAAAAAAATATTTAGCTTTCTTAAATTTTCTAAAACATATTTGCTTAATTGGTACACTTAACAGCAATAATTAAATTTTGAGCTTGTGAAAATGTCATTTATCATTAGATACATGTTGATCAAAATTGATCACTACTCGATACTTTTACTATATTTTATTTGATCATATTGAAAATTGTGTGTCACATGAGATGATAATAAGGATTAATTTGAGAAGCATGATCAATTAATTTTTTTTGGGTTCAATAAATATTTATTTATGAAAATATGTTATTAATTGTTTATTTCTCGAAATCAATGCATATATTCTGAAATTTTATTTCACAGTAAATTATTTTGATGATTTGAGATGTTGTTAACAATAGGTACTCTTCTAGATTAGTTGTCTTATTTATTGTACTCTCAGCTTGAAAGAAAATATAGAAAATCTGCATGTTGTGAGAAATAATTGACTAAATTATTTAAATATATTTTACTATGTTCAAAACATGTGGGTAAATCCGACTGTTAATTGTTTGGTGACTCATAGATATATATGTTGTTGAGAGTAACTCTTGTTGTATGGTCACATGCATGCGTCTGTCGTTTTGCATGTGTCTGTTGTTGTAAAGGGCATTACTATTTATCTCGATTTTGGGAAATTTCATGAGTTGGTGTTTGTTGCCAAAGTGGCATACTCATTAATACTTGTGGGATTTCACTAAAACATGTTGTGGGATTATTACTGTTTATCTCAATTTTGGAAATTTTCATTGGTTAATGTGGGTGTTTGCTGCCAAAGTCGCAAAATCGTTGATATTTATGGGATTTCACTTAACCATGTTGCAGGATGACTTCAATTGCATCATGTAGTTACCTACCTAAAGGGGGTAGTTATGTACTGTAATTTATGAAAATACCTTGAACACTATGGGAATATGATGGATCATTTTAGAAGGTCTGTCTGCCCAACGGGGACAATTCCTTTTAAAACTAAAATATTGTCTTCATATGCTTTATGTGTATAGTTTCTAAGTGCATGTTGTATTCTATGCCCAAATGAGAGCTTATAACTATACTTTCAGATTCTCTGTTTTGGAATATGTTGATTATTTCCCTTTTACTACTATGTTGCATTCTTGTCTTGAATCAGTCTCATTTTCTGTGAACAATAACCAAGCAACCATTGAAATCCTGACTGGATCGAATTATAAAAGATAGAAGGAAAATGTTGAGTCTTCTTATGGCATAGGTTTCGAGGTAACATTTCTAGAGAGAGTTGGAAGGCTTTTTAGGAACGATATTTTACCCACTCTTGATTTCGGGGATATTGAGACCTGTGTTGATTGTATTAGGGGAAAGTTAACGAAAACCATGAAAGTTGTGCTTTATGCTAGGGCAATTGGTGAGTACATTCAAATAGAGAACGTGATTGTTGATCCCATAACCAAAGATCTAAGACCCATTGTTTTTAAGAAACATGTTGATGTATTGGGTTAGTGGAAGTTATTTATGATTTAATATTTTGGTTATTGGATTTATGTAATTTTTGGACTCATTATGTTTTGGGTACGATAGTTGGATATTATGATATCGATTGATGATTATCGTACATAATTTCATTCATATTGTATTATCTTATCTCTATATATGTATGAATGCATTTGTACATATGACATGTCATATTGTGGAAATTTAAAACTTGGTGTCAGTTTTGAGTTTAGTTGGGTATGTCTCGTGGTTGACACCTTGTTGAAAACTCAAGGTATTTTGAGATATACCATGTTGTTGATGACTTCTCTAGCCTATTAATATGCATGTTGTAAGGAGAGTCATGTTGAGGACTTACAATGAAAATAACACATTATTTGATCACCTTGTCGGATGCTATTTTCCTGCTACGCTACTACATTGGATCGATGTTAGTGGAACCATATGCATGCATAACCATGGATTTGTCTTGTGTGAGCAATTATTCCATGTATGGTGTTTTTCATGGGACCGAGTCATGTAAGATATTGTCTTAGAGGATCAAATTGATTTTCAAATGTGGCCACAATAAAATCAAGTTGTTTATCCCAAGAGTCATTTTAAATTAAGTAAAATGTTTTAAAAATTTGGACAACCATAATTACTGTTGCCCAAGTGGGACAATGTTGAAATTTTTCTATGTGGGCTACCACTAATTATAGTGGTTCTGGTTTTATAAAACTAGGTCAGTAGATATGGTCCAATGAGAAAAGTATAAGAGTCCACTATTGTTAATTGGTGATCATGTTGTTTGGGCTTGTACACATCTTAATATTATTAATGTGGTTTAGCAGCTAGTGTAGGCCTTAGTCCAATATAACCCGTAGATAGGAGGGCCCATTTAGACTCTTAGTAACTAAGGTTACTAATATGTATATAAATAGGCTGGGTCCCTCTATGGCTCCTAGTATGCTTGAGTATTTAGTTTTTCTATCTAGTTGAGAAAATTGTTGTTGTGGGAGAACAAAGGGGAAGACCTAAACCTGATCACTTCCGTTGTGAGGTAATTTAAGTTTCTGCTATGATGATTACTCAATCAAATATGTGATTTACTCATGTAATTATTTATGCAATTATATGTCAACAAATCTCTTTGCAAAGACTTTCGCAGTTCCCTCACAAAATCATATTTTGCAAAACTCCATTTTTCCAGAGCACCTATCTCTCTTGGTAATCCTCAAAATCCTAATACTTAACCGAGTGCAACTTTATAGTATTGATCTCCATGAACCTCTCAGTTTTCTAATACTCCAAGTGCCGTCATCATTGAAGCAAAATTTAATCGTGGTATTCACATAGATACACAATGAATTTGATATTTGAACAAAAAATATGGTACATGATTAAGCATGTATAATTCTAATTATTCAATTTACACTAATTCCTTAAATTTGTTGGAAATTTCAGGTGTAATATCCAATAGATGTCTCATGCACAACAGACAAAAAATGGAGATACCCACAAGTTACAACTTCACCATCTCCACATTTTGACCACCATGTTCATTTGATAAAATCCAAAGAAGCAGAGCCAAACATTCAACCTCTACTAGCCTTTTCAATCTATACCTCAACGAATTTGATGACAAATGGACAACCCAAATCGAAGAATTCAATTATCTGATAATTCGTTGCAATTTTCTATGAAAATCATCAGAAACAGATTGCCATTTCTACCTTTTAGACAACGTGACAAATTAATTTATCAATGTAATATGACTACCGAAAGGGCCTTTTAAGACAGCTTTTAAAGCTATTAATAGCTTAGAAAATTTCAAGCCCATAACATATCTTAGGACATTGGCACCATCGAATTTTGAAAATTGGTTGAGGAATCAAGGAGGGAAAACCATTTAGAGCAATGAGACGAATTTAGATTCTGCGAATTTGGAGCTTTACATGATTCAATTGGAGGAACTAAGATTGCTAAGGAAGAAGGGGAGAAGAACGGATTGAAATTCAGGCTGCTTGACACAACACAAACTATGTGTTGTTGAGACCAGATGGTCATCCAAGTAGATATAGGCATTGGGCACATGGGAATATGACTTTTATATAATGATTGTGTGCTTTGGTGCTTGACTGGTCTGGAATGATTTCTTTTTGGAGATTTTAGAAGATGGAAGTACCATAAAATATGACATGCTTCATTCAATTGACAAAAAAAAATGCTGTTCATAGCAAGGTAGTTAAGGACTTGGTAGCTTTCATCTTTACTTCTTCTATCTTTTTTAGAAAATAATGCAATCTCAACTATTCATATATTTGTCAAATTCTAACATAAGATGGTGGGCTCAATGACTTCTCTGTATATTTTTAAGTGAGAATATAGATCTTGGAAATGTTAAAATAGCAATACATTGACATTAATTAATCAGTCTTTACACCAAATTCTTTACCCCGAAGAGGATTTTTCTTAAATTCATATTCTTAATTGAAGACAGAACTCAACTGGTTAGCAAAATGAACTTTGTTTTTAGCATTTGTGCTTTGGCCGAAATGGCAAAAGGTAGGGGACATTATGTTCCCTTATTTTACTAACATTCTCTAATCATTATTTCATTTTTCCTTGGAGTAATGCATAACTCGAAGGCTCTTTTTAGGAGGATATCTTGTCTTTATTGATGGGGTTCGATGCAAATGTGGCTTTGTGTGTCTGTTTATGCTTGGTAGATTTTAAAATTCCTCGTCAGTTTTGAGCTTCTGTAATGTATGGTTCTTGGCTGGTCTCTGTCTATGGTTTGAGTTTTGCCCTTCATAATTTAATGGCTACTAGGTGTTTGAGAAAAAGCTCAGGTGATGGGTCCTCATAGTTGATTATATTCATCATCATTGTGTACTCATCATCAGCAACTTATGTGCCCAATTGGTCAACTAAAGCAAATGAAAATTAAATTCTGTACGAATTTTAAAAACAAATTTCATCATTTGTTGGTGTAGGAGTGCTTTTTTTTAACTCTTTAACTCTATCAAGTTGCAAGTACAGAGGGGTCCATCTTTCTTAATTGATGGTTGTTTCAAATCTCCAAAAAAGTTTTTCTGAATTGCAGGTTTGTCTAATATTCCTTGACAATACAAATGTATTACTTATTGAGTAACATACTACTGATTTTATCCCTAAGAGTGGAAAATTAAAAAGATTTGAAGTCAATTCATTGATTTGTTATTTTGCTCGCACGTATAATACTAACTAACAAAGATATAACCTACTAAGCATTCTTTCTAATCATTAGGAAAAATTGCACAAAAGCTATAAGAATTTTGGAATCATTGCATTTAGCTTCCTCGACTAAAAATTTTGACATGAAAATACCCAAATTTACAATTGATTTGCAATGTCATCCGTTTCACAATTGAAATGCTTAATTAATTCTCAACTGTGAGATGATTAAATGCATCCAAGTGGAATAATAATTTTTAAGAACTATTTTTCTGATTTTATCACTCACTTGTTATTTTTGTGATTTTTCATTTTGTTTATAAAAAAAATACATCACTATTACTAAATAATTTTAAAAGTTTTTCCTCATAATAATTAATAGAGTAACATTTTTGAGTTTCTATTTTCATATCCTTCAAAATAAAGTTACATTAAAAATGAGTAATTAAGTTATAAAAAGAGTAAATAAAGAAATAAGTTATTGTAATATTGTACATATGACTTTCCAGTTTCCGCTTTCTTTCCTTCTTTTTTTTTAAGTTATTGCAATATTGGACTGTATAGAACGGAGAAGCTTAGGCAGAGAAGACTAAGCAAACACAAGTCTTTTTTTCTCAGTTTTTTCACCGCTTTTCTTCTTTCTTTCTGTATTTTTTTCTCGAGAAAGTGACTGATTCCACAGTTCTTTTCTCAATTATGTTGTAATTCTTCTTATCAATCTACTCTTTTCTATAATTCTTAACCAAATCAATTCTTGAGTGCCATTAGAACCACACCATACAAAGCCAACCACGATAAACTCTGTTAAAATTCCAAAATCACTACTCGATTTTGGACAGTTGCTGTCGTTTTACTAATGAATTTTTCAATAGTTCACCTTAATGAAACATTCTCGTGATGTTAATATCACTACTCTTCTTTTCGGTAATGTTACTCTTTTTTTTTTTTTTTTTTATGCTAATATGTTTTAAACTCTCTTTTTTATGTACATTGCAGTCCATCTTCTCAAATGGATGGTGTCTCCTATCATCTTATGTATAGTTATGCTCCGCTTGCTCACACAATGTCAGGTAAAGTTTTGCTGACTTACAAGTTTTTCTAATATTCCTTGCCAATCCAAATGCATCACTTATTCGGTAACTGATTTCTTATTCTGCTCTCATATATAACAACACTAACAGATATTTCATCTTCTAAGAGTTCTGATTTCATCTTCTAAGCGTTCTTTCTCATCTTTAGGGAAAATTGTACTAGAGCTACACGAATTTTGGATTTATTGCATTTAGATTCCTAGAGTATAAATTTGGTGTCAAAGGAAATACCCAGTTTTCAATTGATTTGTCATGTATTCATTTCATTAATGAAATGCCTAATAATTCTACACTTTGAGATCATTAAATGAACGCAAAGAGTGGAGTAATAATTTCGAGAACCATTTTTATGATATTATCACTCACTTGATATTATTCAATTTTTATTATAATAGAAAATTTTAAAAATATATTATTATTAAAGTTTTTTCTCATCATAAAAGTTTTTTAATAAATAAACTAATAATTTTCTTTGCCTATGTACAATTTTAACTTTTAGGGTTATTTCATCGATAATAGTTGAAATGATTTCATTGCAACCAATTAAAACTTTTAAGATCTTCGGTGTTAAATTTGTAAAGATCACATCCAAATTCTTTCTATTTTATCTTATAGGGCCATTTCATTGCAACCAATTAAAACTTTTAAGATCTTCGGTGTTAAATTTGTAAAGATCACATCCAAATTATTTTTATTTTAGATTTTAGAGTCATTTCATTTAGTAATTGAAATGGTTTCATTACAACCAATTAAAACTTTTATAAGCGAGGGATTGACCGTCGCAATTGATATATTCGGCCGAATAATATTTTGTCGCAACAAATAATTATCTGTGATGGATTTTGAGTCGTCGTAGATAATCCATCACAATTGATTCCTTTTCTTGTAGTGGGTAGACACTCATAATTTGGAAGGGTTGGTGAAATTCCATCATGATTATTCTGCTTATCATTTTGGTTAGTTGGTATGGTCATTCTCAATTTGCTTCAGTTGAAGCATGATGAATATCACATTGCGCATTCATAACTATTGCTTATTATTTTTGTTGTCCGATAACCTCCAATATTTCAAATATATTAAATCTCCATCAACTTCATCAAAAACTAAGATCCTGACAAAAAAAAGAAAAGAAGAAGAAATTATTAGAAGAACTGTTTTTATTATCAGACAGTGATGATGAGAGCACCCAGAACCCTGATGATCAGTCCAAATTTCCTCATTTTGTTCTTAATTTGGTGATGGATTCATATTTTAATATCTAAAAGAGTTTCGTTTTTGGGAAAAAAAAAAAAAAAACTGTTGCACGACGC
The DNA here is from genome assembly GCA_023935145.1 of Bretschneidera sinensis. Classification (NCBI taxonomy): domain Eukaryota; kingdom Viridiplantae; phylum Streptophyta; class Magnoliopsida; order Brassicales; family Akaniaceae; genus Bretschneidera; species Bretschneidera sinensis. The sequence continues at coordinate 34,632,200 of CM043699.1, forward strand.
CACAATCAAAGTTTCCTTGCATAAATTCTATCCTCTAGCTAGCTCCATGATTATGCTTCTCTTCCGGTTGAACATTTCATCTGTATCATTGCTATGGTATTTAATCTCAACAAAATCTTGAAAGCACAAAAATGGTCAAGAACCATGACATGAATACTTCATGGAAAATAAATTCCCCAATCCTACTGGCAGTCATGGTGCGATTGGAACATTTGATTAAATCTTTTTGCAACAAAATACCGGTTCTGAAATGGAGGTGAAACCAGATAAATGTGTGCTGCAATTTTCGGAGCTAAGAGGAACTCGATGCCTTTTGTTTGAGACATTGGAGAAGAACCGAATGCATTAAATCACTTAACAAGTATTAGAATCAAGTAGAATCATAACTAGTTGTAGATATGATTTTTATACAAATGAAATGTCAAGTACAACATTGTCAGAAGAAATTGATATAGCAAAAACATGAGTAGTTACGAGGAGAAATTAAAACTCAATTTATTCTTCAAGTGATCATCACATAGATTTTTGCTGATATGGCAATGCCCAACTGTGAGTGATTGCGAAATCCCGTCCAAAGTCGATTATGAAATTGCTTATAAAAAGACGCTTTCAATCCATATGCAGAAATCTTAAAAGTTTTCTAGAGAGATAATTCTTGAGATTATTTTTGAGAGAAATTCATTTGCACGGTAATCAAAATCAGATTATGCTCTCTTAGTTAGAATGTATTGAGATATTAATTGAATTTAAAAAAAGATTTTAATTCTTGGAATTTACGAAACCATTTTTCTTGCCAATTTAATAGTTGTGTGAATTTCAACAATTTTAAAGTCATGCTCCTCAAAAACAACCTAAAACTGATCAGCACAAATATAAAAAAATGCCTTGGTAACATATTTAAAGGTTAATTATTTTTTTCATACATTTTTATTGTCAGATGTATTGATTTTACAAACATATATATTAATTTTTATAAAATATGATAAATGAGGCTCTCTGTTTTGTATGTTTTCCTTTTTCTGGTCTTCATAAAATAAAATTAAGAGGATTGTTAGATTTTTGCTTAAATCCTCACAAAGAAGAATTTTAATTGTTTTGGGAAAAGTAGTTTCCTATCATATGGTTGGTTGTTCTAGTTGTAGTACTAGTTTCCACTTAAATTTTTCATTGTACAAGTAGTAGTAGTCTACTATGATATTGTTGTTCTTTTCCTAATAGTATTAGGAAATTATCCTATATATAAAGAGGCCCTAGAGAAGTTAGTATCATAGGCAAGGAAGTTGCCGAATCACATTAAATTGTTGTGCTTAATGTTTGTTTTTTTTCCTATTTAATTATTATGAGTTTGAGTAGTTGAATTTTAAAGGAAAAATCCCAACAAGTGGTACCAGAGCCTGGTCATCTATTTGAAGAAGCTGTCTATTGCTATTTGTTGTATCTATGCCACCATGTCGATAAGTATATCTAAATTTGAGATTCTTATATTTAATGGAAGAAATAATTTTACTTTGTGGAAGAGTACAATTCAAGATCTTCTAGTGTAATATGATCTTGATCAGACTTTAGAGGAAGAAAAGCCAAAAAAGGTTAATTATAGAAAATAGCAATCAAATCAGAGGAAGGTTGTAAGCACAATCAGGTTGGCTTTTGCTCTCGAGATAAAGTATACTATGTTGAAGGAAACTACACCCTGGGTTTGTGGGATAAGCTCGAGAGCATCTATGCGTCAAAGTCTTTGACCAATAGATTATGTCTCAAGATGGACCTCTACTCTCAAAAGACGGAAGAAGATACAAGTCATCATGATCACTTAAATGAATTTAATAAGTTAGTGTCTCAATTGTTGAAAGAAGAAGAAACATTGAAGGATGAGAGAAGGAATTGCTCTTGTTATCATCTTTACCAAAATCTTACAAACTATTGGTGCAAACATTTTTGGTGGGAAAGTTGACATTGAGCTTAGATGATGTGACTGCACTCCTCCATGAGAATGAGAGGTTGATGGGAAACAAGAGCTTGTCTAGTGGTAGTCAAGTGCTTATTATAGAGAGTTGTAATTGAGGGTGGAGCCAATAGAGAGCGAACAAGGGCGCAAGGTAGAGATCCAAATCTAGGCCTAGAGATGACAATAACAAGGAGTGCTTCTATTGTGGAGAGATAGGACAGATACAATATTATTGTAAAGCCATAGAAGAGTTGAGAAGGATGAGTGGAAATAAGAATCATGATGGAAAGTGTAGTTAAAGTGCTAATATTAACGAAGGAAGTGAATAAGAGGTGATAGTTATTGAAGATATTGAAGAAAAAGTTGATGATGCATCAAAGTTTTTGACCAACAGATTGTGTCTCAAGATGGACCTCTACTCTCAAAAGACGGAAGAAGATACAAGTCATCATGATCACTTAAATGAATTTAATAAGTTAGTGTCTCAATTGTTGAAAGAAGAAGAAACATTGAAGGATGAGAGAAGGAATTGCTCTTGTTATCATCTTTACCAAAATCTTACAAACTATTGGTGCAAACATTTTTGGTGGGAAAGTCGACATTGAGCTTAGATGATGTGACTGCACTCCTCCATGAGAATGAGAGGTTGATGGGAAACAAGAGCTTGTCTAGTGGTAGTCAAGTGCTTATTATAGAGAGTTGTAATTGAGGGTGGAGCCAATAGAGAGCGAACAAGGGCGCAAGGTAGAGATCCAAATCTAGGCCTAGAGATGACATTGACAAGGAGTGCTTCTATTGTGGAGAGATAGGACAGATACAATATTATTGTAAAGCCATAGAAGAGTTGAGAAGGATGAGTGGAAATAAGAATCATGATGGAAAGTGTAGTTAAAGTGCTAATATTAACGAAGGAAGTGAATAAGAGGTGATAGTTATTGAAGATATTGAAGAAAAAGTTGATGATGCATCAAAGTCTTTGACCAACAGATTGTGTCTCAAGATGGGCCTCTACTCTCAAAAGACGGAAGAAGATACAAGTCATCATGATCACTTAAATGAATTTAATAAGTTAGTGTCTCAATTGTTGAATGCAGAAGAAACATTGAAGGATGAGGAGAAGGCATTGCTCTTGTTATCATCTTTACAAATCATGACATGCTTGTGGGTGAGAAATATGCATGTGAAATTTCCCATTGAGGAGCGTTATATATATATATATATATATATGAAAAAACAGTGCAAACAATCTAATATTTTTTTGGAGCACTACATTAAAAAAGAAGCAATGAGAAATACACAAATAAGTAAACTGTTTGCGAACAGATGAAAGTCAATTCAAATGGCCTAGATGTTTATTTTTTAAAATTGTTATAAAGTTGGATGATGATTGATGAGAGTCATAAAATGCATCTAAACAATACTTAATTGTTAGCATTTTAGGGTTGATCGAGGTCGGAATTACACTTTTATACCTTAATAACTCTAAAGTGTTATTCTTGAATTGTTAACTTATTTCAGTTCATTTTCAGGTACTTTGAGCTTAAAAAAGAGATAGAAAAGCTATCATCATTTTAAACACGAAGCTTCAATGAATACTTGAGTGAGATAATGGTTACGGAAGAGCCAAAATGAAGAGAAACCAAGAAAGGGGTTTCACTAAATTGCCAGAATTACCCGTGCAGATCAATCATCTTTGCAGATTAAACTGTATTGATACAGGAAGAACCAGAAGATGAGCCATATATACTTAGAAATTCAGAAGTCTATTTTCTGGAGAATTTTACAGTTCGTAAAAAGGATTTTTCTAGAGAAAGTTATGGCAGTTTTAGTAGACACAAGTCAGGCCTCCAGAACAGCATCCACCTAGCGTCGCGCCCCTCACTTTCCAGCGCTGCACTCCTCACTTTCCAGCGCCCACTCGCTCCAAGACCAAATTAGGGCTGCACAATGACATTTTCCAGACCAAAATGCCTCTAACTACTTATGATCTATAAATACATGCTAAAGGAGTGTGCAGCCGGATCATTAAGCAAGGAAGGAGAGATCCAATTTTAGCATTCTTCCAAGTATTCTTTGGCTGGAAATCAAGGGGAGAGCATCCATATTGTTCATCCACCTTGAGCTTTATGGCCAACTAATCATCAAAGAAGGGAAAGGGATGAATCCCTAGGGTTTTGTTGTTCCTTATTTCATGTTCTTGATTCATTTGTATGGACTTATTGTTAAAACATTGTCTGTGATTTACTCTTTGATTAAGTAAGAAGGATTTGAGTTCATGTGATAGCTGCACTTTATGCTCTTCTTCTTTTAGATTCTCTTAATCCGGTGATTGCATCCGTCTCCTCCATTGATGTTGTTTGGATGTGATTGATTCCGGTTGATTTATCTTATTGATTTTCCATTACTGCGATATTATCATTGCGATATGTTGTCATTTCTTGATAATCTTTAAGATCGATCAAATGTGCTTAAATCGAAATCAATGAGTGATTTGTAGTAATTACATTAGTTTATAAATGTGCTTGGTTGAATATTTTCCTATTGGTTGTTTGGAATGTGAAACTTGCAATCGAGATAAAAACAATTGAATCGAGAGTGGAACAAGGCAACGAACCTAAGGAGGATTCCTGAAACCTTGTTATTTCTTATTTATATTTCGTTATATTTACACAACTCTTTCACATAATATTTCATTATCAAAACTCATATTCTTTCATCTGATCATTATCGTTAGTGTTAAAGTTTACACCTTCTTTTGTAATTAACTTGTTTCCCTGTGGAATCGACACCCCAAAGTTGTACTACAATAACCGCGTTATACTTTGGGCGTAATCAAATTTTGGCGCCGTTGCAGGGGAAACGCGCACTTAAGTACAAGGAAGCTTGTCAACTTTGATTGTGACGGTAGAAGAATTGTAAATATTTTTCTTTTCAGCAATTTGTAAATACGGTAATATTGTTCCTTTACCTTTGTTTTGATTTTCTAATTTTCTTTTATTATTCTGTTTTATTTATTTTATTTTCCTGTTTTATTTATTTTATTTCCTCTCTAAATTAATTGGTGCATGCTTAGACCGAGAGATTTGCGAGGTAGATTCATTCGAGGACTCAAATTAGAGTTACCCTCTCCTTCCACGTCCGTTGGTGAAACCTCGCCTAGATCAAACCATAGTGCACCCCCACAAGAGAATTTAGAGGATTTTGTTAACATGACGATAATCCTAATGAGAATGTTGCTAGGACACTTTAGGATTACCTCCACCCTACACGCACAGCCACACCATCATGCATCATATTTCCAGCCAATACTCGCCAACTAGATTTTAAAATAGGGATGATACAATTACTCCCTACTTTTCATGGTTTGGATAATGAAAACTCATATGTGCACATTAAAGAGTTTGAGGAAGTAGTTGCGACTTTTCATAGTCAAGATGAAACCGATGACATTGTGAGGCTTAAGTTCTTTCCTTTCGCTTTGAAGGATAGATCTAAGAGTTGGCTATACTCATTAAGACCACGATCTATTGGGTCGTGGACTGAGATGACTCGAATTTTCTTTAATAAATACTTTCCCCAACACAAGACCAATGCTTTAAAAAGACAAATCTCCACCTTTGCACAAAAGGATAGCGAGACTTTGTATCAGTCTTGGGAGAGATTTAAGGAGTTGTTGAGTATGTGTCCTTACCATGGGTATGAGAATTGGTGTTTAGTGAGCTATTTCTATGAGGGTCTTACCTATAGAGAACACCAATTTGTAGAGATGATATGTAATGGTGGGTTTTTTGAGAAAGATCCCGATGAGGCCATAGAGTACCTCAATGAGCTTGCTGAAAAAGCTCACACTTGGACTGGACCTAGTGCTACTGAGAGCAAAAATAGGTTACGACCTATAGAGAACCCAAATGGTGGTGGAATTTACCATCTTAAGGAAGAGGATAACCTTAAGGCCAATATTTTCTCATATTTCCACCCTTACTCTTCTTAAGTGCTTCTCAACAAATGTGTATAACTAAGTTCTTTTAAAAGAAAGGTAAGGATAAAATATTTTTAAGCTCATAAAGGTGAGTAAATGGGCTATCGAAAGAAACAAGGCTTAAATTTTTTTTCAAGAAAAAGACTCAAACAGGTGACTAGCGATAAATATAACAAGGGTAAGTTTAAAAAGGCTCAAACGGTCCAAAAATGGCCTACATCATATCCTAAGTAATGTGCATTCTACGATTTTCGCCTTAAGTGATTATCAAATAGGTTCTAGAGTTTGTAGAGACCACAAAAGTATTCACAAAACAGTCACACATAAAACTTCTCCAAATGCTTTAGACTAATCATGCAATCTTAACACAAATCAGAGTCTCAAACCAAAGAAAGATTGACACTTAATTTATTCTCAAAGCGAAGCAAGATTTAACTTCTTCTAAATGCTATATGATATCTCAATTAGGCTTATATCATCGACATATGAATTAACTCCAAAGCTAACACAAAGCATGCTAAAAACAAACAAAAAGGTAAAATGACATCAAGTAGTTCAATGAAAAACATGAAAAATAGGAATATATTTCCTCCACCCCCAACTTAAAGTAGACATTGTCCTCAATGTGAAATCAAAAGATAAGAAAACTCCCTTTGTAGCCAAAAATGCACAGAAACTGAAAATTGTGCACCATCATTTGAACTGCTTCGTATATTTGTCCCTGAAAAAGAAATACGAAAGTAAAACTGGAAAATAGCAAAATACTAATAATAAACAAGAAAAAGAGTTATATAAAACAATAACAATAAAAATAAAATGATATGCTATGGGGTGCCTCCCATGAGCGCTAAGTTTTACGTTTTCAGCTAAACACTCGTATTCCCTCCTAGATAAACATGAGTTGGATGCACTGGCAACTGCTTTACTATTAAATTTGGTGCTTATATGCTTTGGAGAGACCTTAAAGATGTTATCAGTAACATCTGCAGATTCTTGCTCGATATATGCTCTTGTGAAGCCATGGGTGAGGGTGGACTCCAATGGATTAAGGTGCTGGACCTTTTTCATGAATGAGTTAATCATATATACTTGGTGGTTCTCGTCCACATCCTCTAATTTGTTCGGTGTTGGGATGTGTAATGACTTACCACTAAGTGTCTCAATGGCATTCACCTCCTTTTTATTCTGTTGCGCTTGGTGCTGACCATAGGAAGTGGACTGAGCTTGAGAAGGGAACTTACCTCGCTCAGTCATACTCAAGTAGCTCGTCAACTTGGACACTTGGCTCTTTATCTCTTTATGTTCTTCAACAACCTGCATAATTAAATATTCAAGCCTTTGATTAGTCTTACCCTGTGCCTTAATAAAAGCATGCAAATTGTCTTCTAAAGGACTCCTAGAAGATACAGGTGCATGATATGGTTCATGATATAGTGCAGAGGATTGTGCAAGCTGCTGGTTTTCAGACTTCCAGCTGAAATTATGGTGATTTCGCCATCCCGGATTATAGGTATCAGAGAAGGGTGTAGAAGGCTTTGTGTACATGCCTAAGGCATTACATTGTTCCTTATACATCCCTCTCATGTCAACAAATGTGGGGCACTCTTGGCCAAGGGAAGAGCATCCATATTGTTCATCCACCTTGAGCTCCATGGCCAACTAATTATCAAAGAAGGGAAAGGGATGAATCCCTAGGGTTTGTTGTTCCTTATTTCCTATTCTTGATTCATTTGTATGGACTTATTGTTAAAACATTGTCTATGATTTACTCCTTGATTAAGTAAGAAGGATTTGAGTTCATGTGATAGTTGTACTTTATATTCTTCTTCTTTTAGATTCCCTTAATCTGGTGATTGCATCCTTCTCCTCCATTGATGTTGTTTAGATGTGATTGATTCCGGTAGATTTATCTTATTGATTTTCCATTACTGCGATATTGTCATTGTGATATGTTGTCGTTTCTTGATAATCTTTAAGATCGGTCATATGTGCTTAAATCGAAATCAATGAGTGATTTGTAGCAATTATGTTAGTTTATAAATGTGCTTGATTGAATATTTTCCGATTGCTTGTTTGGGATGTGAAACTTACAATCGAGATAAAAACAATTGAATCGAGAGTGGAACAAGGCAACGAACCTAAAGAGGATTCCCGAAACTTTGTTATTTCTTATTTATATTTCATTATATTTACACAACTCTTTCACACAATATTTCATTATCAAAACTCATATTCTTTCATCTGATCATTATCGTTAGTGTTAAAGTTTACACCTTCTTTTATAACTAACTTGTTTCCCTGTGGAATCGACACCCCAAAGCTGTACTACAATAACCGCGTTATACTTTAGGCGTAATCAATGATATTTTTCATGATTTTTTTTAAATCTAAAAAATAGTGGGGGCAAAGAATGAAATTACAATATTGGAGATACTCCGATAACATTGAAAGAAGTTTTAGAATCATTTAATTTTTGAAAAAGACCAAGAAAAAAAGTGTATAAGTTGACAAAATCTTTGTATGGTCTATGACAAACCCCAAAACAATGACATGAAAAATTTAACCCTTGCATAATTGAAAAATGGTTTTAAATCCAATGAGTGTGACAATGAATATATATTAAAAGTGTTCATGATATGCATGTGATTGTTAGCCTCTATTTTAATGATCTTTCAATTTGGAGATTGCCAAAGAAACTAAATTATTGCTTAATAGTAATTTTGGTATGAAAAATCTTTGTGAGGCTAATTTTATTTTGGGTATAAAAATTACTAGAACATGTGATGACATCTTTCTTGATCAAGCACACTACATTGAGAAAATCTTGAGAAAGTTCAATTATTTTGATTTCAAGTCTGTTAATACTCCTTTTGATCCTAGCTTTAATTTGTATCTCACTCTCAATGATAATGAAATCCTTGACAAAAAAGGGATAGACTAGTACAAGTGAGAATTTAAGATATGCTATTGATTGTGCTCTCCTGACATTGCATATGTAGTAGTAGTACTTGGTAGATATACTAGTAATCCATGTTCTGGCCATTAGCGTGCTATTGAAAGAGTTATGAAACATTTTAGTGGCACGAAAAATTATGGCTTATTTTATAAAAATTATCCTACTGTCATTGAGGTTTTTCTGATGCTGATTAGAACAATGTAATTCATTATCTACCACTAATTATGTTTTTACTATTGGAGGTGGTGTAATTTGTTAGAAATCAAAAAAATAATAATAGCTAACTCAACTATTGAGGCTGAGCTAATTTCCTTAGCTTCAGCAAGTGAGGAAGTTAATTGGTTAAGAGATTAGATATTTTAAATTCTTATGTGAAAAAAAATTGTACCTCCAATCTTGATACATTTAAACAACACTATTGCTATTGGTAGAGTACCTGATCGGTATTATAATGGAAATCAAAACCTATAAAGAGAAAACATAGTATTGTGAGATCTTATTTGAGTAATGGCGTTATAACTATTGATTATATTCGATCATGTGATAATCTTGTAGGTCATTTGACTAAGGCTCCAACTAGAGAAAAGGTCTTGATGACATCAGGGGATGGAGCTAAAGCCCATAGATTCAAAAACCAACTATAAGGATACCCAACCTGGGACTGGAGATTCCAAAAACTGGGTTTAATAGGAAGAACGAATCATAGGGTGGTTTGATTGTTATATGCACTAAATTTAGCTCTTAAATCCATCCCTAAGGTGTAACTGCATTTATCTTGTAATGAAATGGGAGAATGAGTTTTAAACTCTTAATGAAGATCCATAGCTCTTATAAGTGGGGTGTCATAATTACAGGAGCACCCTTGATGGATTTCACCTATGTGAGCTTGGCAGTAAAGCCACTTCCTAGGTGAAATAGGCTTGTTCTCTACATGGTTCACTAAACCGAGATAAGCACATGATCGTAACGTGCTAGCTAATAAAGCTTATGTCGAGTCTGGTTCACGACTGGTTCTGGAATAGGAATTGTTGAAACACCAAGTGAAGTTCTAAGCCTATATATAAAGCTTGTATGAGAGTGTTTCAAAGACAACTCAACTCACACCTCAACCCACTTCACTCTTACATTGACTTTTAATCTCATTTTTGTTGTTCTTTTAATTTTCTTGGGCAAGAATCGTATATTTTGTAGAGCTTTGGGCTCTCATTTAAGTGCAATATTGTGAGAGCCATAAGTCGTAGTATAACTGGGTTGTTTTATCCTGGAGGTGATAAGTCAGTGATCTGTTGCATCGGTTGAGAAAGTAACACCCAAAGTGGCTTGAATCACCTTAAAGAGGGCAAGTGTCGCGCCTCAATCCAATGCTACACAACTCTTTCCTTATTGTAAAATCTTTCTTATTTATAAGTAAATTATTATAATTGCACCAACACCAATCATTACCCTAATTAATTTGGATATTTACAACTCTACAAATTCACAATACAAGATCTTTTAAGAAAAAAATTTATGCTCTAGATTGTAATATAAATACATATGAGTAGTGATATTGCCAAAGCAAAAATAGGGTTAGAGCAAGATATTTTTTTTCATATATGATAAGACAAAATGACCCTCCCCTTAATTTAATCATATTCCTTTTATTTGCTATGCTTTTTACTTCCAATATACCTCTATTATTAATGACATTTCACAAAAATGGAGAATATACTGATTCGATTACCAAGAAAAACTATTCATTTTCTCTTTTTCTGACTGCACTTTTTTTAGCACTGGTTTGGGACTAAGGCATTATTGAGACGAGTTGAGTTCATGGGAAGATTTAGAATTTACATTTGAATATCCTTTAGATGCAGTTAGCTAAAATAATCCGCTTCAACTCATTCGACATGTGATAGATTTTGATACTGCCAAAAAACACCCCTCTAATAGGAAGCCAACACATAGATCCTCTTGATAACAGATCACAAGAAGACACGTGGATGATCCAAGACCGGGCAGCTCAGCCTCCAGGTCATAACCGCCCTTCAGGACACTGTCGCTCCCAGCTGGGCCTCTACGTCACCACCGCCCTCCAGGCCATCATTGCCAAACCAAGTTGGGGCGTCAGGTCAACAGACACATAAACGGCTCCTAATCAAGCCAGTAAGGCAAAGCCCTAACGAACGGCCCCCAGCCACCTAGCTGGGCCTCTTAGGCATCATTTCAAAACCAAATTGGGGTGTTAGGAGACCAACCGCCCCCATACTTGGATGGCTCATAATCAGACCAGCAAGGCAAAGTCCTAGCAAACAGCGCCCAGCCACTTAGCTGGACCTCCTAGACATCATTACCTGAACCAGTTAGGGGCATCATATCACTGCAGCCCTAGGACCAACGCCGCCTCCAAAACCCTATAAAAAGGGTCAGGTATGCATTCCAAACGATATAACTTTTCTCAGCTTAACAAAAAGAAAACGCTCGTCCCCTGCGTACACCTTATTTCACCCTAACTTAAGCTTCGGAGCATCCCCGAAGGCACCCCCTCCGGTGACCCCATATCTCATATTTCTTTTCCTGTGCAGATACATCAGAGGCCTGACCTCCAACTCAGTAAAACACATTTTTGGCATCAACGGATTTCAATATTTCAATTTATGTCGACATCAATGACAGACTCTGAGGTGAATAGGTAGTATAAAAGTTTTCATTATATAACTCAGATTTTCATAATCACGCAAAAATGTTCATCGAGTCAATTGCACAATTGGTTTAATTAAAATTTGAATCGGTCAAGTTTCTGGTTCATCATTTCAATCGAATCAGTTTGGTCCGTGTTTAATAACTATGATCCGTATAAACGAGAGATATAAAAGTAGGGGTCACCTAACTCACTTCTTCAATCCACACTCCAGCCTCATTACAAAAACTATTTTATACTACCAAGTTTCAGTTTTTGCTCAACAGGTTTTTGAAACAAATATTTTATAAAAAAATATATCCATTTAGTGTTTAATAAAACAGTTATGAAAATTCTGCATTTGAAATTAGAGTTGATTATTGGTCTATTAATGGTCCAGTTTGTAGTTTTTATGGACTTAAACAAGAAAAATCGATGGATGAACCAAGTTAATTTGGGAAACATTTAGGTTCGATTTAAAAAACATGATGGATTCAAGAATTAAAAAAAATGAGTCAGACCAGCTCGAATCGCTTTCACAATTTTTATTAATGTTTAATTATTGATATATTAAATTATATAGTTTATGTAATGTGTGATGTTAATGTTAATGTTATAATTCTCTTATTATAAATTTTTATGTTAAAAAAGAAATACAGAAAAATGCAATAACTTAAAAGTAAGAAATTATTATTATTATTATTATTATTACATGAAATATTATATTTGGGTTAATTTGAAGTAGAAAAAAGAACTGAGAAATTTGAGTTTAATGGGCGGGTCTGGAATTAACCTAGCTATAGGGCCAAGCTTGGATAGCTCCAATTTCTGCGTTGGGTCAAACTGGACTGGCCTATATATGTCTACCAAGCGTATAAATTAGTGAAAGCCCGGCTTCGATGACTTATATAACTAATTCAACTTCTTAAAATATATTTTTTCAACGTTTTATTCTTCTGGAAAACTGCTTTTCTTTAGAGTGTTTAGACTTTGGCCGAATTGGAAATGGTTCTAATTTCTACGCATCCAAATTTAATTTAAGATTTAAGCATTGAATTTGAAATTTGTACAAAAAAATATGACCGAAAATTCACTTTGCGCATTTATCACTGTTGCTTGTCATTTTTGTTGTCCTTTAAAGTCATCATAACCGTTAAGTTGTTCTCCCATGCATTGATGAATCCTAATGCAAAGGTTTTCTTCAATTTTTTTTTTCTTAATTTGGTAATGATTCATAGTTTCACGTCTAAAGAGTTTTGCTTTTGGGAAAAACTTGTTGCACAACACCATAATCAAAGTTTTTGTTAAGATTTTGACTCATAATCAAACCATTTTACATGATAGTATGAATACATGCATAAGTTATATATGAAAAACAAGTTTTATAGAATTTTAGAAAATAAATATATACGGTTTGCTGCGATCAATCGTCTCACCCGCAATGAATAAGTGGTTTGCACCAATCATCATCATTCGATCTAGTTAGTGGACTAATTTAGATGATTATTTTTACCAATAAATACGGATGTAAATGAAAGGACAACCACACTCACCTTGCATACATTATCATCCCTAATTAGCAACATGCATGATGTGATGTTATGTGAATATATCTACAAGAAACATAAACAAAAGATGGCATAAAGGGCAATCAAAATATTAAAATGACACTAGTTAATAAAGATAAAATATTTATTTTCTAAATTAATTTAATCACATTAAATTTTGAATTTCAGTTGACTACAAAATATATTGTCATTTTTATTTTGTGTGAGAATGTTTTCTTTTTAATGTGGAATTATTTTAATTTTAGTGTGGTAGCATTTTCATGTGTTAAGTGTAAGAATTATTTTTTTCTCAATGTGGTTTTTCAAATAAAGTTTTCACTTTACCTTTCATGTTTGATTTAAGTGTGGGGTGAGTATTTTTGTATCAAATGGAAGAATCGTTCTTATTAATTTAAGTTTGTCTTTTTAATTAAGTTCTAAATTTTATATAATTAAATGCTTTCTTTTGTTTTATTGTTCTTCAATAAAGATACAAAAATATAATTGAGATTTAGAAAGACAAATAGACAATTTTAATGCCTATTTGACGGTAAAAAATCTGATTTCGTCCGATTGAGTTTTTTTGTTTAAATTTGTCTATGCTATTCATTATTTGGAACAGAAAAGGCACATGTTTCACACGTCTAGTGGGTATTATTTTCATTTCATCTCTTACTAATTGATCTCAAGGCTTGCAAACTAGATTACACATTTTTCTCCCAACTCTCTCGCATAATCCTTTTAGATCTCTCCCAAATTGCGAAAACCTTGAGTTTCTTATGTGATATGAAATGTAAATTCATGATGAATTTCATAAATAAATTTCATTATTATATCTTGAGGAAAGTAATGAATATAGTGAAATTTAAAAATGATGTACTATATATCATTTTAGTATATTATTATTGTATGCATTTTATTTTTATATATATAATGAAAATTCCGAATTGCCACTCTCTCTCTCTCTCTCTCAAATTCAAAAGATATAGCTTGCCCAAAAAAAAAAATCCTTGATAATTTTTTTTAAAGAACTATTTTTTTTTTTATATAAATACAAAGCCAGCCATGATCGACTCACTACAGGAGATTAAAATTGTAAAACCACTACTTAATTTTGGACATGTATTATCGTTTTGTTAGTCAATTTTTTTGATGGTTCATTTTAATAATCCATTCTCTTGATACTAATATATAGCATTTCTCATTTTTTTTCGGTAAATAAATTGAGCCAACCAAAATCGACACCCAACTTGAATTACGCTATACAAAGCCAACCGCGATTCACTACAGTAAATTTTTGAAAGTTAAAATCGTTCCATTCCTGCTGTGCCAATAGCATTATTTTTTTCTCTTTTTGTTCTTTTTTTTGTTAATCTCTTTCTGTAAAAGATTTACACAGCAGAATATCAGGTACACACCGATTTGACCCGAAATCTTCTTATATCTTGAACTCCTTTTCGTGTCTTCTATCTTCAATCTCGCTAGAGGTCGTGTGTGTAATCACAGAATCGAAAAAGACACTTGTTTTCACCACCCAAGAGCCTTTTGTTATCTCTAAAGGAATGAGATGAACTTTCTCTCTTAAGAATTCATCTTTCCAACAGCCTTTTCTTTCATGTCTTTTCCATATATATACTGCCAGGGAGATGGTAGTTATGGGTAGTTGAAATTAACCAAGAGTTGCATGGTTTCATACATGCCTCTTGGTTCAAAGTTAAACGGGTGGGTCAAGTCGCCCATCATAGGTGCCTAACCCGACCCTTATTTCCAACTTCTCCCACTCACATATGATGGGCTCGACATCTCCTAATAGATAAAGATCGAGATAACCTCAACATCAAATTTCCTTTGGAGAACTTCATACTAGCAAATGGGTCGCGCGACCTGCAAGTACACCCGTACTTAGGAGCTCAATACTATGCACCTGTTAGGGATACACAACGGCTTTAACCCTCAATAAAAAAACAATAATTAAATTGGAAAAGTGTCTCATTGTGCCTCAGACTTATAATATTACATTAGTATTAGCGTACCTAATCCATCAAAGGCTATGCTAGACTTTACTTTCCTTACCATGTATACATAATTATGTCTAAGCTTCAGTAAAGCGACATAATTGGTCGAATTGTGAATATATGTGGTGGATTTAAACAAAATAGTCTTCCTTCTGCACTAATGTCTCTCTATTTCAAACTAACTACTTTCCTAGACATGCCCCATAAGGCTAATTATTTCAATGCCATCGGAAACATGCTAAAGTGGCAAACATCAGCCTATCCCTTTGAGAACATAGTCGAAAGTCATATAGGGCACTAGCTGAGGCTTTCAATTTACATAAGCCTTTGGGCCTCACACAGTGAGGACACAGGGATTGATTCACTCACTCATTTCCCTTTAGGTCGTACTAAGCACATGTAGTATGAAATACATGCTATAGTGGTTTACTCTTTCTTGATAAGAGCGTATGTACTTTTAAATTGTATACCACTATATGGATTTTAGCCTAGTCGCAATCTACATCCTTATGCTCTCATTAACCTAGCTTGAGTTCTTTATTAGCTCACTCCTCTAAGCGCCTTAATAAGTACTCGCATCTAGCTTCCATCCAAATTTCTATAATCGTGGGATGATCATGATTGGTCTAAGTTTTTAAGCTTTGGCTCAAGACCTCATCTTGACTCTAGTCAAGGTGAATTTTAATAAGGTATACTGTTTATGAATTCATCACATTCATTATATACTTATCTCACTTTCATTAGCATCAAAATAGTATACCAAGTCTCATCTCAGCTCACTATCTCAACGCTTAAGGCTATCGCTCGTGTGAAAGAGCCGACCTTTTCTTGGTGACATACATTCATATGTGTGTAAAATACATGGAACGAACAATAAATTTATTAATATACCAGTACATAGATTTTTATTTAACCAATACACATACCTAGAGTTTTTAATGTAAAGCAAAAACATTTCTTTAGGGATAAATTTAACTCAGTTATCTAGTGCAAAAATATGTACTGTTAGACCACTTTCTTTTGATCTAAACTATCTCCAACGTAAGTTATTCTTATAATTAATATATTTGGTCCCACCAAGATATTAATGATCCCACATGTAAGCAATATCAACTTGACTATCAAATTTGACAGTCACTAATTCCAAGACATTAGTGACAACTTCTAGGTTTTCAAAAAACCTCTTAAGCTATACTACTTTCTTCACTATAGCAGATCATGCTATGATCTCAGCTTCCATGGCTAGTCATTTGCAGTGCTCTTAGATATATGTTAATCCCTACTGATCATTATCTAATGCTTCTTCTCATTTACAACTAATTATTAGATCCAAGGCTTAGCAAATATCAGACATAGTGTGCCTCTAGCATACAATAGGCTTCCACTAGTACTGATGTAGGAAGTTTTTCTAATTTCTTTCTTCTTTTATGGAGTTTCAGGCATAATTCAAGGTTTAGGCCTTCGTCTTTAGATATAAGGTGTCTACGGGATTACTATTATGTAGACTGAACCTTTTAAGAATCTTTTTAGTGTAAGGCTCTTGTGATAGAACTAAGAGATTATGTGAATGATCTCTATAGATCTTCAAATCAAATATGTAATTAGCTTCTCCTAAATATTTCATTTTAAAAATGAAAGAACAACCATTCTTAAATGGTGACAACCTCATTTTATTTGTAGCTAATAAATCATCAATATAGAATGATAAATTTCCAAATTTATCCTCAGACCTTTTACATACATATAGTGATTCTCATCGATCATGCAAACTCATAAGTTTTCAAATTTCGATGAAATCTCATATATCACTATTTTGATGAATATTTCAAGCCATATACGAACACATTGGAGCAAGCATACTTTGAGCTCTTGGCCTTCTAACATAAAATCTATGGGTAGTTTCATGTAGATTTAGTCATCCAGTTTTCCATTGAGAAATGTAAGCTTAATGTCCATCTAGTGCTTTCATAAGCTCAAAAGTCTATCTGTTTCTTTTATAAGCTCGGAAGTCAATCCGATGCTTTCATAAGCTCAGACTTGTGATGATAACTAGAATGGGGTGAATAAAGATAAACCTCACATGCTACACTCTCTTGTAGGATATAGTCTTTTCCCACTAAAACATACCTTCTACCTCTCACAAAATTCTTTCACCTATCGCTTTTTGGGTGATCTTGAGAACTCACTTGTTCTCATTTACTCTACAATAGCTAAGAGTTTGACCAATTCCCAAACATGGTTAGTTTTCTCTAAATTCCAATATTTTCTCCATTGTTTTTTTTAACCCATTTTCTTTTCTAGGGATGATCTCAAAAAAATTTCTCTTAAGCTCACATCAAAGACAAATGACCCTTTTTCCAGTATCTACCACGCAACTATGATTCTAAAGGTAAGCCTCAAACAGACCTCAAATAGAATCACCAATCAATGTATCTCTCCCACTAGGTTGATAAGGCTTAGGAATAACCTTGTTAACCTCATCTTACTGATTGGATACGCTAACATGATTAGGATCTTTTATCTCATATAGTGAAAAAGATACTTATCAATTAACCCTATCTGAGGAAAAATCGATTTTAGGACATTGTTTCTATCAACTTCAGTCAAAATTCCAGTTGCTTGCTTATCAATAAACACATTCTTTTGGATTGTTCTCAGTATCTACTAAAGATACACCTCTATGTTTTTTGTCCCAACTTCCCAAACTTACGAGAATGGCCATGAACACAAGCAATTGACACCAAGGTCATCAATCGACTTAGAGCAGGTATCAGACTTATGCATAGTCAATTAAATAGAAGTAACTGATAGAAAAAGGTTTGTGGTTAAGCATACACGCATCAATTAACAATGAATCTCAGTAGAGATAGATTGCACCAATAATTTAACCATTTATAACAGTTTCCTACCTTATATCTTTGCAACAACGTTTTGTTGAGAAATTTTTAAAGGAACGGACAACTCTTTTCTAAAACCCTTTCAAAAATGTCTAAAATCAATTCTTCTAGACCACAAATGTCTAAATGAATTACTAACAATGGGATCTTAGTTCTAAGTTATGTATCAAATTGTTCTAGTTGTTTTATTAGCTAGACAAAGTTCACATGTAGGCAATAATAAAACTAGTTAGTGAGCCTAACTTGTTGTCACTAGTCAAAACATTTAAATATATCAAACCTATTGTGATCTAGTCTGGTTAGTCAAATAATTTAGTATCAATAATTTACACTTAAAAGAAATGCAATTAAATAAAAAAAAAAACAACATTTCTAATTATTTCATAAAACATTAACCAAATCAAAGTGTTTTTGGAACAATTTAATACATCAACTCAACAAAGAAATCTGCTTCTAACAATATATCAACCTAACACCAAAGTAGATAACATTAAGACTAGACCTAGAAGGACTAAACATAAAAATCAAACCCATCAAATTAACGTACATATAGGACATTAGTAGGACTCAGGTTTGACCACCAGTCAATCGTAGCTGATAGTTGTCAAAAAAACTTTGTCTTCAACTCTTAAGTAGTTCCTCATATATATCCAACGTGCACTTTGTCAAATTTGATGGTACTCCACAATGCTCCTTGTTCTCCAGCTACACAGCATGGCGCTCTTGAGTCTACAATCTACAAAGGATGAAATTCAGTAAGCAACACAAAGCTAGAAATTTAAGCATTAACCAAAGAAATAAAGTTGGGTAATACTTTCTTTGGCTTAATGCAATCACGAGTGAAGTGACCCAGCTCACCACAGTTGTAGCAGCTCATTTTGGTCTTGTCCTTCATACCACCACGCTTACCCTTTTTGCACTTCTTTGTCTTCTTGGGTGCCATAACATTCTCTTTACCTTTCTTATGCTTCAGGCCCAAAGCCTTACGCAAGGTGAATTCAACAACACAAGCTTGACCTGAATATTTAGCAACCTCAAAGCGCTCATCTTCAAGTTTAAGGTGACGCACAATGTCATCAAAATTTTTAATTTTCTCATTACACATCATCTCAACTTTCATGTACTCACATTCCTTAGGCAGAGACTAAATTACTACATGAACCTCTTATTCATCAATTAAGGGGTAACCTTTAGCTTTAAATGCCTTTATCATGTTCAACATCTCAATAAGGTGTCACCTCATTAAATAATCTAGGCACTTCTCATAGGTGCCAAATTTTCCAATGCATCATCTCAATTCGGCATAGAAACCCCTGTATTTCTTTTTTAAGTCAACCAAGATTTCCCAAGTGGTGTCAAATTTCACATGCTCATATGCGAGATCATCTTGCATATTACTCAGAAGCACCATATGATCAATGCTATCATTCATTTTCCATTATGCATAAGCCTCATGATCTTTATCATTGTGAGTAGAAGTTCCTCGCTCAAGTTCACTTATGGTGTAGTTGATGACTTCTTTAACAGCTAGTGCTTCAATGATGCACTAAAACTTTTGGTCCCAAACTTCAAAGTTTTCACCGTTCAGTTTTTCATCTTTATCTAACTCAGCCTTAACAGTCTTAAGATTCGAAGCCATGGTCTAAATAACTGCATGGAGACACCACTAATTAAATACAAACATACTCATAACCTTATTCATACACATTTATTTTGCAGCTAATTCAAATTAATTCGATGATAATTTTACTTAAGACACAAAATCGAAAGTTCGTCAATCAGCGCAAAAATTAAGTCCTAAGTGAGTATTCATCTCAACTCTACCAACCTAGAACTCCCACTTAGTGTATGTATGTTAAATACATTATATAACATGCAAATTGCATGATCATGAACAAAATAAATTATAAAACATTCTTGAATGAAAACACTTTATTTCATTCATCATGCAAACAAAAGAAATGTACAGAAGAAAGACCTAAGTTCCACTTCATTAACTTAGATTTATTCATACAAAACACAAGCTTCTAGCTTTGTTTACAATTTTTCTTTTCTTTTCTTTCTATCTATTACTTGATTTCTTGTCTTAATCATTCAAGGATCCATCTATCCTACAAAAAAACTAAAACGACTTGCACTACATATATTTGGAATAACTATGCTAATACAGTAGTATGCTGCATTCTTGAAAGAAGACTTTTTTTGCCCATTGCAAGTCACCAGTGACCTTATAAATCTTAGGTCGTGCCTCAAAGTAGTCATCATAGTTTTCAATTCATCATCCAAAGGGACTTGAATGGACTCGAGCCATAAAACATTTAGAAACAGTGAGATCTTCAACTATAACTTTATCTCACTTAATTACCTCTACATCTATGTTCAAGTTCATTTAAGTTCTGGATCCAATTAAGACAACTCTAATATAAGTGATATATTCACTACATCCTAGAGTAATTAACATTTGCAAGTATGCTAAAAAATGATACTCAATCAATTGTTAAATTTATTTACATGACAACATATATATGTGCACGCAATTTGGACTGAATTCTATTTTAACTGTAGAGAAAAACATAAATCCATAAGCTGTCATGATCTCCCACTGGATATTAACCCCGTTAAAAAAATTATACTAAAAAATAAGTTTGACACACTCAAATAATGGGCAATCTTAATTTTAACAATTTTCTATTTTTATTTAAAATAATTAATTAAATTTTTTATTCAAAAAATAATGTTAAATAATCCATAAGAAATAATTTTTGGAAAAATAATAAGAAAAACAAAATATTTGTCTGATCAAAAAGGAATTTTCAGGGTCGCCGAAGAGGCCGTCGGTCACCTCCACGTGCCGCTATGTGCCGATGGTGGTTTGGAATGGTGGCTACTGTTTCAGACCCACCCAGAACTAGTCAAATCGTAGCAGTGGCACATGCAAGCCACGCGCCACCTTAACAGTGTCTGATGATGACTGGACCAACGGCACAGTCTTCGTCTGGTGCTGAGGATTACGGTAGTTGTCTCCATTTGTAGAGTCTGTCACCAAAAAAATAAGAGTGTATGCAGTCTCTCTTGGTGCATGGAGTGGACTGGTCTGGAGGTCATCTTCAACCTCTAGACTTTCATTTTTTGCCAAAAAATGACCAAATTTTTTCTAGCTAAATATGTTTCTCTACAGTTAACCAACAAATACGTACAATATACCGTTGGAAACCTTAGGAGATTTTCTTTCTAACCATATAAATCTTGTGTCATGAATTTGAAAGTACAGTTTATGAAAAAAATTTCAAAGTTTCGAGTCTTAAGGTTAGGGTTTCAATTTTGTTTCTCGTCTTTGAGAGTGAGTAAACCATATTTTCCAGATTTCATCTATAGTATAGACTACACTATTCTAGAAAATTACGACATATAGTAAAGAAATAAACTATTTACCATTTTCAACCATTAAAACTCAATTATTTTGGGTCATATGAATTTACATGCATTTTCTATCAATTTGAAACATGCATTTATATTCATAGAGACTATATACATCCAAAGAACGTAAACACTTGCTTTGATACCAATGTAAAAGAGTTGCACAGTGGAATATCGAGTACTTATCGATTCGGCCTGTAATCTTCTTGTATCTTGGACTATATATATACATACACATATACATATATATATATATATATATACACATATATATATATATACACATATAAGTGAATAGAGTACTTATATTTGCTTCATTTTCTTTATGGTATCAGAGCCTATACAATGAATGATTCGAGACTTGTCAATCACATGAATAATAAACAAAAAGAAAATAATAAGACACGATATACTTAGCTTCGCCCTAGAATAAGGCTACACCCTGCCAGAAGTTTCAATATAATTAACCTCCCATATCTCTCATTACAATGTGTGCTCACTACATAGAGAGTATTTATAAGCAACTTAAGACACCCTATTAGGGTTTCCACCTTGCTGCAAAACCACAATTATTCAGGGGCCCAGGCCTAAACTATGGTCGTTGAGGGTTCTACATATCTAGACCTGTGAAGTATGCACCAACTATAACAATCTCCTACTTGGTAAATACTTCACACACATGGCAAAATTCCTATAACTCTATTTCTTCAAGTCCATCTCAGTAGCACACCACTCAAACTTCACTAGACTAACTGCCTTAATCAAGAAATTTACGTTGTTCACTAGTGTATCGACTTTCTCCAAGATTATCACATTTTCTTCAGTCTTTTCCCAGATGAAGTGATATTGGATATCAATGTGGTTCGCCCATGAATGAAATGCAAGATTTTTTGCTAAGAAAACAACACCTTGATTATCACATTTCACCTTCACTGCTCCTTGTTTAAACCCAAGTTCAACAAACAACCTTTGAATCCTAATCGTTTCATTTCCAGCATGAGTTATCGCCATATACTCTGCTCTGTGGATGAAGGAACAAAACCACTTTGCCTCTTTCTCATCCAACCCACCGCCCCACCAAACAGATTGAACACATATCCGCTTGTAGACCTCCTACTGTCAATATCTCTTCCCCAATCAGC
Organism: Bretschneidera sinensis; assembly: GCA_023935145.1. NCBI lineage: Eukaryota > Viridiplantae > Streptophyta > Magnoliopsida > Brassicales > Akaniaceae > Bretschneidera > Bretschneidera sinensis. The sequence goes on from CM043699.1 coordinate 34,654,757, forward strand.
ATCAACTAATCCTAAAAAATTAAGATTTTTCTCACATCCCATGTCTCCATAACACAATGTAAACTCTAATGTGCCACAAAGATATCTAAGTTTTCTGTTGATTACAGTCCAATGCTCTTTCCTAAGATTAGACATATATCTACTCAATACTCCCACTACTTGGGCAATATCTGGTCTCGTACACATCATGGCGTACATCAAGCTTCCAACCGCACTTGCATAAGGTACGTGCGCCATATCTTCAACTTTTTCCTCAGTCTTTGGATATTTTTCCGCCAATAACTTGGTTCCCAAAGGCATAAGAGTCCCTATCGGCTTTCTATCAGATATGTTAAATTTCTTCAACACTTCTTCAATATACTTCTTCTAACTTAGCCACAATTTTCGCTTTTCATGATCCCTTTTTATCTGTATGCCTAAGATAAAGTTTGTTGGCCCCATGTCTTTCATTTTCAACCGCCTTGCTAACAATACTTTCACAGTACTAATCATCTTTCTGTTATTTGCAATCAACAGCATGTCATCAATGTACAAGGTTAAAATGACAAAATCAACCCTAACCTTTTCACATAGACACAGTGATTAGCATAGACGCGAGTGAACCCAAGCTTAATAGTATATGTATCAAACTTTTGGTACCACATCAGTGGTGACTGCTTTAGTCCGTACAAGGACTTCTTCAATTTACAAACCAGTTATTCATTTCCTTTGCTAACAAAGCCTTCAGACTGTTTCATGTAAATTTTTTCCTCTAAGTCCCCATGAAGAAAAGTTATCTTCATATCTAGTTGCTCGACCTCTAGATCATAAGCAGCTACCATAGATAGGACAAATCTGATAGATGTTAACTGTACTACCGGTGAAAATATCTCACCATAGTCAATTCCTTCTATTTGCGAATACCCCTTTACAACTAGATGTGTTTTGTACTTTTCTACCATTCTATTTGCATTTGGTTTCTTCTTGAAAGCCCATTTGCACCTAATTTCCTTCCTATCCCTAGAAAATTTCACAAGACTCCATGTTTCATTCCTGTACAGTGCTTGTATCTCCTCTTTCATAGCCTTCTCCCTACAGATTTGCATCCTCTGAGGTCTTCGCCTCTTCCACTGTTCTAAGATCATCACCAATAATATTTAAACCATATAATGCACTACAAGCACTAGGGGAATACGTATTGGGTGGCCTTCTAACCCGTGTAGATCTCCTCATGACCGACATGGTCTCTATCCCTGAACTAGCATCTGAATCCTCATCATCCACATCAGAAACATGAATATCGTGCTCAGACCCAACTGACTCAAAATCTAAAGTATCTGGTGTAGTTTGTGAGGTAGTCTCTCACTCTCTATCTGACGAGCTAATATCAATCTGAACCTACTTTTGCTTTTCTGGTACATTTGGGACAGTTGCCACATCTCTTTGTGTTTCTCTTAATATAACATCTCTACTGAAAACTATACTCCTGTTTTCTGGATTCCATAGCTTGTACTCTTTGACCCCATCATTGTAACTAATGAAAGTGCATTTCACTGATTTGTTGTCAAGTTCGTTTCTCCTTTCTTTTGGAACATGCATATAAGCATCACACCTAAACACCATAACATGAGCTAAACTCGATTTCTTCTTGAATATTGCCTCAAGCTGTGTCTGATTCTACAAAGTTGATGTAGGTGACTTGTTCTTCAGAAAACATGTCATAGCCACCACCTCTGCCCAAAACTCCAGCTCCAAGCCTGCACAACTCAACATACTCATTGATTTCTCCATGAATGACTGATTGAGTCTCTCGGCCACCCTATTCTGTTGAGATGTATATGGAGTTATTTTCTGTCTTGCATTGCCACTTGCCATACAGAATTGCTCAAACTTATCTGAGCAAAACTCCCCTCCAATATCTGTTCTCACCCCTTTTATCTTTCTTTCCATATGATTTTCTACCAATGCTTTAAACTCACAGAACATATCAAATGATTTAGCTTTATGCTTAATGAAGTATATCCAAGCATATCTTGAAAAATCATCAATGAAAGAGACGTAATAACTTGATTTTCCAAGAGATTGGACAGGAATTGGCCTAAACACATTACTATGTATCAAATCCAGAATACCATTCGCCCTCGTTCTAACTGACTTAAAACTCACACGGTTCTGCTTGCCATGTAGATATTGCTCACAGAAATTGAATCCCATTGAGCAATTTATGAGTCCCTTCACCATCTGCTTCGACGATAAAGTAAATAGTCCATTTTCACCGATACGCTCAAACCATTGATGCCAAAACAAAGAGGCCTTCACCTCATCACCAGTTGCGTCCTCAAAGATAACACATCCACTGTACTGACTTTGTACTGTATTTCTTAGCAACTTATACAACGTACCATAGTGAACACCTCGTGTGATTACTAGCGATCCACGAGTCATCTTATATGAATTTTTGTCACAGCTGAAATTTACTCCCCTATCTGTCATCTTGCTAACTGACATCAGGTTCCTGTTGAGACCTAAAATATGTATCACGATTGGAAGTGTTCTGACCGTCTCATCATTCATCTTCAACTTCACTTTCCTACGACCAACAATTTTTACTAGAGAGTTATCCCCCAATAAAACGTTTCCCCCATCAAAGGTTTAATACTCATGAAATCAGTCCCTATGAGGTATCATACGAAATGATGTGCATGTGTCAATTGGCCAAACACTTAGATCTGCTTGAGCCAAACAGGATGCCATATATAAGTCACTAGTATCATCATCCTAGTTCTTGTTCCCTGAAACTGGTATCATACTTGTCTGCTTTTCAAGGTTCACACTCTTATTTTTGTAATCCTTCTTTAGATGTTTAGGCTTCTTGCACTTTCAACACTTCAACTTAGATTTATCCATACTTTTCGATATTTCTCTAGACTTGGGTTTATCACCAGATCTCTTATAGTCTCTATCAAGGGTTCTCCCTCTTATAGATAAGGCCTCCTTTGATGAGTTCTCTGTACCCTATCGCCTCATTTTCTCAGACATTAAAGTTACCACCATACTCTCAAATGACAGATCAGTCGTATTACTACCAATCGCAACTATCAAGTTATCCCATGAATCAAGTAGTGAACAGAATAGTGTAATAGCCTTACCGTCATCCATCACATCAACACTGATAGACAATAATTGACTTATCAAAGTTTTAAACTCATATAGATGAGTAGAGAAAGAATCCCCCTCATCCATCCAAAGGTTGTACAACTTCTTTTGCAAAAATAGTTTGTTTACTATAGATTTACTATGATAAAGGCTTTCCAGCTTCCTCTAGAGTTTTTTCATTGTCTTATCTACATAAACATTTATCAGTACAAAATCGATCAGACACGGTCGAATCAGACTTTGTGCCTTCCGATTGAGCTTCTCCCACTTTGTGATAGCCATTGAAAATGACACTGAAACCACCACCGGCGACGTCGCCTTTGTCGTGGACACTATTGTTATGCTCATCATACTCTTTAGGTTCTCATCGACTCTCACCGTCCATAGGTCCTTGTCTACAAATAGATCATCTATCTTCAGTTTCCACAACTCAAAGCATGTCCCTCCGAACTTTTTTATTTCAATCCGTGATCTAATTGAAATCTCTGATTGTTAATCATCGAACACAAGGCTATGATACTAATTGAATGATTCGAGACCTGTCAATCACATGAATAATAAATAAAAATAATAATAAGACATTATATATCTAGGTTCACCATAGAATAGGGCTATGTCCTGCCAGAAGTTTCACTATAATCAGCCTCCTAAATCTCTTGTTACAATGTGCACTTAGTTTATAGAGAGTATTTATAAGCAACTTAAGATTCTCTAATTAGGGTTTTTGTCCTGCTACAAAACGACGGTTATTCATGGGCCCAATGCCAAACCATCAAGTAAAAAACATACCCAAATCATGGTCGTAGGAGGTTCTACAGATCTGGACTCATGAAATATGCACCAACTCTAACATACAAGGGAACATAGACCTTTTATTATAACAATGTCTTTGCAAAGAGCCAAATATCATTTTCTTTCAACTATCAATGTTGCCAACTTTGTTACTCTTAAGCTTAATGACAACAATTTTCTATTATAGGAAACACAAATATTGTCTCTAATGGAGTGTCAGGACTTACTTGGCTTCATCACGTAAGAAATCGTTACTCCTCCTCAGTATGTTGATCAAACCAATGGAGATCAGTAGATAAAACCAGATTATGTCTCCCGGGTACACACAAACCGACTGGTAAAATCATGGGTCATAAGAACACTATCAGAAGATGTTTTTGGTATTGCAGTAGGACTAAAAATTATTACTTAGGTATAGAATGCTTTAACTAAACATTTTAGTCAAAGTTCTATTGCTCGAGAATTTGATTTATTATCTCAGTTTCAACATGTTGAGAAAGGAACAAAAACACTATCTAATTATTTGAGATAATTCAAGTCTATTTGTGATCAACTTAATGCAATTGGAAAACCAGTTCCAAATGCAAACGAAGTTTTTCATCTTCTTGGAGGACTTGTTGATAAGTACGAGTCTTTTATGATAACCATGCTTCGAATGCCTCTTCCTACTTATAATGAAATTGTTCCACTACTACAAAGTTATGAGTTACGCACTAAAAACTTTCTCACCACCACTATCAATTCCTCAATGGCCTTTATGTTGTAGCAAAACAATAATGGAAATTGCTACAATAACAGAAAATATCAGAGCGAAAATCAATCTTTCACCTTCAAAGGTCGTAAATTTTCTCAATCAAACCAAAGCACCCAAAACATTGCGAGACAGAGTCCAGGTGCACAACAAGGGAATTCTGCTGATTCTAATACTATTTGTTGTCAAATCTACAATAGAAAAGGTCATGATGCTCTCAAATGTTGGCATCGATTCAATAATAGCTTTCAAGTCGATGACATACCTCATGCTTTAGTTGTTACACATCTTTCAGAATCACCATATGTAGATTGGTTCCCAAATGGTGGAGCAAACACATATCATAGATAATGTTGGTAAACTTACCAATCTTTTTCCTTATTATGGTTCTAATTGTGTTATGATTGGTAATGGTGATTTTCTATCAATTTCTCATGTTTGGACTGGAACCATCTCTAATGGATCATGTAATATTCCTTTAAAAGATGTACTAGTTGTTCTTAACATTAAAAAGAATTCACTATCTGTGTCAAAACTTACTAAATATTATCTTTGTTATTTTGAATTCGACAATGATGGCTTTTCAATTAAGGACCTAAAGACAAAGTAGATTCATGCATCAGACACTAAACATGGAGGTCTTTATGCTTTGGGCCAATCAAACTTTAAAGCATTATTTTCAAATGATGTTAAACAACTGATGAAGAAGTATTTCATAGGTAGCTTGGTCATCCTCACTCTTAGATTCTACAGTTTCTACATAAAAATAATTTTGTTAGGCTATATAAAAGATCACACGGTTTGTGTGAGAGTTGTCAACTTAGCAAGAGCAACAAGCTTCCATTCTCATCTTCAAATTCCTGTTCTTATTTTCCTTTGGCTATGATTCATTGTGATTTATGGGGACCAGCACTTCTTTTATCTATTTAGCAATTTAAGTATTATGTTGCCTTTATTGATGATTATTCTCGCTATTGTTGGTTGTATCCATTGAAAAGAAAATCAAATTTTTATGCTACTTTTCTTGCTTTTCAAAAAATGGTTGAAAATGAATTTGACAAGAAGATTAAGATTTTTCAATTAGACGACGGAGGAGAATTCAATAGTGTGGAGTTTTTAAATGATCTCACTAGTTGTGGAATTAAACATCAATTATCATGTCTTGGTACTCCCGAGCAAAATAATGTTGTCGAACGCAAGCATAAACATGTTATAGAACTTGGATTGGATATACTCTTCCAAGCCTCTGTTCCACTTCGGTATTGGGTTGAAGCTTTTACCACTGCTAATTTTTTAATTAACAAATTACCTTCAGCTTCTCGGAGAATGGACTATCTGTTCAAGATTCTTTATAAGAAAGATTTGGTTTATAGTTTCCTTCGAACTTTTGGATCTTGTTGTTATCCTTATCTTCACAATTATACTTCAAATAAGTTTGAGCCATGGTCACTTCCTTGAATATTTCTAGGATATAGTGACAAACACAAAGGGTATCGATGTCTTTATATATCAACTGGGCGAGTGTACATATCTCATCATGTAATTTTTTATGAGAGAAAGTTTCCCTTTACTTAACTTCCTAATTCATCTTTTGGAGTATAAGTGCAGGATGAGTCATATATATCTTCTGATTGGCTGACACATAATGTTAGTGAAGCAAATAACTCATCAATTCATGATGATGCTCGTGATCAAGCTCATCTATTCTTTGAACATTCATCAACTAATGAACCAACAGGGTCTTCATTTTTTGATCAACCTCCTGATGATAATTCTTCACCACCTACTACTGATTCGTCTTTTTCCACACCGCTGTTGGATAAGAATGTTTCCAACAATTCAGTTCTTGTTCCTCACATAATTTCATCCCAAAAGTCTTCACAAGGCATGATAACTCGTTCTCAATAGGGTATTATCAAGCCCAATCCAAAATATGTAAATTTCAATCACCTTCCTCTTCCACCAGAGCCTTGAATGGTGTCTTCTGCACTAAAACATTTCGGTTGGAAATCTGCTATGGTTAATGAAATGACTGCTCTTACTTCTTCTAATTCTTGAGACGTATTTCCTAAATCATCTCATATGAATATTGTGGGTTGTTGGTGGGTCTTTAAGATCAAACTTAAATCTAATGGTACTTTTGATCACTTAAAGGCGCACCTTGCTGCGAAAGGATACAACCAAGAAGAAGGTGTGGATTTTACTAAGTCTTTTAGTCTAGTAATTTGGCCTGGCAGTATTCGTGTTGTGCTCACTATAGCAGTTATTCGCAGTTGGCCAATTCATCAATTGGATATTAAGAATGCATTTTTACATGGCAAACTTGATATTCTAGTTTAAATAAAACAATCTCTTAGATTTATTAATTCTTTTTGTCTTGATTATGTCTGTCGACTTTCTAGGAGCATTATAAGGTCTCAAACAAGCTCCTACAATGTGATTTGATCGATTCAACGATTTTTTTATTAAGCTATAGATTCTACTGCAGTGTTGTTGATTCATTTATATTCATCTATCGTAATGGTGATTATATTATTGTCTTACTATTGTACATTGATGATATTGTTCTCACATGTGACTCCAAATCTCTCCTTACTACTTTCTTTGATGATCTTAGTCGTAAGTTTTCTATGAACGATCTTGGCCCATTGCATTATTTTTTGGGCAATGAAGTACTTTTCAACTCTGATGGACTCCATTTATCTCAGACTAAATATGCCATAGACTTATTGGATCGTGCTTTAATGGGAACTTGTAAATCCATCTCCACACCCATGGCCACTAAGCTACCCATCATTAAGAATGGAGAACAAACTTTTTTTGATCCTACTCATTATCGAAGTCTTGTGGGTGCTTTGCAGTATTTAAATTTGACTAGGTCAAATCTCTCATTTGCTATTAATACAGATTCTCAACACATTCAAGATCCCACTATCAATCACTTCCAAATGGTAAAAAGAATTTTAGGGTATATTCGTGGAACCTTATATCTTGGAATGAGGCTTCTTGCTCACAGTAGTCTCAATATTTATGCTTTTAGTTGGGCTGGATGTAAGGACACTCATCGCTCAACAACTGGTACTGTACTTTCTTGGGCTTCAATTGCATCTCTTGGAGTGCTAAGAAACAACCAATTGTTGCTTGTTCAAGTGCGAAAGCTGAATATCAAGCTCTTGTATATACAGCTACTGAGCTCACTTGGCTATCCTTTGTTCTTTGTGATCTTGAATATCACAGCCACAACCATCTCTTTTTTTCTGCGATAAACTTTCTGCTCTCTATATGACAGTTAATCCAGTCTTTCATGTTTGAACCAAGCATGTTGAGATTGATTATCATTTTGTTCGAGAAAAGGTTGCCCTATTGGTTCTATTGTTACTCACTTTGTTCCCTTTAATAAGAAATTGGATGATCTTCTCACTAAACCTATCCCACGTGATCAACTTGATGCATTACGAAACAAAATAGGTCTTTGGTGTCAGGGTAGTGGGCGGCACCTACCTTTCTTTTGGGTCAAAGAAAACAGGGAGGGGGGGTGCCTAACTCAAGCTTTGTCAAAGCTCCATAAATTCTGCCCATAACTTCCACCAACTCATTTGTTTTTTTGAAGCCTATAAATACTCTATGGCTTTCATTTGTAATATACACCAATTAGAGTATTAGAGAAAGCTTGAGAGAAAAATACAATTGGGTGTGGGTTGTG